>JAHSPW020000001.1:16255293-16690293 GCA_019985065.2 Arctostaphylos glauca | reverse complement strand
CACAATTAATTTCTTTACTTGATATATAGTTTAGCCCTGGACATGAAAGACATGAAATGATAAGGCTGGCTGAAGCTTTTAGAATGACATGTCTATCAAAGTAACTTAGGATGACCATTTTTAGGGCACTTAGGTTTATTATTATTAGATATGTTGAAAGACAAAGAATAAACTCTATATATTATTATGTATCTTAATCAATATACAAACTACTTTATATAGGAGAGAGATGATTACTACCGAAACAAAACGAGATAAGTATGCCTAAATTTTATCCCTAAATATACTTTGTCATATATACATCAGCAGTCTCCTATCAAACTCAAGGAGTATAAACAATATCAACCAATTTGAGTTTAGAAACAAGGTCAATGAAGCGGCCAATAGGATGAACTTTAGTGAACATATCAGCAGGTTGATTAGTAAAGAAAATCAGCAGACTTTTCATAAATGCTGACAGAAATTATTTTATAAAAAAATACTCGAATTAAGTTATTTTCGGTAATATTTTGAGCTGATATCTCGCGGGTCTCCTTAAAATTAGATTTTAAATACATTGAACGATTCAGATCATCAAAATTTGATCAGGAAATGAGAGTTCTGCATTTTGCTAAAATGAGAAGTCTCTTATTAGAAAATTTCGGTATTATATATATATATATATATATATATATATATATATATATGTATGTATATGGATATGGATATGTATATTGAAACAATCTTATTCTGGTGTTCCTCGTTGCCCTTTTTCACAGACTTAAAGTATGAACAAATGAAGTGTTCAGACTGTAATCTGTTGGAATTGTCTTACTTGCGTGGATTTCTAGAGTATAAAAACCTTTCAACTTCATCGGATGCTATTGAATTTAATGTGAAAATGCGACTTTAATGCACTTTTTAAATGTGTCTCGGAATTTGGTGTCCTTGACTATTGGATGAGTGATGACCCATCAAGTTCAAGCATTTACTTTTTCATTCACGTTTGTTTTTATTTTCTTTTAGTGGGGTAATTTAATATCTTAACCCAGGAAAAAAAAAACAACATAGGATCAAAAGAGTTCAGTTTTGTTCACTCTCCACTGTGTAGAAATATTTTGAGATCTCATTTCGATAATCAAAATCGTCTATTAGTTCTCATTTACGTCGTTAGCTATCACAAAAAAATTCAAGTCAATCAGATATTAGTAAGTGCTTTATTTAAAAATTTAATTTTTACTTTCAAAATTTATAATTTTTAAAGTTTAAAAACTATATTATTAGATAAAATAGTTACTGATATCTAATTGAGCTGAATTTTTCTGTGACAACTAAAAAAATTTATCAGAACAAAATAAATGATTTTGATTATGGAAATAAAATTTCAAAGTGATCCAAACGGCGGAGTTTGTTCACCCTCCATCGTGTAAGAATATCTCGAGATCTTATTTTAATGGTCAAAGTCGTCTATTTCAGTTGCGGACCTACCAAGAGGGGAGGTGTCACGTGACACCCCCCATGCTCCACTTAAATCAATTTTTTTTTTAAAGATTTTAAGAGTAAATCAAGTTTACCGTGTAATGCTGTGACACCCCTATACCCTTTTGTTCAGTCAAATTCTCTCAAATTTGGTTCATTAAATTTTAAACAAGTATATTTTTTTTTTGTTATTGAATACAAATTTAATTCTTAGTTGTTCATTTATTTTGATGGTGGCACCCTGAGTTCAAATCCTGAGTCTGCCCCTGGTCTATTTAGTTATGATTCACTTCTTTGGCTAAACAATTAAAGGGGCAAAACTGAAAACCATAAACTACACAATCAACTGGAAACTATCTAGTAAGTTCTGGGTTAAATGTACTCAATTTTATTAGATCAACTGAACCCATGATCATAATATTATCTTAGATGAATCTTACCGTTATGCCTAATTCGCTATCTATCAAGAATCTTATTCAATATCTGCCTAGAATAGAAACATTAACAAACTATACGTGATCACTAATAGCAGGCATTCCATTTCCTCCAGACTGACTCTTAAGAATTTCTTCCTCTAATGGATCACGATTGGGAGAAGGGAACTGAGAGTTGACTACAGCTTGTTTGCAAAAATTTCCTTGCTTTGGATTAACATTCACCTGCTTGTAATCAGAGGAGGGATTCTCAATTCATGGGATTCCATATCTAGTAAACACAAAGGAACACCGCCTGCATACCCCACTCACATAGCCCATCTTTTGCAGCCAATTTATCCCAAGCAAGCAAGCCGATTGATGTTCTCCTCAGAATGAGGGTCCTATTTCTTTGGCTTGACCACTTCGAATCATCATTGCACTCAATGGAGGACACTTTGGCAAGAAGAAAGATTCCTAAAATTTCTTGACATTGTCTCCATAAGTTTTATGGAGGGGATCACTTGAATATGCCAATTTTCAACCATAAGAGAGTTTGAGAGCCATCACCAACTTTGGTATTTTGAATAGCTTCCTTAGAGTCCAGAGGAATTTTCAGGGAAATTATACGCCTAAGGCATTTCATCAATTACATAGGTAAGTACCCATTTGACCTATAGCGAATCAGAATTTTGCTGAGAGCCAATAAGTTTCTGAGCATGGTAGCTATGATCAAATTTAATTTAGTTTGAACCCCAACCTCAACTTGCTCTCTAGCTATAACGAGCCAATCCCATTGACTTCAAGCACCGGTTGGTTTGAGTGATAACCCAGTCCAGAGAAAGGCTGTAAGAATTGAATCACCTTGTCCAAGACCCCTCTCCCCTTTGGAGAACCCCTTCAGTTCACCATTAAAAGCCACTGAGAACAACACATTAGTGACATGGGCTAACCCAACTGATAAACTGCTGAGGAAAATCCTGGCACTCAGGACTTTTTTTTTTTTGATCTTCAAACCCGAATATCCAATCCACTTTATCATAGGCTTTCGTCAAGTCTATTTTGACTTAGATGGAAGGTTACCTCTATGGTAGTTTCTCACAATTTTTACATCAACAAAATAATATCAGCAATTGACATATCCTTCGCAAATGCAGACTGGGCTTGACTTAAGTTTGCCCCTGTCTTCGACGGCTTGATCCTCAAGCCTACGAATTGCCTTCCAGAGATCCACCCGATGACTTGGCTTGCTTATGTCTCCTCCATGGAACTTCTCTCAAAAAGTTTGTTGAAAGTTGAAAAGTACGTGGAGATCTTTAATTATCTTTGAAGGATCCATGGATGTAGACAAATCTCCAAGCCAAATTCCTTGCACTTTTAGAAGAAGGATAATTTTTTGTAGCTCTGAAAGTGCAATACACGCGTATTTATAGCAGTTGTGTGAGCAAGCTGAAACTCGCTGGACCATGCATTCTATATAAATTTCCATGCTCTATCTGTAAAGCGAAGATATCCCAGTTGCTGACCATCACTTAAGCGAATTGAAACAAGACTTTGTTGAGACCCAACCCAAAGTACAAGACTCCTAGTTAACCTGATTGATTGCTACAAACAACCTAATACATGAGTTCTATAACAAACCTCCCGTAAAATAAATTACAACTCCATAGATGGTGTGCAAAGAAATGTGTGGTTTGCGAATGTGATTCCCAAAAGGCAGAACGAAATATTGGAGACTGCAAAAGTCTTTCTCAATGTGTTAAAGTCAGAAGGGGAAGGCTTCAAGATCCTACCATATTTCTCTTAATAAATCAACAATCAAGTTCCTTTCCATAATACATCAAAAATGGAAAAGAAAAATTAAACAAATCCAAAAAGAGATTTGAGCACACTCTGGAATAGAAAGGCAATTTACAAACCAAGGAAATAAAACACACTCACGTTGTGTTTCGATTGAGGATTTATGGAGGGATTTTGCTGAGGCGACAGAAAAGTAGGTGAAAGGGAATCCCCTACATTTGACTTATCCATTAACAAATCCCTGTAAACCCAAGATCCAAACACCACTGTTGTGTGGTACTTTATGCAAGTTCTTGAGCAATCTGCCCCATCATTTTTGCAGCTAATGGAAGTCCAGCACACTTGTCCTCAATCTTCTCTTTCCAAATTTCCAGAACTAACAGCCCACGAATATCCACCACTAGCTCTCTTGATCCAAAAATTGAAGCCTTAGGATGAAGGAACTTATCCATAAATGCCAACACCACAACACTTTCTCCATTGGAGTAATTATTATTCTTTACTGCAGTACAACACACCATGAGCAAAAGATCAAACAATGGCAAGCCTAATCAACTGTAGTCCTAAGAAGTGAGGGGAAGGGGAGGACTCTCTCCTCCAACATTCAAACCTATGATCTTGCTTATGACACTGCGCCACTTCGGTTGGTTGAATTTCATAATCCTTTCGATGGCCTTTTTTCTATTCCTTTTCTCTTTGAAAAACATTGCTACCAAGTGAACTGTGTGTCTTAGTAGAAGAAGCGCCATAACACTGCACCACACTATGACAGCAATTACAATGGTATAACTGAGCGATCGCCTATCTTTTTTAGGAGTCACCACGACGCTAGAAAATGCATATGTAATTGCCATTGATGTGATTGCCAACCACATGGTCACTATAAGTAACCACAATGTAGCCTTGTTCGTGAATTTTAGTCCGCTAATGAGCAACAAAATTGTGCTCAAAGATGCAACGAATCCTATCGTGTTAGAGCGGAGAAAGTATGGATATGAATCTCCATAATTATAAGCCATTACAGCTTCTCCGGCTCTGTGTTCAGTTGAATTGTCTTGCCAAACACCACCCGGAGGGTTCACCATGGCTTGGAATGCCATCGTTGCAATCAGCGATGCTACAACCATTAAAGAATCCTTTTTCTTAGTGAGCCACTCACCAGCTATAAGATCCTTGGCTCTTCTAGCATTAGCTCCTCGAAGTAAGTCTTCAATATGTTCCCAGTCTTCCTGATTTTGTCCAACATCTATTAGAAACAAAATGTCCATTGCTGTGTGTCCACTTCCATTTTTCTCATTCACGTCTATTTTATTGCTCGTTAGGACAAGATTCGCGATCTGAAAACAGTCCATTGCATAGTTAGACACGAGTCCAACAACATGTTTCAGTGCTAATATGATTCATATCCTACCAAAAACAAAAGTAATTTAGAAGCCTTGAACATATAGAGACATATAAATACCTGGTATCGTTTATCCAAAATAGCTATATGTAATACGGTGTTGCCATCATCATCCTTGGCGTTGACAAACCCCTGACTTTGTATCTTCTCCAACAGTAGCTCCAAAGACTTGGGCTGATCGTGCTTGACACACAAGTGTAAGATGGTCTCATTCCGATCCACCCTGACTTGAGCGGCGTGGGGGTTGGTTTGAAACAACTCTTCCAACACACTGACGCGGCCTTTGATGGCGGCAACATGAAGAGGGTTTTTACCATCTCGGTCGCGAGCTAGGCACATGTCAGGGCATTCACGTACTAATTCTTTGACAATGTCATCGAGCCCTTTGGCCGATGCAAGGTGAAGGGCCGACCGTTGTTGCGAATCTAAGTATTCGGCGAGCTCCGGTTTAAGAAGCAGCAGTTCTTTGACGAAGTCTGTTTTGCTGCTTGATGTAGCCATATGAAGAGGACTTTTGCCATCGAAACACCCCCCCACAAATTTGTCGAGAATCAGTGGATCTATTTTCATTATTTCCTTCAATGATTGAATATCCCCTTTAATTGCTGCTTCACAAAGCCCGTAATCCATTTTCCCTCTCTCACTCTAGTTGCCTGGGTATGTTTTACAGAATACTCAAAAAGTATGCACAAACAGAAGGCACATCTATGTATTGCACACTTGTTTTGAAGGCATAATATGGATATATACGAGGAAGAAAGATATGGGGACGGCCTTTTCGTTCCATGGATTTTAATAGAATGTGACAGGATGATTCTAGGAAGGCCCCCCCCGCCTCTCTCTCTCTCTCCGAGTAATGGTGCAGAGGTTTCTTACCTATTACCCTGTGCGTGAGGGGAACGGAGGGACTGCCGTGCGCACTCAAGTGGGCATCGTTTCGAGCCCAAATACTTGATCCTACTTGTTCACTTCTTAGAACTCGCTGGGTAATTCAAGTCGATTGAGTATCATTAATTTAATACTCGAATTATGATATTTGGCCATGGTTTTGCAGACACCAGTTCTACCCATTAGCAAATGTATTTGACTTACTCATTATTTATGTTTGATATAACTTGAGTTTTACAAAATGGACGATTTCGATCATATTTTAACTCATCGAATGCTATTGGTTTAGTGGTAGCCTGGATCTGAGAGGAGTACTCGTGTCACCTGCCATTCGATTACAATTTTGTTAAGAAAAATATAGCGTGTGGGGGGAAGTCAAGCTGAAAGTCGTTTTAAGGGAAAAAAAGAAAAGAAAAGAAAGTCATTGGATGGAATTGGTAGGAAAGTGCAGTCCACCAATCACATGCTACCATGTGTCAGTTGTAGTATTTTGAAGAGCCAGCCAGATAGAAAGTTCAATTTTTACAAATCATTGTTCAAACTCCGGAGAGGGAAAATCATTCTATTAATTTGAAAATACTATAATCAAGGACAATTTACACATAAATAAAGATAAAAATCACAGGTTTTATAAGCTCCACACGTTGTACGATATAACGTGTGTAAATGTGTATAATTTATGTGGAATTAACAATGTTTTATAAGTTTCACACGCTATACGATATATTGACCAACTCCAGGTTAAGCACTCACATTTTGAAGCAATCAAATTTTGTTGGAGACAAAAATTAACCGGTAATTTTTATTATTTTATTATTATTTGTTATGTATAGGAATGAAAATATGCTATAATAAATTCAGTCAATTGATCCAATATATTAAAAAAGACAACTAGATATGTACCAATTTTTACATTATTTTGCGCATTTGACATCACAAGTCATGGTTTGCAACTGAGTTTTTGGAAATTTGAATCCTTGCTCTTGTGATTATATACTGTATATTTAGACTCCATGTCAATAAATCAGGCTGAGCTCTGTCTCTATATATATTTGGTATGCTGGTATAAAGTGGTATATAGTCTAAGGGTCTATTTGGCGTGACTGGATTATTGGATTATTCACTGTTTAGTTTTTTGTCCTTATTTGAAATTTTTCTTTAATATTTTGTTTTTCATCATTTTTTTGATGATTGTTAGTTCGTCTCGACAAGAGCTTTCAGAAAAGTTCTCAATCATCGGCTACATTTGAAAAAAGTTCAGAAAAGACAAAAAATAAGCCAAAAACAGCGTCCGTTTTGGCTTATTTTTCGTCTTTAGTGACTTTTTTTTAACTTTTGGACATAATTTTATACTTTTTAGATTCCTTTCGTCGATACGAACCAATAATCCACGAAAAAATGATATAAAAATAACAAATACAAAAAAAATTTGAATAAAGACAAAAAAACGACGCCGGATAATCTAGTCAATACAGTTAAGGCAAATGGGGCCTAAATGGCAAAAAAAATAACTAGTGAATTTGGAAAGTTAAGAGACTTACTAGTGCAAATCTAGCCATGCTGGAGAAATCTAGACTTACAAATTTACCCTTCAGTCAGGTGATGAAACCTCAATCTGCTATTTTTTTTTGTCTCTGTGTTCAAGAGCGAGAAATATGATGCTGGCGGTAGAAAATGTTCAAGAAAAATTATTTTTTTATTACTGGGACACTGTCACATCGTGCCCTAATTTCTCTCAAAACTAATGTATGAATTTCATTTTTAAACCTTAATTTCTCGATTAATTTTTCAAGATCAATGAACTAGTGAAGGTATGTCAAAAATTTAGAGAAACCGTTGTTTTAGACTCAAGGATGATTGATTAATGAGATCTTAATTCTTTGAAGCATTGATGGAGAAGACAAAATATTTATTTTGTTTACGTTTTTAGATCAAGTGTCCAAACTCCAAACAAATCAGGCTCAAAACTAATAAAAGTTATAACAAATAAATCAAGCTAGTTATTAAAGTTACGCAGAGCATTGCAGTAGGCTATGGGTTTGTACTTCTTCTGATGGATGGACTAGGGTTTTACTTGTTATAATTAAAGTGAAAGTATGGCAAATTAAAACTCCATAGATGGTATGCAAAGAAATGTGTGGTTTGCAAATATGATTCCCAAAAGGCAGTACGAAATATTGGAAACTGCAAAAGTCTTTCTCAATACATTAAAGTCAGAAAGGGGAGGCTTCAAGATCTTACCATAATTCTCTTGATAAATCAAGAATCAAGATCCTTTCCATAATACATCAAAAAAATGCAAAAGAAAAATAAACAAAGCCCAAAAGAGATTTGAGCATATATCCAGAATAGAAAGGCCATTTTCAAATTTTCAGAACTTCAGGTAAATCATTCCCATAACAGTCCACGAATATATGCCAATATTAATCTCCAGTAGCTCTCTTGATCGAAAAGTGAAGCCTTAAGACGAAGGAATATGCCGATAATACAACATGATTGTCTCCATTGGAGTATTATTATTCTTTACTGCAGTGGCACACACCATTAGAAAACATCAAACACTGGCAAGCCTAAATCAATTCTAGTCCTAATTAGAAGTGAGGGGAAGGGGACGGCTCTCTACTCCAACATTCAAACCTATGATCTTGCTTACGACAAACAAACTTATACTGCGCCACTTCGGTTCGTCGAATTTTAAAATCCTCTTCATGGCCATTTTTCTACTCCTTTTCTCTTTGAAAAATTTTACTGCCAAGTGAACTGTGTGTCTTAGTAGAAGAAGCGCCATAACACTGCACCACACTATGACAGCAATTACGATGGTATAACTGAGTGCTCGCCTGTCTTTTTTAGGAGTAACCACAACGCTAGAAAATGCATATGTAATTGCCATTGATGTGATTGCCAACCACATGGTCACTATAAGTATCCACATTGTAGCCTTGTTCTTGAATTTTAGTCCGCTGATGAGCAACAAAATCGTGCTCAAAGATGCAACGAATCCTATCGTGTTAGAGCGGAGAAAGTATGGATATGAATCTCCATAATTATAAGACATTACAGACTCTCCGGCTCTGTGTCCATTTGAGTTGTCTTGCCAAACACCACCCGGGGGGTTCACCATGGCCTGGAATGCCATCGTTGCAATCAACGACGCTACAATCATTAAGGAATCCTTTTTCTTAGTGAGCCACTCACTAGCTACAAGATCCTTGGCTTTTCTAGCATTAGCTCGTCGAAGTAAGTCTTCAATATGTTCCCGATCTTTCTCATCTGGTCCAACATCTACTAGAGACAAAATGTCCATTGCTGTGTGTCCACTTCCATTTTTTTCATTCACGTCTATTTTTTTGTTCTCTAGGACATGTTTCGCAATCTGAAAAAATTTACATTCGATCTCATAGTTAGACACAAGTCCAACAACATGTTTCCCTATGTTTATATAATGAAAAAGTCTAGAAATATAAATGTTTCGAACACATCCTCACACAGATATATTCAGAATCATTGAATACACTTAGAGTTCACAAATTATTGAGGGCTCAACGTGCATCTAACGGTTCAAAACACATTTGTGTCTAAAACATCCATGCTCCTAGCATTACTCTTATGTGATTCAATTGTCCTAGTGAAGAAAGTAATTTAGAAACCTTGAACATATACAGACATATAAATATATACCTGGTATTGTTTATCCAAAATAGCTATGTGCAATATAGTGTTGCCATCATTATCCTTGGCGTTGACAAATCCTTGACTTTGTATCTTCTCCAACAGTTAGGGGTGTAACCGGTCCGGTTTGGTCCGGTTTGCCCTATAAACTCGGATCAAACCGGTTGACCGGTTTGAGAAAAACGTAAACCGAAAACCGGACCGATGGTGTTCGGTTTGGTCCGGTTTGGCTCGGCTGGTTTTGGCTCCAGTTTGGTCCGGTTTCCGGTTTGGGTGGTCTTGAGCCAAAATCATCAAAAAATATAAAAAATAACTCAGAAATCAGAAAAATAACTTAGTATATGAATCCACAAATCAAATGCGAAATCAGTAAACAAATAACTCAAAACCATAACTTAGTATATGAAGACGAGAACTCAAAAATCACTAAAATAAGTACACGAACTCGTAAAAAAAATACAAAATCAGAGGGAGTGAGACATAAAAACCTAAATACTTAAAACTATAAAGTATAAAATGACTTAGGGTTAAAACCGGTCCGGTCCGGTCCGGTCCGGCCTCAAAAACTCAAAAACCGAAAACCAAACCGAAACAATTCAAAAAAAATCAAACCGGACCGAACCGGACCGATCTGCTCCCAAAACCGGACCGGACCGACGGTTTGGTCCGGTTTACCGGTTTGGTCCGGTTTTCCGGTTTAGTCTTACACCCCTACCAACAGTAGCTCCAAAGACTTGAGCTTATCGTGCTTGACACACAAGTGTAAGATGGTCTCATTCCGATCCACCCTTACTCGAGCCGCGTGGTGGTTGGTTTGAACCAACTCTTCCAACACATCGACCCTGCCTTTGATGGCGGCAACATGAAGAGGGTTTTTACCATCTCGATCACGAGCTAGGCACATGTCAGGGCTTACGCGTACTAATTGTTTGACAATGTCATCGTGCCCTTTGGCCGATGCAAGGTGAAGGGCCGACCGTTGCTGCAAATCCAAGACTTCAACGAGTTCTGGTTTAAGACGCAGTAGTTCTTTGACGAAGTGTGGTTGGTTGCTTGATGTAGCCACATGAAGAGGACTTTTGCCATCAAAACATCCCACCACAAACTTGTCTAGAATCAGTGGATCTTTTCCAATTATTGCATGCAATGAGTCAGTATCCCCTTTAATTGCTGCTTCACAAAGGCTGTAATCCATTTTCCCTCTCTCACTCTAGCTGCCTGGGTATGTATGTTTTATTGAGTACTCAAAGGTATGCACAAACAGAAGACACACCCATGTATTAATAGTCTGGAAGGCATAATGATGTATATAATTAAGGATAGAATGATATGGGGAAGGCCTTTTCATTACATGGATTTTAGTAAGCATGTGAGCGCAGGATGATTCTAGGAAGGCCTCCCTCCAACAACAAAACCCACCCACCCCCCTTCTCTCTCTGAGTCAACTTATTTGTGCAGGTTTGTCAAATGTGATTGGCTCACTAATTATCTATGTTTGATGTACTTATTTATTTATCGACTTATTTTACACGTCGAGATTTACAAATTAAACGATTTTGATCACATTTTAAATCTCCGAATGATGTCGGTTTTGTTGCAACCTGCTTTGCCTGGGTCTGAGAGAAGTACTCATTTCACCTGCCATTCAATTACAATTTTGTTAAGAAAAATGCTAACGTGTGGGAGAGTCAGTTTAAGGAGAAAAAAAAAAAGAAAGAAAGAAGAGAAAGTTCGTTGGTTGGTAGCTAGGAAAGTGCACTCCACCACAATCCAATCACATTCTACCATTTTAACTTTTTTTTGTCCGTAATGATTCATTTTTTTTAATGTGTTTTTCCTATTTAATAGGTTTCCCATATTCAAGAAGTACAGTTTTAACAGACTAATTTTCGTGACGAAGACTCAAAAAATAAAAAGGAGCAGTAGAAGAAATTCAAAAGACAAAAGATGCCAAACATGGGGTTAGTTGACGTAAAAATCATAATCTAGTTGTAAATTGAACAAATTAGAGAAATTTTAGTCTTTTCACACATGGATACAAAGGACATTCATCTTTAACACGCAATAAATTTGAATAAAGTAATCTGGCTGATTCAGAAATTTCTGTTAGTCAACACACAGTCAACTAACAGATGAGTTTTTTGATATAATTTCACAAAAAAAGAGAGAGGTGGTTGGAGTTGTCAGAAACCTGTGGGAAGGTGACTGTAAATTTACCCTTTTCTATATAAGAGAGGCTACGTCTCCATGGACCACGAAATATCTCCGATTTCAAAATTAATAGATAAAATTTATTTAAATTTAAAAACATTATATACCCAAATGAATTTTATTTATCAAATTAAAATTAAAAATGTTTTCGAAGAAATTTATCGGGAACAAAGAATTTCCCCTACCGGATTCCTTGTATGAACAGGTACAATCAATCACTATCACTTGGTCAATGTGAACATGTATCTCTTTGCAATATATCGAGAGAATTGTATTGTCCTTTATGTGTGTATAGGGTAACAGCTGTTAATTAATATGTGAGAATTGGATGGTTGTGGGGAAGACATGCTCTTACTTTAATTAAACATGATTCCAGCGTATTGCATCTTTGGATAAAGTTCCTTTGTTTTTTGGGATGTTTTGAGGACGTTCTTAATTTATCCAGTCAACTTTCTAATGCCTACCGCAAGTATCCAATTATTTTTCGTTACCAATGGCAAGTAGATGAGTTTTTTTTTTGGTCAGCAAGCAAGTAGATGAGTTAAGCATTGATGATGTCAGAGTGAGACCTCATTGGTTGAATTTCTTCCTCGCTCGGTGTCCTAGATCTGTTTTTTTGTTTTTGTTGCTCCAAGAGATAGGCCAGGGGCTCGTGGCGCTCATGCCGTAGGAAATCGCTCCTAATGCTTCTCTCGTCGAGGAGATTTCTATCGTTATCTGTGGTGGTCGTCCAATCAATTGTCGTGGCACAACGAGTGACATAATAGCTACCCAAGAAAGCTAGCTTGATCGACCATAGAAGAAGCTGACCTAGATAGAGTGGAAGCTATCAATTGAGTGCTCCCCGAGCTGTTGAAGTGCTAGGAAATATGGGTGTTCATGACGCTCGCCACACGAATGCTGCTTAGAATGGGGCTACGCTTCTTGAGGAGCCTACTCCTACCACAATCTCGGTGTCTGGTATTGTTGGGTCCTCCCAGCCCGTGCTTAGCCAAGATTCATGCGTGTTTACTATGGTCCTCGTTCGGGGAACAACTTTATGTATTGGTGGCTATGGTGCCCTCTCGAGTGAGATCCACCACTTGAGGCCCTTCTAAAAGCCATGACACAGGATCACACAAGTACCAAAAGATTGAGCGCTTTCTCCCCCCGTCTCTTCCCCTCCCCCCCCCCCCCCCCCCCCCCCGGTGAACTGGTAGACTTCGCCTCTCTGCTTTATAGCCAGAGCACTGAGAATGGACCTCTATTGGTAGCTTCGCTACCTCCTATTGAATAGCCTGGAGGATCTAACCCTTTCTCGTTGATTCTATCTTCCAAGTGCTCAATGTGAGCTCGTGAGTAGTGTTCGAGGATTGTTCTATCTAGAGATGGCAGAGGCTCTCATGAACCACTTGCTAAATGTTGAGGGCACTCAGAGGATTAATAAGGACAGAGGATGGCACAAGCGACTTGCTTTTACACCCAGCCAACACTACAAGAAAAAGGACTTTTCCCGGCGTTTACGAAATCCCGGTAAAAGTCTAAAAAACGCTGGAAAAATGCTTTACCGGCGTTTTTTTAGCTATTACCAACATTTGTGAAAAACGTCGCCAATACCACTGTTGGAAAAACTCACCGGCGTTTATAGGCGTTTATAAACGCCGCTAATACTTGCCGGCGTTTGTTGCCGGCGTTTACCAAGCGTTGGCAAAGATTTTCCGGCGACATGATTTTCCGGTGCCGATGAAGTATTCCCCACGTTTTAAAAAACGCCGGCAATACATTTGTGCTGTTTTTAAAATGCTGGTAAAATGGTATTCCCTACGTTTTCAGAAACGCCGGAAATACATTTGTGCTGTTTTCCAAAACGTCGGTAAAATGTTTTCAAAATAATAATTCTTGCAAATCTGACCAACGTTAATATTGTTTTGGCCTTCTTTTCCATCAGCATGAAATCCGTACTTGAGCGATACAACAAACTAAAAGAGGAACACAATCAACTTCTGAATCATACTGCTGAAATTCAGGTAATTTTCCACAAACAAACTTCCTCAATGTCCTCAAATATTATTCCAGTAAACATAAAAAAGAATGTCAAGAAAAATAGACCAACAGCCATGAGCAATCTCCGGACGGTAAGCGCAACATATGGTATCGCAAGATTATTCCAGTAAACATCACGTGGGTCAGGAGGCCCATTCGGTCAACCAAATAGTGGGATTAGATGATTGCTGAGTTTGAGCACAAACAGCTGCTCCCCATCTGGTTTTGAACGAAACAAATGCTGCAGGAACAACAGCACTCGGATCACTAATGACACTTTATCTTTCTGCAGCTTCCTGGATAAAACAAAAGTAAATATTCGTCAAACTCGGACAGATAACACCTCTACTACACTAATCAGCTGGGGTTGTCTACGGGAGAACATTAATACCGCATTTTCAATATTTGACTACTAGGAAGTTATTTTATTTTTCAACACTTCTTTAACATAGACCATGGAAATTCTATACTAGATACGACACTAATATGAACATTCAATATATACCTTAATTTCATCCCATACTCTCTTGGATGGTGGCTCGGGTATCCTTCCTTTCTCAAAAGTGTAGTCTAGTGTACCAATATGTCTTCGAGACATTTTTTCTACCTGTAAATGTCCTTTCTGGTCAAACATTAGAACATCTGGAGATATACCTCTGTAAAGAACCTCATTCTGAAATTCAAACAAATAGGTAAAGTATTTCTACATAAGTGTCGACATTGGCGTATTCAGGAACTAAAGCAATACAGTCAGACATCAAACCTTGTGTAAATCCAGTAACACAGTGACAACAGAGGCAGCACAGAATCGAGCAGATGCTTCATCAAGTGGGGTGTGAAGTATTGAAGAAAAAGTACAAGCAATGCGTGTATTTAACAGTATCCCAGCATATGTTTGATCAGCACAGGTGCACAAGACCTGTGGCACACCAGCTGAAGGGCTCATACTCTTCATCAAGTTCTTCTCTTTCAGAACCACTGCTTCCTTTCCAAGACTTCTGATTTTATGCTTTGAAAACCTCTTCAAGCTCAGAAAATTTTCTGATAGATTGAGGACGACGTAAAATGGAACAAAAAGTAAATCAGTTTTAATCATCAAACGTTTAATAGACTCTTCCGTAATTACTTTTCTGCATCTAATAAGTAATAACCATACCAGCCCTTTCCATTTCAAGTAAATAGTTAACCTTACAAGTTTAGTGACCTATGTCAAGTAAACCTTACAGAACGAAAGCGAACCTGAGTCTCTGAGAAGTACAAGCCCAATCTCGCTGCAGTCAGAGGAGTATAAGCAGGTCCTCCACTCCTACATAAAATTGCCATATCCTAAATCAATTGCCAGTCCCCTTAACAAGGTTAGGAAAACATGGATGATAGCAAGACTTGACGACCCTTACCAAATCAGAAAGGTTCACCTTCCCAAAAGTAGAAGGATCAATACCTTTGGATTCCTCGGACAAGTTCAAGGCATAGTCCCTTGAACAAGGTAATGTCAAATCAGAAGGACAAAGCAATAAGATCAAAGACAAACAGAGTAAGAAAATAAGTACAAAAAACTGTAACCCCAAAATTTTCATTTAGAGAGTTCCTCAATGTAAGGTTATTTCAAACAAATGGCCAAGGAAGATTATAGCTTCATGAGATTACAACATACTTGTGATCTTTCTGTGAAAGCTTTGCCAAAGGGCCAACGACAGAGTCAAACTTTTCTTTTGTTAAAACAGCACACACTACATCACCCACAGCAACTGCACTCACTGAGCCAATGTGCTCACCGAGAAGAGTCCATTCACCAAAATAGCTTCCCTCAGTCTTCTCTACCAAAAGTCCTTCATTGCTCTGAATGTCATCGTCCTGACTTGATTTGTTAGCTTTGAGACTGCCTGTGTTTGGTTTACTAATTACTTCCTCATCAGCACAAATTCTAACTGTCCCCTTCTGGATAATGTACAATCCCAAGAGAGCTTCACCCTTCATACAAAATTAGAGGACTGTGAGAAAAGCAACACAGTAAAAAACGTTTCTGTTCAAAATAGCAAGGGTACCCTTTTGACTATTGTCTGCCCATCGGAGAAAGGAAGTTCCGAAAGAGAATCTGCAATGTGACTCAGCTGTAAGATTGTCAACCTTGAGAGAAGATCTACAGAACGAAGCAACTTAAATGATGACAAATCTGAAAACTCGGACATAAGGATTCCTCGAAAGTCTTCCCTTCTAAGAGCCCAAAGAGTTCCACTGGTCACAGCACGGACGGAAGCCTGGAGTGGTTTGTTATACCTATTGAAACATATCCAAGGACACACATGTGGTGAGAATGAATGTTACCCCTGTAAGCATTATTAAAAGCAAGATATGATTTTGATTGGCAAAACACAATCTGACATTATGAGCAATAGTCAATATTTGGCAAAAAGAAAGGAGACACAAGACATCTGCCAAAAAATACAATACAACACAAAGCAGAAATAAAACTGAATCTTTAGGTATAAATCACGTGCGCCAATCTCCCGGTGACCAAAGTTCAGAATCCCTTTAAGATTGGAGGAAATGAAGCCCAAAACAAAGACAACTAACACACCATTCCACAACAAAACTCCATATCACCTTACTTGTCCTCAAATACCCTTGCATTTCGCTCCAACCATATAGCCCTGCATTGAAGCAATAATGAAAGACCATAAAGCTTTCACTTTCTTGTTGCTTCCAAAACCTCTAACCTTATCAATAGAATTTGGGAACTAGAAGCTGGAGCCACCCTACAACTATCCAGCATCGGCAACAAATGCTTGCGTAACAGCGAAGAAAATGAACAATGCAGTTATAGGTGACTGAATAATTCCTCACTCCTAGTACACATGACGGATTGCGACTATGTCTCCTCGTTTGAGACGTGGCATTAGTTGTGAGACTATTACGAGCAAAAGACCACCTAAAAACCTTCACTTTGAGAGGCACAACCGCTTTTCAAGTTTTTTCTTATGTTTCAAGGTAAGGAATGTCTTGATTGTCAATGACCTATCAAGAAATAGGGCTTGCAAAAAAATATCCCCAAAGGACTTGCAAAACCATACCATCCCATAACTAATATTAGACTTGATGGAAGATCATCGAGAAAAGCCAACAAGGACGCCATTTCACTCAACCAACGGTCATTGAGATTTTGAAAGAAGTTAAAATCCCATGAATTAAAGCCACGTGGGAGAACACCAAGAAGCAAAATGTGGTAGGTACAGACAAATCAAGACAAATATGGGAACCATATATGAAAGGAAGAACCTGCCCAAAAATACCACCTTAAGGATAACAAGAGAGAGATCAGTAACAAATCCTACACCAGCACCAGTAACAATACAAGAGAGAGATCGCGAAAGAGAGAGAGATCGCGCAAGACAGAGAGAGATCGCGAAAGAGAGAGAGACCGCGAGAGAGAGACATACCTGAGCGAATCGACGACGGAGGAGCGCCGGCAGCAGCAGAACGACGCCGGACGAGGAGCAACAGCAGCAGCAGGAAGAGCGCCGGAGGAGGAAGAGCGCCGGCGGCAGCAGCAGATCTGATCTGAAGCTAGGGTTTCAATGGGGGGGAAGAAGCGGCGGAGGGGGGGGGGGGGGGTGGGGAAATGTTTTTTCGTGGAATAATAAGGCTATGTTTGGTAACCATTTCGTTTTCTGTTTTTTGTTTTTATTTCCTGAATTTTCTGTTTTTTGAGAAAAAAATATGTTTGGTTCATGTTTTACTTCCAAAAAATTGAAAACAGTTTTCATTATTTTCAAAAAAAGTGAAAGTATGAAAAGTGAGCTTTCATTTATTTCAAAAACAGTTTTCATTATTTTCAAAAACCAACTATGTGTATATGTATATGTATGCATGTATATATATACACTAGACGTATATATAATTATATATTCGCATATTATAGATTTATTTATATATACATATATATATTTATTATACATATAATATATATATTTATATAATATGTATAATATATATACTTATAAGTACATACTTATATACATATACATATGTATGTATATTTATACATATTTGTGTATATGTACTTATATACAGGTATATATACACACACTTATATACATATATCTCACACACACACATATATATACATACGTACGTACATACATACATACATACATATACATATATATATATATATATTAATATATCTAAGTGTATACATATATATACATACTTATATATATTATATATTAGTATATTACAAGTATGTATATATATGCATATGTTTGTGTATATACATAATAATACATTATACATATACATATACATTATATGTATATACATGTACATTATAATACATATATTTATATATGTATATGTATATATATATATATATGTATAAATATATATATATATTATATATATTATATATATATATATATTTATACATATATATATATATATATATTTATACATATTTATATAAATAAGTATATACATATATACATACTTATATATATTATATATTAATATATTACAAGTATGTATATATGTATAATATATATTAAATATGTAGATGTATATATATTATAATACATTATACATGTATATACATATATATGTATGTTATAATACATATGTATATGTATTATAAGTATAAGTATATGTATAAGTATAAGTATATATATACTTATAGGGGATGGCTCCATAGACCAACACTTTTTTAGACCAATATTAGACCAACGGCTAAACTCTTATTTTCTGATTAAATTTTAATGATCCGAACCGTTCAATATGTTTAAAACATGTTTTTAAGGGTACCCGCGAGAAATCAGCTCAAAATATTACCGGAAAGGGTTTGATCCAAACAGTGGTTCAAAATGCTGACAGGAATTGTTTTATAAATCACTATTTGGATCAAGCCCTTTCCGATAATATTTTGAGCTGATTTCTTGCAGGTACTCTTAAAAATATGTTTTAAACACATTGAACGGTTCGGATCATTAAAATTTGATCAGGAATCAAGAGATTAGACATTGGTCTAATATTGGTCTAAAAAAGTATTGGTCTCTTTAGCCTTTCCCATACTTATATGTACATATATATGTACTTATATACATGTATATATGTATATAAGTCTTTATACACACACTATAGAGTCTATATGTATAACAAACTAAAAACAGGTCAACACAAACAAGTTTTTTATTTTTGTTTGTTTAAAAATAAAAATAAAAATTAAGAAACAAAAATAGAAAACACAAAACAGAAAACAGGAAGTGTTACCAAACAAGCCCTAAGTAAGCCCGCTAAGTAAGGTTGCTAAAGTCTTAAGCCCGCTAAAATTTTACTTATTGTCTTAAGCCTGATAGAAACACACCAGTAGTGGTTTTGGAAATGTTTTTTTCGGCAAATGTTTTTTTTGAAAGCTAGGGAAAAATATTGGGAGATGTGGAAATAAATTTGGGAGAAGTTAATAAGAGAAAAACTAATAGTATTCTTGGTATTTTTAAAAAACGCGGGGAATTAAATCCCGCTAAAAGTCTAATTTGTTGTAGTGCAAGTCTTTATCTTAACTGAGGATAATATGGGTTGGATCACCTCAATCTAGTGCAAGCCAAGTGAATACAAGAACAGTGTAGGGTACGAGAAACACATTTAAAAGTGCGCCAATATGCACAACGAAACTCTATAAATAGGGGATGAAGCCATGCAAATCGGGGGACACAAAGAAGGAAGTAAGGTATAAAAATATAAACATCTTTTATCGTTAATTGATTTTTTTGAGTAAATCACGTTCTCATTGAATTATTGGCGGGCATTTAGATAAGAGGCCGTGGTGTCTCCAATCGGTGCTTCCTTGTGCATATTGAATCAAGATACTGAGATGGAGCGATCATACTCATGCCATTTCTAACTCTAGCAGGACTTGTGGGGAAGTTTCAAATTTTGATCCCCACAATTGGCGACCACAATGGGATTTAGAGGAGCGAAAACAGTTTTGGTAGAAGTAGAACCTCGAATCGTGACCAATTTCAGTCATGCAAAAGCACATGGAGAGGCAAAACATGGGGTTGGAGACGCGCCGAGTGGGTAAACAAATTGTGTCCTACATCCACCCCAACAAACCTTGCGATCCCAGTCCAATGCATTCGGAAGAAATTAGATAGCACGATTGGATGAGAATGACAGAGAACTCCAATGTCGTTGAAAGAAATGAGATGGATCCAATGCCGCCTCCCAACGAGAGGGGAGGAAGGATGAACGTCAGAATCAAGATATAGCAGAAAGAGCCCCTATTCGAGACCAATGAAACATAATACAATAGGACTCACCTAGACGAAAATTCCAAGAGAACAAAGAGGCACAGGGAATGAGTGCCTATAAGTGAAGAGTTACCTACGAATATATTGACGATAGGGAAAGCTCAGAATGAGGGGAGCGTCGCAAAAATTTGGGCAAATAGAATAAATCAAATAAAAGTAGTGATTAAGAAGAGGAGGATACCGACACTCCCTTTACCCAAACTATCATGCGGGTAACGATCCCCGCTAAAAAAGGGACTCGAATGCAAAGGAATTAGAAGATGGCTGCTCGTAAGGAGTAAGGTCGAGTTGCATGCAGCATCGACGGTAGTAAACGATCTGGGAGCTTAGTAGTGAAAGACGATGTGTACAAAAAATCATTGAGGAGGATATGAGTGCAACAACCCGTACGACCAAAATCCTTCGTCCCAGAGCATAAAAATGTGTGCTCAACATCACCGATAACAAATGGGTTAGCGCTCACCAAGCCCCGAGCAATAGCTATGCCTCACAGAACATAGAAAAAGGATATTAGCACAATGAACTTATTCGTAACAAAAAAGAAACAGTGGCTGACTTATAATTGCAACAAAACAAGGGAGAATCTTTATTGCTGATACACATCAAAAGAAACTCGTTGGGAGATCCCTCAACGCGTGGAATGCACTCGGCTCCTTCGGTGCCGACATGGTACTCTCATACCCTAGACACCTCAACCATGATAGGGTTTATCGCCTATAGGCTGAGTATGCGAGCCCCTGAACTAAACTTTTCCTACATTCTCGAAGCTGAAGAAAATATCTCTTGAGCCTTCATGCATCTCCATCTTCAGGGAGTAACAATGGCGAAACACTCCAAACCCATTTGCATGTCAAGGATTTTGTTCAGGACCAAAAATCTTGAGAGAATTCTGTAAAAATTTCCAGTGGCTTGAAAGGAGACTCTTTTCCACTAACATAAGGCTTAATGAATAAGAGGTTGGAAGGGAAACCTACGCTCTCTCTTTATCATGTGTTGAAAGTGGACAAACAAATAATTTTATCATATCTACGGATAAAGTTCTAACATATAAACTAACACAGAACATTATTAGATAATATCATATGATAATGTTATTTATGGCCTTTGCAGATAACATTATTTGATAATGTGATCGGATAATGTTATGACATATAACATTATAAGGTAGTGCAAACTATCCATACGACAATCAAATTGCAACAAATAAAATTATATGTTCTAATTATAAGTTAATAACATTATTTGATAGTGTTATAACATAAAGATTGCAATACAAATAAGTTATCTATAAAGACATGAAAATTACAAACAGATAAATTTATTTGTTAAAGACATAAACAACAAAAATACAAATAATACTTCAAACCAACAAATAATATCCGTACTTAACATCTAATCTATTTAGCATAAATTATTTAAATTATTTGTTGTCTTTATTGAAAAAATTGTATTTTTTTTTATAACTTGTTAGTTTGTCTCGACGAAAGAGATCTAAAAAGTTTAAAAATATGTGAAATCATTAAAAACGAGCAAAAGTCAAAAAGACCATGTGTTGACTTATTTTTTAATCTTTTTTATTTGTTTTTAACTTTCGGTGTATAATTTTTAGATTTCTTTTGTCGAGATGAACCAATATACTACAAAAGAAATCTAAAAATTCTAAAATCATATAAAAAGTTTTAAAAAAATTAAAGAAAGAAGAAGAATAAGTAAAAAAGAAAATATTTTGGCTTATTTTTCATATTTTCTATTTTTTTAACTTCCGGGTATAATTTTATAATTTTTAGATTTTTTATCGAGACGAACTAATATACTAGAAAAGGAATTAAAAAATATAAAATCGTGTCAAAAAGTAAAAAAAATGTTGACTAAAGACGAAAAATAAATAAAAAAATATCATATTTTTGCTTATTTTTCATATTTTTTTTAACTTTCAAGCATAATTTTATAATTTTTAGATTTTTTTTGTCGAGACGAATTAATGTACTACAAAAAAATTGATGAAAAAAATAAATATAATTTCTTTGAAATAAAGATAAAAACATTATATGTTAGATGATTGTAAGAACGTAAAAAAAAATCATGTAACAAAGGAAACAACAAATAAGAATAATTTTGTCCATTAAAGACCGTAATGTATTAATACTTTAAAAATAATGGACTCTAACTAAAAAAAAACAAATTAATCCAGACTTAATGAGCCAATTCACCATTCTTTTGGATTTTTCACCAATTTTCTCTAAAAAAAATTACACTATATCCGGTTAATTAAACTGTGATAGTACTGTTGAAAATAT
Source organism: Arctostaphylos glauca (assembly GCA_019985065.2). Classification (NCBI taxonomy): domain Eukaryota; kingdom Viridiplantae; phylum Streptophyta; class Magnoliopsida; order Ericales; family Ericaceae; genus Arctostaphylos; species Arctostaphylos glauca. The sequence continues at coordinate 16,667,828 of JAHSPW020000001.1, read as the reverse complement.
GTACTACACAAGGTTATTAATATTGTATCACCATACCAGTCAGTGCGTATCATTTTAGCGTAAAAATAGTATGAAGTAGATCTAAAGCTGTACTGTTCTAAATACCGGCCGGTACTAGTATATATATAAATATATTGATATTTTGGACGAAAAATTTAATTTTTTTTACTCTCTGTGTTTTATATTTGTATTAATAGTTACAATAAATTCGATACGGTACCCATTATATGACTGATACTAATACGTAGCATACCAACAAAAAAATCAATATTCAAGCTCAGTATTCAAAATCTTAGTACTACGTAGTACGTAGTGATATTGTTGAACCATATGGTGTGAACGAAGTATATTAAAACATGGAAACTGAAAAGTGCATTTACATTGAAGGTATTTAAAGGTGGAAAATATTAGTTTTTGGAGAAAAAAGAAATATGGAACAGCTAGCAAACAATGTTAAGAATCCTTTGCCGGTTCACACGTCGGAGTCAGCATATGTGAAACAAAGATGGAGCCAGGGAGGGGCTAGTAGAAGCGATCGTCCCTGCAAGAAAAGGAAAAAATCTCTATTGTTATATAGAAAAAAGAAAATTTTTCTATGAAATATATAAGTTCGCCCCTGCTAAATATTTTGAAAAAATTAAGATAGTAATGAATAGACATTCGTCCCCGCGTAGTGAATTTCTAGCTCCATCCCTATGTGAAACTCCAACTTGATATAAAATAAGGGCTGTCTAGGTATAGAGGTATATTTTATTGTCACTTGTATTGTGACTTTGTTATTTTATTTGGACAATTAATTCCAAAAATGGATAAAGTAATTAAGTAAAATATGTTAGAAATTGTCTACTTGCAGTTGCATAGATCCAGGGAAATAATCTTTTGAACGATGTATGAACGTAGAAAAAATGTGTCGTTTAGTGGTCATATAAAAAACTTGACTTGCTTAGTCCACTTATTTTAATCTATATTGGAGCTGATGGCATTTAATTAGCTTTCTTTTTTTCTTTTAATTTTCCATTTTTGTTTCTTTAATGTTTGTTTCTTAAATTTGTTTGTAGAGGATGTTGACTTTTGTGTCGGAAGAAAGAACTCCAATTCCAACCCTACATTTATTGGATTTAGAGTGGTTGTAGTGTATTTTTTTATAGTGTTCATGTAGTGCGGACAAAATAACATTATTTTGCTTATTTTGCCCTCGAAACTATATCGTTTTAACTTATTATGCGAATTATTATCGAAATGCATGGAATCAAACGATATAGTTTCGAGAACAAAACAGGCAAAACTATATCGTTTTGCCCGCACTACACGCGTACTACAACTTTACCGACACATATTGTGAACTGGGAATATGTAATGTTAGATGAAGGTACAACGTACGAGAAAAACCCGGATCAAATTGTCGATATAATAGAGAAGAATTTTCGAGGGAAGACCATCAAATTTGTCAAAGTTCTTTGACAACATCGAAAGATCTAGGAGTCTACCTAGGATAGAGATGATGTTATGAGAGTCAACTATTCTGACCTTTTTGTTTAGTATACACTGTATAAATTTCGATGACGAAATTATTTAAGGGGTTAGTTGTAATAGCCCAAGATTTTTTAATTAATTTTTAGTTAATAAAATAGAATTTTCTATCATAGTTTACATTTTATTTATTTTTAATTCGGCAATGGTATTTTAGTAGACTGCTCGAGCGAACGACCTTTGTTTTTGGTAGACCGCTCGATTGAGCTCAAGGGCACTCGAGCGACCTGTTCGAATTATGAATCTCAGAATTGCTGCGATCATGGCATTTATGGAGGAGGAAACATTTTGAGATCAGATTTATACAGGGTTTTATGGTGTTGATTTCTCGAATCCTTATGATTATATAAACCTAGTCTAGGTTCATTATTTAGGATTTCATATTATACTTAGAGATTTTCAAAACGTTTAGAGAAAGAAAGCTTGAGTGTGTTCTTCGGTGTTCTTGCTCTTGGGAGATTTTGTTCGTGTACTAGTCATCCAAATCGTGGTCTTTTGTTAACTAATCTTCAGGACCGAGGTAGAAAAAACCACTACTAACCTCGGATTGCTAGATTACAGCAAGTTTATGGATTTATTTTGTAGAAATGCATGAACTAAGATTTTTTTTTTTTGTAAAAGTATGAAAATTAGTTTCTATCGTTACTTGTTTCACAAAATTGTTAGAGGGCTTTTGATTGGTGAATGGTAAGGCTACTGTATGTGTTATCAATTTCAGTTTTAAGTCGAAAATCAACATATTAGGATTTAGATCGAATTGTTTTGAACAAGAATCCTGAAACTAGAATATGTTAAAGAAGGAGCCTTGACTAATTTCTATCAGATTTTGGTAATTTTTTATTAGAACCAGAAACTCAACATTTACGTAGACCACTCGAGCGACCTATTAAAAAATAAAAAAAATTACAGATTGCAACCCGAGCTTTCCGGCTGCAGGTTCAGGCCATGTACCCCATTGTTTTGTATGCACAAGCACAAGCATCCACAAACACAATATGTGAGACTTAGTGTGTGCGTTTGACTGAATTTTGACCACAATAAATGTGATGGGTAACCTACGATCATGGACCAAGTAGATAGTGTTTACTCATTTGTTAAGTTGCTGTAATATTTGTGTATTCTTGAATAGGCCGTTGTGCCATTGGTTGTATGTATTGGGCCGTTGCGCCAAGTATTGTTTCATGTGAGATTGAGTCTCACTGGGCATTGTCTTGTTTGTTTAAGGACCCAACTTGGAGATGGGTATATTCGGTTCGACATGACTTTAGGGTGCTTCTGCGTCGACAGCTCCAGGCACCGAGAGAGTGATGGGCTTGTCTTGGGTGATCTTGATTCGGTAAAGGGAAAGCGGTTAAGGATCGTTGATACCTGACTCGACGAAGTCACATTTTTAGTCGGGTTTAGTTAGAGTGAAGTAGGCATTGACTCGAGTAGACAGTAGAAGGTCTCTGCCTTGCCCTGGTAAGAACTTGTTAATATCAATCGAGTACTCTATACTAGACAGTCTAGTAACAAAGAATATCGAAAAAAACATATTCTTAGAAATATAAAAGAATAACAACATAATGAATCTAATCAGTGGACGTGATGCCTTAAATTGTTCGGCTGTTAGTATAAATTAAGACAATAAAATTCACACAGGATACCTCCAACATAATTCGATTCTCATAGTTGTGTTCATTTTGACCTTGAATAAGACATAAGCTTTCATGAGTGCTCTAGAGAATCTAGCCTTGTCCATTCTCATAGAATTGACCCAAGCTCACACTCATATTGACGATTTTGATTAACAGTATTCTATTCTACTCCACTTGATTTCTCAAAATATAAAAATCATTAAAAGCAAAATTTAACCTTACTCAAGATGCAAACATCACTATTTGTCTTCACCATTGGAATATGATAGGAGAGGTTCTCCTTAGTGAGGCTGGTGAGTTCACTCACAATTTAGGATCTCCAATCTGTTAGGTTAAGTTGGTCGTTTTTGCGACTCCAATGTAACAATGTTAAGAGCATCTCCAAGAAAGATGTCAAATTTTAAGGTGTCAAATTTTTTTGACAACCTATGTAATAATTTAACATATTTAAATTTGACATTCAAATTTTTTATCTACAACAAAGATGTCAAATTAAGACATTTAAGATAAAAGGACATTTAAAATTGGGACATTTAAAATAAAAAAGATATTTGACACTTGATGTCAAACTTGATATCAAGTAGTCTTTTTCAATTGACACATAAGATTTAACAATACTTTTCAATTGTCTCATTCCCCTTGATGAATTTTACGTGTAAGGACCCAAAATTTTAATTCAATATAAATAAAATTTTAATTATTTTCGTATTCAAATTAATGCGTTATTTATTTAAATTGAATGAGAGTAGAATTTATTTTATGCATGAAATTAATTGGGCTTGCATGATAATATGGTTTGTGCATGCATATTGGACTTAGGCCCAAACTTTTGAACCTTATCAAGCACTCTTTGTTGTGAATATTGGACACTAGCCCATCAAGTTGGCCCAATAAACCACCATATTTCAGTTTGGCCCATGGTCTTTGGTGATATACCCAACACACAGCCTTTTTACCCATGTCATTATTATCCTCACATGTTTCTATTTCCCATCACACCAAAATGGGCAAAAAAATTTCCCATGGCTACAGAATCTTTATTTTCCCCAATCGAGGTCCTCTTCTAGCTCCTCACTCAAGTTACGCTCCTCTCCTTCTTCATCAAAAATCCTTGGTGCCCATGGTTTATCCCAAAATTACATTCTTCCTCACATGGCGCTATAGCAAATCTTTCTTGTCGCCAATAGCAACCATGGTAAATTGTGTTCTTTCACTCTACTTCCATGTGCAATCACTGCAACCCTCTTACCCTTCCACTATAAAAACCCCTCCCTCCTCTCATTCTTCCACACCACGAAAATCTTGACATACTAGAGTTAGAGTGAGTGATAGAATGGAAGCTTGAAGTTTCAGTTACAATCTGGAGAGAGAGAGAGAGAGAGAGAGAGAGAGAGAGAGAGAGAGAGAGAGAGGTCCATTGGAGCCCCAACCCTCAAATTCGAAAATCATTTATTTCAATCTAATCTTTAATCCCAATATAACATGGTAAATAAACCTTCCCCATACCTTCATTTTTGTTCTAGATCCTTGATTTGAGCTTTACGAAACTGCATTGGAACATACCTAGTTGAAATTTTTAGAGAAGAAACTCGAATGACCGGTCACCATCGACCACTGACCGGTCAAACTTTGTTATTGATTTTTTATTGGTCGGCCGTCCTAACTGGTTATCCTGACTAGTCACCCATACCTAATGTTATGCTTGAGTACCATATCCTTACCAGTTGCCCTTGACCCCTGACTGGTCAGACTTTGATAGTGGTTCATACTTGTCAACCATCCTGATTGGTCACCTTAACCAGTCACCCTCAAACTCTAACATGCTGGGCTATCAATCCTGACCGATTGGCCCTATTGCCCAAACTGGTTAGATATTGCCGTTGTGTTACAAAGTCAACTCATCTTGACCAGTCGCCAATTTTGACTGTTGACCTTTCTGACCAGTCACTAGTGGATTGTTGACTTTTTTTGATCTGTCACTTTTTGAAACTGTCCAAAAATTTCATTTAACTAAAAACATGAAGTTTAGACCTTTCAATCGAAATACCATATTAACAGGCTTATATCATGAATGTACTTTTGCATACATATTCTTGCAAGTACATAATCACATGTATAGCTTGTTGATTTCACTTCTTACTTGCGTAATTAGTTGAGTTCGGTGATTTATTTTGCATGCTTGGTTATCAATCCATGTTTTCATTGTCATTGATTGCTTATAAAGTATGACTAAGTATGTTGATCAATTGAGAAATCTGAGTCTAGAACAATAAGTCAATGTTAGTCATGGTTACTCACTAGATTTAGAATGAAATTTGAGATTTTTTCAAAAGTCACCGAGCACGTAGATCGAGAAATGAAATAACTCATTTGGAGATGTGTTAGAATGTCTTTAGCCGTAATATAACTTGAGACAAACTATGACTGGTACCATGAGGTGTTTTAACGAAAGTGCGTCTTTTAGCCAAGTCGGTCATGAGCCATATCAAATAATAAACCAAGTTATGCCATAAGTCGGATTATGTGCGTAAATCGTGTCATGTCGTCTTTTAAAATAAAATATATTGTTGCAGAAGAAAGAGAAGCATAACGACTTGCAACATAATGATTGAGAACATGCCATACATGAACCAATGTTAGGAGCGCTATTATCAGGAACACGATTCAGCATAGGGGTCGGCACTATATAGGACGAGAACATCATGATAGTGATTTATCATTTTGACTTACGGGCAACGCTTGTGTTGACCCATATTATGAAATTTGAAAGGAATTTTGGACACGTATTGTTCTATCCGACACTTGTGTGAGGGACTTAGATAGTGGACACAGATGTTAACTGAGAGAAATTATCACATGCACCACATGATGATCTTGCTTGCTTTGGGAGTATTGGTCTTAACTAGTATAGTTCATGACGACCTCAATAACAAACATGTACCTACAAAATTAGTTAATAAAACTCAAGAATCGGTTATAGATGAATTAATTAGCTAGAAAATTTTCATGATTAAGAAAGTTGAAGAAGAATGGATTTGTGTACAACTTATGATCCATGAATGGGAGGGGTGCACGTTGGATGTTCAATTCCATAGAAATTGGGCGTCTAGATGCTTTCCTCCTAGGCTTGTAGGCTTTATGTTTCCCTCTCTGAAGAAAGATCCAATTGGTCCATTATGTGGTCAAGTGCCCGATCATACACCTGGATTGATTTTCTTGTCTTTTAGTTGCTTACTATAATTGATCGTCGATTAATATCCTAATATTGCAAATGGTTCGTACATTGACTAGTTCAGCGCCTTACTCGGCCATGGCTAACTCTACAACAGTCACGAATGACCACACTAGCAGTAGATTTCACCAGTAGACCTTCCTAAGTCAAAATCTTGGCTTCACCTTAGCTAATGCACACAGAGAAATCTATATCCCCATATCCCAAGCCTTGCTTATAAAGTTTTATTACTCTCCACCTAAATACGAGCGTGTTGAGATTTTTAGTGCATTCTAAAAGAAGCGACAAGCTTATATTAAGATGAAATTGTCCATTCAACAAGATAAGCATTCTATATTCTACCTAGTTTGAAGCCCCAGTTGTGTGAAACTAATGGTCCAGTACTCCAGTCGAATGACAATTTGGCAACTAAATTGTGAGGGTCCTTTTTAAACTCTACTTCTAATCACCAATATTTTTTCCTCAATCACAAGGACCCAGTCACTGGCTAAAAGAAAAATACAAATACTAGTGACACATGTTACTGAAGTTCCACATCCTCTAGGTCTAGAGCGGTTGAAAAGGGATTTTCACAAAGAAAAACTCCTAATGAAGACATGTCACCTTACATGCAGAGATAATGGGATAGCGTCTTTGTACATCCTAATCCATGCAAATAAAGACTCCCAAAAAGGTAAAAAAAAATGATCTTATTACAACCTTATTGAGGAGACCCAAGTAGGACTCAAAGTGCTAAGAAAATAAAAAGTGTGCCCAAAAATAAACAGTTACGGTCTATCACTCCGGTATCTTAACATTCTTGCATGTCATCACCCCGAGAAAGAATTACCACAAATGTTGTCAGTCTACTTAACATTTTATCTCATTTCATATTCCCGTTCGTTTTTTAGTTTTTCCAAGACTGAATTTGAAGGCAACAAATAAGTTCATGGCATCAACCGCAAAAACCTGTACAGCCAAACAAAGTCAGAAGAACCAAAAAAAAACATAATTCATCATGGCTCAATTTTCAAGAGTGGAAAACCCGACCATCCTTTCCTTTCGGCCCGTTTACCGGCTGTTCTTCCCCACCTGGCACCACCATATCCAGGTAAGCATTTCTCACCCCATAGTAAACCGACTGACTCATCCCTTCCGGAATTACGCTAGCCGCCATGATATAGGGACTGATTGTCGTCATTGGCCTCACTCCTCCTCCGTAGACCCGACTCATTCCTGGAACGTCATGGTGGAACCCAACTGGTATCTGACCTGATGGAGCAGGGAATGGTTGAACATATTGTGTCCGAATTTGAATCGACGAAGTAGGAACATTATCTGATACGACAGAATTGGGCACATAATAAAACGATGCGTGTTCTAAAGCTTGAGGATCCGAAACATAAGGCCACGTTGGGTTGCTTGGATATCCAATTAGCGGCTCACTGGTTTGCATAAAAGTTTCACCGGTCTCCATAAAAGTCTCAATCAATGCCTCCTCAGAATCCGCAACAGGAACGAAGTTGGTCTTAATAGGCGGAAGCTCTGGAATTGACGGCATTGCAGGTGGCGCCAATGATGACGATATGGAGCAAAACGGGGAGGGAGCAACTGGGTTGGGAGAACCCGGATCCGAATATGGAACACTCTCCTGTTCGGTCTTCAGCTTCAGGTCAGGGGTTTGGTCATCGGAGCTATCCAGTCCGAAAAGATAGTCGGGTATTTCGGACAAAATTGAAGAAACTTCGGATCGCCCACGATGTAAACCCGACCCTCCATTGAGGGCGTCTAGGAACCAGTTTGCCCTTCTAGAGGACCCATCAAGGAGGGAACTAATACTACCAGTCCTGGAAACGCTGTCATTTGGGAAAAGGAAAAGACGGAGCCGAGCCGATGAGTTGGTTTGGGACTGGGAAGTATTGTGGTGAAAGCGGTCGTACTCTTCTATCATGTTCTCGACGTCTTCGTCGGTGGTGACGCTGATTAGGGCGTCGAGGTCCTCACTCGGTAGCTGGTACTTAATGGCAAGATTAGTTGTACCGGAGATCTTGGATAGCTTGGTGAGCAGGGAGGAGAAGGTTGTAGTGTGGCGCTGGACGGCGACGATGCGGGTGTCGCCGCCAACGTAGCGGAGCTAGTTGTCGTGGGGCCTTGGGAGGATATTTCCACCGAAGCTGCACATGAATCGTACACATGGTTGGGTTTCGTAGTCGTTGGTGAATCGGAGGTTGTCTGAGTGTGGTGATGAGGCGGCGGAATCAGGTACGGCGGCGGAGTCGAGCTCGGTTTGGTGGTGGTGGGTTGTCATTGCTGTGATGCTGTCAGGAAATTGGGAGAGGGTCAGATTACAATCCCCCACTTACACACAGGAAAGTGATAATCTAAGAGCAAATGTAAACCAAGAAATGAGAATTATCGAAGGAGACAATCAGACACCAGTCACCATAAGTAGGAAATGTAAAGGACCAATCCATACTCCATAGTATAGTCTGACCCGTGCTCTGTATTGATACGGAAGCATAACATTAAACTCGAGAGTTGGACAGCTATAACATTACGCAATTAGGGCCACTAATTTGGTTTTTAATCCAAGTTTTATTGGTCATGTAAATTTGTATTTGGCCAAACAAAGTTCGAATCAAACAAATTGTTCATGAAAGGGAAAATTGATGGTGACTACCATACTTTATTCACAAACACATCAGCCGACCATGACGCAAGGACGTGTTTCTAAATAAAGTTTGAAAACCATCACTTCCACTTTCGTTAATTGCATGAAAAAAGGACATAACAAAGGATCAAAAGAGTTACTAAGTTTTTTTAATTCATTTGTCGTATATTCAAGTGGATCGAATATGTTAAAAATTTTGTTTAAGATTTCGGTTGATCTGAAAGCTTAGGTCAAGGGAGATCCTAGAGAATCTTATTGAAAATAAAAATAGATTAAATAAATAATGATTTCACCTTTGATGATAATCAATTAGCTGCGTTGATGTTGGCCATCTAAAATATTAATTATGTAAAACAGGAAGGATAATAATTGAGAGAACCTATCTGTGGTCCATGTTGGTACTATTCCCCAATCGGAGCAGTAAATCATGAGCTGCCAGGCATGTGATCTGGGTATAGAAATCCAATACTCCAATAATATATCGTTTTTTGTTTTTAGTTATTTTTTATTTTACAAGTTTTTTATTTACTTTTTTATAAATTATTTGTTCGTTTGATAAGAACAATCTAAAAAGTAAAAAATTATAACTAGTAATTTTAAAAAGACTTCTAAGTACAGAAATCCAAAATAGATTACTTTAAGTTATTTTAATTTGTTTCTTCTTAAGTTTTTAATAATTCCAAAGCTTTAGACTTCTGTCATTGAATTTCAATGGGGTAAATACAAGAATACCCTAAGCTAGCAAGAAATTAATCATAGAAAATACCACCTAATTACTTTCCTTAAGTTCACACCCGTAAATGAACCTAATCGCGATTAGTTGGAATCAACTATTTTCTCCCAATGGAGTAAAATGCATGGTCCTCACGACACACCCAATTCACTAATTAAGCAAACTCTTTTAGCAATAAAATAGTAAGAAAAAACTCAAGAAGTAAACTCAAGTTGCTTAGATCTATTTGAACAGTTCGACATACGAATATATGTAAATTCTGTATGTATTCTGACAAGAACAACCACCGAGAAATAACTCACCTGTTGATGGGTTTCGTTTGTTGCTTCTTTCGAAGTTTGCGCAAGGTTTTTGTTGCCAAAACTCTCCCAGAGAGAGGGGGAGGGAGTAGTGTTGCGTAATTGGATAGGAGGGGGAAGGTTGGTTTGAGGAGAAAGGCAAGACTTTTGAAAATATGCCAGCTCAGATGGGTCCCATTGCCCCAATTACACACATTGCTGTGACGTGGTTGCCAATTATTGTTCGTCTTTGTGCAAAAAAAGAGGTAAAAACTATAAAAACTAGGTCCACGCACCACCGTAAAGTTTTTTGTTTTGCCAAACCTCTCCCAGAGGTGCGGGGAGAGAGAGAGAGAAACAGGGGACTCCCCCGAGGGAAGAAAGAATTTTTTTGGGGACCAGAGGGCTTGTTGTGCACTGCATATAATAGGGTGTATTGTGTGTCAAAACGATATTATTTTGACATGTAAAAAATTGTCTGAAAATTTAGACAGTGTTTGAGCAATTTCCGTACAATCTTTTATTCACCAAAATGATATCATTTTAGCGCATAACAAACCTTACTGTGCGCATTGCACATTAGTATCCTCTATTCTACTTTTTGGCCATCATCACACGACATCATGGGAGGAAGAAATTTTATTTAGTGGAATAAAAATCAATGTTTTATTATAGAATCGTGTTATCACTGGAGCCCACATACCTCAAATCATACACACAATACTTGTCATATAAACAAATCAAGTATGTTTTGTTTTTATTTAGTTTTTTAAATTTAATCTTTAATAAATCATGTTATGTGTATTACACATCAGGATCCATCATTCCAATTTGTGGCCATCATCACACGACGTCATCGACAAGAGGGAGGAAGAAATTTTATTTAGAAAGATCAAAATTAACATTTTATTATAAAATTGTGTTATCACTGTGGCTTACCGTATCTCAAATCGTATACATAATATTTTCCATATAAACAAATTAAGTATCTTTTTGTTTTTATTTAATTTTTCTTATATTTATTAGTTTTGTCTTAAATTTTTATGAATTGTTAATCTATCTTGGCTAAAAAAGTCTAAAAAATTAAATTATATTTAAAAATTAACTAAAAAGACAAAAATAATTTAAAATAATTAGATTTTTTATTTTTCTGTTTCTAAACTATTTTTTTTTCGCAAGAACAAATTATTATTATATAAAAATGAAACAAAGGGCATAAGCCCAGTACACCTAAAACAAATCCCCCAAAAATGGTCCCAATACACCGATTAACCCAATACAATACTTAGCCCCAATACAACTAATAAAGATGCCCTAATTAAGTGTAACACCAGTTAAACCCACTATAACAATTGAATGCAGCACCAACCACCAACACCCCCAATTTAACTCAGCTCCTTACGCCTAGCACCTACCGCCTCCTTCATCTTCCTCGATTGGGAATCCGTCTAGCCAAAATCCAGAACGCAGACCTCTTGTGGACACCGAATGACTTCCTGGGTGGAGTATCTGAGATCCACCCACCTGCTTTTCATCCAAACAACAGCACGAAGTTGAATCAGAGATGCGGCCGTTTCAGCTGCCATGGCTTCGTGCCGGAAGATGCTGTTGTTACGAACGAGCCAAATCGTCCATAGGGTTGCGTAAATTGAGGTAATCCATAGACACTTTCCATACTTGTTCAGTTTCAAACCATGATTACTAATTAACATCAAATCCAGTGATGGGGGAATGACCCATACCAGATCCCACCATTTGAGGATGAGGTTCCATAGTTTCCAAGCAAAGTTACAATGAAGGAACAGATGCGCTATGGATTCCTCTTCCAGATTGCAAAGACTACAGGTATTCCCCTCCTCCGAATCTAGCCTTATTCCTCTGCGAATTAATACTGTAGATACCCCTAAAGCATTCTGGTAAGCACGCCACACGAATAGCTCCACTTTAGGAGGGCTGACTTGTTTCCACAATTTCATTAGAGGGGCATTAGGATTGAATTCCATTTCCTCCCACCTAGCATAGGCTGAAGACACTGAGAATTTTGCGTCCTTACTCCAGGACCAGGACATGATATCCTGGTTGGAGCTATAAGGTAGCACATTGGCAATTCGTTGCATCAATTCCTCTAGTAGTTCTTTCTCCCATTCAAAAAGCCTCCTTCTGAATTGGAGGGACCAACTATCATTGGAGACCATGCTAGCAATTGTTGCAGATTGTTGGTTAGAGAGTAAATATAGCCTAGGGTACTGATCTTGTAGTTTAGTGTCGCCCAGCCAGAGGTGTTCCCAGAATTTGGTGCTACAACCTGCCTTAACTGAAACTCCGAAGCCCTGTTGAATTAGAGATGCGAAGGTATTCAGTGGACTAACTTCCCCTATGGAGCAAATGTTCCTCCAAATTTGGGAGATTTGCGCTCTTCTGCTTGTAGAAGGAATGTATGGGAGCCAGGATGTGGGGTTAAGGTCATACTTTTTCCTAATGATTCTTACCCATAATGCTTCCGGGCATTGACTGAACCTCCACCACCATGTAGCTAATAGGGCTAAATTCTGGACACTCAAACGCCTGACCCCCAGTCCTCCGTACTTCTTATTTCTTGAGATACTATCCCAATTAACATAGTGAACTCTCCTTTTCTCATGACTATCCCCCCAGAAAAAGCTCCTTTGTAATTTTTCCATCTGCTTGATTACTGAAACAGGCATTTTGAACACTGACATTAAGTAGAGTGGTAGCTGGGACAAGGTGGACTTGATCAAAACTAACCTACCCGCTTGAGATAGGACCCCCTTTTTCCAAATGGCCAGCTTGCTATTTACCCTCTCCAAGACTTTAGACCACGCTGACCTCCTTTTTAAATTGGCACCTAGTGGCATACCCAGGTAATCTATAGGCAGTTTTGCCCATTTGCAGCCCAAGGTGGCAGCAAGGTTACTGCCCTGGGCTTCCGATATGGCAACCGTAGATAAAGTGGATTTGTGAAAATTTACTTTTAGGCCCGAAAGGAGGTTAAAGCATCTGAGAATCCTTATAATATTCCTTAGCTCCTCCTCATCATTGTTTGCAAAAATAATCGTATCATCCGCGAATTGCATGTGGGTTAAAGTCTCGCCATTCCTCCCCACCTTCACTCCCCTAATCAATCCAACTTGCCTAGCTCGCGAAAATAGAATGTTTAGGGCCTCCACCACTATGTTAAATAAGAATGGAGATAGGGGATCCCCCTGCCTTAGGCCCCTAGAAGGTTTAAAAAACCCCGATGGAGATCCATTGATCAGTATTGAGATTGAGGTGGATGAGATACAGCCCGATATCCAGGATACCCATTTGGGATGAAAACCCAAATTCCTTAGCATGGATAGGAGGAAATTCCAGTTAACACAGTCAAACGCCTTCTCAAAATCCAATTTAAGAATAATCCCCGCCCTATTAGATGATTTCCACCAGTGAATGACCTCATTTGCCATCAAAATAGCATCCACAATTTGCCTTCCCCCGATGAAGGCAGACTGAGATTCTCCTATTACAAAAGGTAGGATAGGTTTCATCCTGTTTGCGAGAACCTTGGCCAGGAGTTTATAGAAACAGCCTATAAGACTAATGGGCCTGAAGTTCTGAAAGTTACAAGCACCTGGTATCTTGGGTATTAAGGCGATGAAGGAGGAATTTAGGGAGGGTATGACCTTACCATTGCAATGAAATTCCATGAAGAACTCCCTGACCTCCTCCTTCATAAAACTCCACGCTTTCTTTATAAAGTTGAAGTTGAAACCGTCCGGTCCTGGGGCTTTAGAGCCATTACAAGATTGAAGCGCTGCTTCTATCTCCTCCATCGTGAAGTCTCTTACTAGGTCTACTGCCGCCTCCATTGATAACCTGCTAGGGAAAACTCCTTGAAGTGAAGGCCTGTAGGGGAGGGGTTCAGTGAATTTGGTGGAGAAATAATGTACAGCAGCTTCCTTTATAAGAGAAGGAGTGTCGAGATTGAGCCCCCTATAGTTAATAAGCGCCATAAGATTCTTCCTATATCGATTGTTAGCAGATAATTGGAAGAATTTAGTATTCTTATCACCCTCATTGAGCCATAATGCTCTAGATTTCTGCCTCCAGTACATTTCAGCAAGTCCCGTGAGATGAATAAGGTCTGCTCTTGCGTTGAGAGCTTCCATTTTCCTTTGCTCTGATAACTCTCCGCTTTCCCCTAATAAATCATAATAATGGACTTTACCTTCGGCCAGCTTCAATCTAGTTGAGATGTCCCCAAACTCCACTTTACTCCATTCTTTAATTTTGTTTTTTCAAGGCTTTGAGTTTACCGGCTAGCCTGTAACCAGCCCAACCTTGGATCCCACACTCCTTCCACGCCCTTTCCGCCACTTTCAAACATTGAGGATAGGTGAGCCAATGGTCGAAACATTTAAAAGGTTTGGGACCCCAATTAATAACCTCATCGTGTATTAAAATGGGACAATGATCGGAGGTGGTCCTTGGCATACCCCATTGTGTTACATTGAATTTATCAAGGAAAGCAGGAGAGACTATGAACCTGTCTAACCTTGAATAGGAGGGATTAAGCTGGAAATTCGTCCAAGTGAATGTTCTGCCGTGCATAGGTAGATCAAGACCTCCCATACGATTAACAAAGCTCTGGAAAGCAAGCATGCCTCTGAGAGACTCCCTAGAGCGGCATGAACGTTCCTCCTGATGTAATACTTCGTTGAAGTCCCCCCCCCCCCCCCCCCCCCCCCCAAACACCACGGTTGGGGATATGCATTCTTCAAAGAGAGAAGGTCTTCCCATAGTTGAGCTCTAAGGGAAGCATCATTAGGTGCATAGACGTTAACCAAACAGCACTCCACCTTGTCTGAGAGACGTCCTAGGGATAGAATGAACTGCTGATGAAGGTGATGGCTTAAGGGTTTGAAGGAGATTGGGTTCCAGAAGGTGATGAGCCCCCCTGCTGCGCCTATAGAAGGCATGAGCATGTATTCCAGCTCAGAAGATCTCTGAACCTTATTTAAGTCCCATTGGTCTAATGAAGGGAGTTTAGATTCTTGAATAAATAGAACATCCGGGTGATTCAATTTGATTAATTTGGCCAGAGCTCTTTTCTTCCTCCCGCTGCCCAAACCACGTATATTCCACGATATCATCTTCATTGCTAATTAATTAGTCCCGATTCCCCAGTTCTCCATAACCCTGAGTGTTTAGAACCCCACTCCGTTGCCCCTGCCATCCCCAGCCCCTTCAAGGGCTTCATCCTCTATCATTCTCCTCCATACACCCTTGTCTGTATCTTTATAAGTTAGCTCCAGCATCTTAGCTGTTCTTATGGTGTGATTTACTTCATCCTCATTACTAGATCGGGATTCATTGGTACTATTAATGATTACACCTTCTTCTGCAGGTTTAACCTCCTGTTGTGCACCTCCTGTTGCTGTACCCCCCATTTCCGCAACCCCCTTGGGATCTGGAGCCTCCATGGTGGAATTCTGACTGAGCTGGTAAGTGATCTCCCTTCTTTTCTTCCTGTGCAGAGCTTTGTTTAAGTCTAAAGTAGGGTCAAGTTCTTGTGATTGGCTTGTTGTTTGGATTATATCTTCTATTTGGAACGGGCCAGGCCTGCAAACAGACCTTCCTATAGTCCCATTTAGCCCATCCTTTGAGCCCACTGTGCTGGGCCCATCTGATTTCCTCCTTGTCCTGTCACCATCATGTTTGACTTGGTTGTCCTTTACAGTACAACCCATTAATTGCTCCTCCTGTCCTGTACAACTTGGTTGTCCTGTACATTTAATAGCTAAATCTTTCCCAGATTTCTTGTATTGGATTGAGGGATGACCCTTTAGGCAATGAAAGTTCAAATTTACCCGCTCCTCTTCTGCTGCCAGCTCATCCGTTATTTTTGCTTCCACGTTGCCACCTCCACCAGAATCCCTTTTCACCAATAGACCTTCCACCTCATCATTGATTGGTTCCACGTTAGGGCCCTGATTGGAGGAGTTCTCCACGTAGGATGCCAGACAATCGCCTTGTCCATCTTCCTCCTTTCCTGGTACACTACCACCTCTGTTGTCCTCGTCAATGGCCTCCTGGGTGGTAGGAGATAGGGAGACCTCTTCCACTATAATGGTGTAGCTCCTGCCCTGTATGGTTGCTATGATAGATTCCTTTATAGTCTCAGTGAAGGATGTAGCTATAAGAACTTTCCCATTAACGAAAGACTGACCACGGATGGTATTTTCATCCAAGAGCAAAGAATTCAGTTTATACTTTTCTATTTTTCAACTCTCATTGAAACGAATCAAAGAATTTTTTTTAAAAAAATTACACAATAAAAAACTATAAACTTTTTTTGAAAGAAAAACTTATCGAAATACACACACATACATATGCATACACGAGATGAACGTAATTCCCTGACGACTTTTGCAAAGCCACATGCCCATTTTGCAAGACATCCAAAGGAAAAGCAACATGTCGCTTATAAGACCGGCCTACTCCTTACTTGCATTTTCCTATGTGGATAAATATTGGGGAATATAAAGATCTATTTTAAAATTTTTCATTTTGTTTTTTATAACTGGGTGTTTGAACTAGTTTATGCGTATATCATTTAATCCTGAACTCTCACAAATTTTCAATGGCCCCAGATTGTTTTTGTTAACTTTAAAAATTAAACCTGCGAAATCAAAATAATTTCATGCAATCATATTCCCACTCGAACAAATTCTCGAGTTTCTATGACTCTATCTCTATCTCCTTAAAATAGCATGATATTCCTGGATATTCTCCACCACCCAAATCTTTGTATTAGGAGAATCTTCAAATTAAACCACTACATAATCGCTCCCTATATCCTTGGCTAAACTATCATTTTTTGTGGCTAAAAAGGAAGCAAGTTCAGCAGATTTTTAATTTCTCTGCAGTTCTTCTAATGCTTCTCAGGAAAACTCTAATTACGTCAAGAAACCTTTAACCAGAATACTCTCACGTTAATCATATTCGATATTCTGGGGTATCCAAATGTTGCCTTGTTGTTGTGAAATTCAGAATCTCTCTTGCCTTCTCCTTACTCCAACATTTCTGTATAAAAGCACACATATGAAAATGTATGCATATCTCATGTTGATGATATCCAAAGAGGGGTCGGCATTCAGTTTGAAGGTTAAATTCTCTTGATTTTCCATTTGTGTATCTTATTTTCTTAAATTATTGATCCTTCGGTTCTTCGTTTTATCTTGATTCCCATTTCCTATTTTATGTAAGTATATATGACTAAATAGAAAAATTTATTGATTAAACATCTCAATTGACTGAAAAATAAAGGAGACATTATGCTGACCATTCCTAATATTATGAGATGTCAACATTTGACAAAAAGCCCATTTAGACTTCTAACTATTAGGAACCGGCACAAGAAACCTATTCAAGTGACATGGGAAAAACCCGAAATCGGCTGGACCAAACTGAACTTTGACGGTTCATGCAAGGGTAAAACAGGAAAAGCAAGCATCGGCGGGGTATTCAGGAACCATGAGGCTGAATTTCTGCTCGGTTATGCAGAACCCATAGGCCAAACAACAAGCACCATTGCAGAATTGGCAGCGCTTCGACGAGGTCTTGAGTTGGTGCTTGAAAATGGATGGGATGATGTATGGCTTGAAGGAGATTCCAAGACATTGGTAGAGATCATAGCCCGGCGGAGGGTAGTTAAGTGTGCTGAGGCACAGGGGCATATCAGTCGTATAAACATAATGATGCCAGAACTGAATAAGTGCATGTTGAGTCATGTTTATAGGGAGGGCAATAGAGCTGCTGATAAATTGGCACAAATGGGGCATCAGTTGAAGAAGCCTCATGTTTGGCAGCACAATCCGCCGAGTCAAGTCCTACGCATTATGCGTGACGATGCTCAGGGTAAGATTTTTCTTCGCAGACGATAAAGCTTAGACTTTTGTTTCTAATTTTTTGTTTGTCATACATTAATTAAGAGGTTGTACCATGTTCTGTAATCTTTTTCATGGGATGCCTAATTTTATGGGGCATCTATTGTTGTTGTACATAATGGTAGGGTGGTGTTGTACATATTAGTAGGTTGGTGTTGTACATATTTATGACAATGATTAGGAGGTTGCATTTTTATAGTTGTGGTCCCAAGTTCAAGTCCCACTCATTTTATTTTTTCCTACCAACATCCACTTCCTAGCTCTACCCATATCCATTTGCTCGATATTTAGAACAATACTATATATACTATATTCCTATATATGCACATTATATATATATATATATATATATATATATATATATATATATATTGAAATAATAATTACTTCTTAAATTTCTTTCTCAATTTTAATTTTTTAATTTTTTAAAATTCTTTCTCAACTTGAAAAGTAGCTCATATTTAAATGAATTGATGAATTTAAACTTTTATATTTTTGTTCGCTAACATTATTATATGTATTTTTAAAATAAGTTACTATTTGATTAGAGACGAAGACAATTTCATAAATTTTAGCAAATATTAGCCGATAACAATTTTTCATAACAAAGTCCACATTTTGCCAATTATGTGAATAATGATATAACTATCTTACAATATTTTTAAATTTATTTTATGAGATATCTACTACATTAATAAAATTACGTAGGTAGAACTTTTTAATAGCAAGTTTTAATTCAATCAATTAACATAAATCAACAAAACACGCGTTTTACATATTGTAATTGCTATTACAATTTTAACTGAATCTTAATTTATTTTTTAAAATTTTCTTCTAAATATATAGGAGCCTTATTTTTCAAGCTTGTCTAGGGCCTCGAACATTTTAGGGCTGGCCCAAGCTGGAGTCAAGGCTTCAACAAACCTCGTCCAAACAACATCTGTTCTGAGCAGTTTCGACAGATACAAAACTAATGAATTAGATAAGTGACACATGTCCTATATTTAGGACAGACTTTCTTATTTAAAAACTATTTTTGCGTAAGGCTGATGCCAATTTTCAAGAAATGACAAGATATGACGAGAAATGACAAGATATGACATAAAGAACGCCCTCATCATTCACTCAAGTTAAATCTCTTAACTTGAGTGAATGATTACTTAACCACGGTAAAAAACTTTTCTTTTGTAATTTACCAGATTATGAGATTTTTAACTTCTTACTACATCCCTATTTCTTTGGTACTCTTATGATGACACCCAAGAAAACTTCAAATCCTTCTTTTGCATCTACAGACACCGCTCAATTTCCTTCGCCATTGAGAAAGTTGGCCAAAAATAATATTCATTACTTTATTTTAGGTCCTTTTAAAACTCAAATTAAATTCTTGAGCAACTTTCGTCGGTATACCCTTATCAAGAAGATGGATATGTCTTCTCCATCATTTGTCTCATCTTTATTGGAACAGTCGGGAAAAGAAATCCCATCTTCGGTATTGCATTGACCCCAAAGTACGTTGGATGGATGGGGTTAAATGCACAAAATATTATTGGTATCAAGAATGGAAAACCTAAGAATTTGAAAAATGATTTCATTATCCACACATCCGGTTGAATTTAAACCTGGTTAATAGGCAATGTTGCTTACTTCTGGTCTTAGTCTTGCCATGCCCTACTACTTACTTTTGGTTTCATGCCACCCACAATTTTGGATGTTGTTCATCTCACACGACTTCCCTTGGTAGGCTTTGAGGTGAATGCTCTTCTAGCGCTAGATGGATATATATGATCATCCTTTCCTCATGTCTTCAAGTTTCAATTATAAACAAATGATTTCTACCTTTTGTCAAGAAAAGAGTGGCAAACTTATAATGCATGAGAAAAATAGCTTTTTATCTTCATTGGATTTGTAGGAATTTATTCGAAATTATTGGTTTTAAAGTAACGAAGGAAAATCTAATTTTAGCTACTTGTCTTGCTCAAGGCAAAAACTTGCTTTGGCTTTTGTGGGAGGTGAATTAATCTCGTAGCTAACATTTGAGAATCAATTAGGGACTCACCCGAGGAGAGGGCCTCATCCTGTCATCTCGAGGAAGGAGAAGCTTCTAAATGAATTAGCCATTCCACAATGTTTCAATAATGTGACTCCTCAAAATGTGGTGGACATAAAAAAAAATGAGAACTTCGTTTTAATAGTTTGTCAACCTAATATTGTAGCTAATTTGACAGTTCTTCTTGCATTGTGGTGCCCACCAAATCATTACCAATGGCATCCCCTTCATCCATAAATGGAATATGATCCTTATATTTAATTTTGTTTATTTGATTAGTTGACAACTTTTGGAAAGTATTTAACCATTATTTCATTAACATGCTAATGTTAGTCTAGTTGTGCCAACAAATAATGCATTACATCAAGATTTGGACTTAGTTCTTAATCAGATGGCTAAATTATCTCATTTCATTCTCAAGCATCTAGATCCATGGAGTATAGGTCCTCTTTTGAATTGGACGAAGACATGGAGAAGGACTTGAACTTATCTTTCGACATGGTTGGATTTCCTTTTGAGGAAATCATGGCCACTAGTGCAACTACATTCATAGCCTGTTTGAACAGGCTACCTGCCATAAGTCATCAAGTTTTCTTTCAATGAGCAGGTACAAATTTCCTATTACTTGGACTCTATAAGTATGAACCTTACCTTGGTTCAGTACCATAGTGGTGAAGTCAAGAGCAAACCAAGAATTCATCAGTAGCCTTTCTAATCTTTCCACAGCTTTGGTTATTGAACATGATACAATGGCTACATTAATGGCAGACTTGAATCATACTTTTAAGGAAAAGGAAAAACTTCTTGCTCAATGAGCATCTCTTGACGAAAAGATGACCACTCTAGAGCTTTAGAAGTATCAACTCAACCAAGAAGCTAAGGAAATTGTTGAGAAGGCTAAAAGTAGATCACCTCTTTTAAGCCTTGGGTGTTCTATTTATAGATTCCAAAGTCTCCAAAATCGTGCATGTGTGACTTGACTTTGTAGTAATTGGATTGACACATAGTGTGGTGCACCACTTTTTGGGCTGCCGCGCGCTAGATCTCAGATGCACGTAACTGCACGTCGCGCGGTATGGTAAGCCATATTAGAGTCAGAGTGATTTGACAAGTCATCGAACTAATGTGCATCGAAAATGGAATGGCGTGCGCCATAAAGTGCGGACTGGCGCACATCAAGCAGAAACGCTTACTGGTCCGATAATATTTTGCTATTAGAAATAAAGTTAGAGCAGGGACGGACCTTGGATTTGTTATTGGGGGTGACACAACTAATAGCAAAATTATAATATTCAATATAAAAAAAAACATGTGTTCCAGTTATAATCATTCTTTACTAACCAATTATTTTGTGTGAATTCCATTCAACTAGAAATCAAATAACGCAATGAAAAATAAAAAATAATTCAAATGTTTTGTTTGTACTCTATTAACTAGATACAAAATAATGAAACGAAAAATAAAAAAGGAACTCGACGTTCTTTCAAATCTTGAAAATCACCCAAGATTGATTTTAAACTAAATTTCAAAGCAATTTTTCTTTCAATATAGATAAGCGATGAATCCGAGAGAAAATCGTTTTCAATTTTGTTTCGAAATCTGATTTTGATAATTTTTATGGCTGAAAATGAACATTCTGCTGTTGTGGTAGAAACAGAAAGTGTAAGTACAAGGACTCAAAAAATTAGGTGATAAGTTGTTGTTCTCCTAGTTTTTACCATCCATTCACATAAGTGAAAAATAAATGAGAAAATTTGATAAATCTCTCATCTCAAAAACGTATAACCGTTACTTTTAGAGATTCGTCGGGATCCAAATTGAGGTGTTTACAATTGCATTTATGTATTTCTATCATACTAGGCAATTTTTCTAATCTTTTTTATGTTAGCAGTATTCATGTTTGCTTTCAGATAAGGGAAATGGTTAATGTCAACAACCATAACATCTTTGTTTTTGCTGGCATACTACAAGATTCCCTTTGGGATTAATTCTTGGACACAATTTCAAAAGGTTATGCAACAATTAGTAATATGCCTACAAGAATTATGCCATTTGCAATACTCTTTCTCATTTCTTTCTTTATTAGATGGGATAATATGTCAGGACTTTTAAGAACTTATAATGTACAAGTTCATCAAATATGTCATCTGCCTTAGCCAAATCAAAGGAATATTCTTGATACCTCGACTAATTACTCTTCTTATTTGGCTAAGATGATGGCATGTTAACTAGCTTGTCCCTCTTGATCAAGGCATGACAATATATTGGATTTTTTTCTTTAATTTGTGGTACACCAATTTCAAGATCCCTGTCAACTTGATAATAAGTTCCAAGAGAATATTTCTTCATTTGTTGACCTTCTCTCAAACTCCCCTTCAACTTGGCAAACCTTTTTTTTTTATTCACATATCCTCTTCTCCACCTATTCTTTTGTTTCTAATAATGGAGATAGATGGAGGGTTACATTATGGTGCGTCTAAAAGTATAGAGTTTAAATTGTCAAAAATTAGAACTTCAAAATTTAAATTGGGAGTCGAACAAAATTGTGTGGCTTATCATGTAATTTGTCATAAATTTACTACATTTGATACAAAATGCAACAAAAGCCTCCATTGAAATCGTTGGCGATCCTGTAAATGCACCATGGAATGATAACAAGGTACGATCCTGATAGAAGTCTTTATACAATTTAAAGATGAAACTATAGACAATACTTCTCTATCCATAAATTGCAGACAATACTTCTATATTTCTCCGAAAAAAGTGTTTTCTCTAAACTACTTCTTGCAAAGTAGGCAAAAACTTCAACCAACAGTAAGCAGTTGCTAACTTAAGGCATTTGGTTTACAAGTAAGATAGGTAAGCAAACACAAACTCCATACCATATGTTACACCAATCAATAATATTTCGCTACGTCTTTCTTTTTTTCTTCTAATGAAGCCATGTTAACCAATTAAGTAAGCTTTCAAAATAAGAATCACATCTCTTGCCGCTTCTACTGTTTAACCAATTGGTTTCTAAGATAATAACCACTCTCAATATTAGCAAAACAAAGTAGCCATACATACACAAAAAGAGACATATTCCCTTCACCACCATAAAGAGGCAGATTTTCTATGTCTTCAGTCGCGGTTATTTCTATCACCTCTCTTGTAAATAAGGAAAACACAGAAAATACACAAAAATGAACAATATTTTGAAGATTTAGAAATACAAAGTCTGAATTCTTTGAATATCCCTACCAAAATGAACTTGTGAGGCATGATCAGTCCAGTTGGTAAAAGAATATGACAGTAAGCGCAGTGTAATTGTACTCCAAAAATTGCAGTCGTGTAGTAACATTTAGCTGGTTTCATTGCTCAATGCAAACTCTACACTTTATTGGCCTTTTTCGGTCACAATTGTTGCTTTTGGTTATCAAATAGTAGAAATTTGCACAAACATCCATCAATCCGAAACCAAAAACAAACTAGAAAACACAGCCAATGCCAGTAATCTAGTGCTAACATCCCACCAAAATCCTGATTCAACCTCATAGCTTATAAATCCGTCCTCACAAATTAAAACAAAACCTGCAATACACTGAGTTGAGAACCTATTGATCTGCTATTATATATGGAGCAATCACGATCACATTACTGCATTATACCATAATTCATTGAAAATATATAGATACAGAATATAGACGAGCAACATAATTTGGCAACACAATCAGATGCCACCTGTGATCAATTTTGAAGAATCCAAGACAAGATTGGACTCCAACCACTCTCTCCTATACCTACACTGCTTCATACAGCATATATATACTGTGTGCCCTCTTTTTCCACACAGCTCCCACCGTAAACTCCCTCAATGAAGACACAACCCTAAAACCAATAAAATCTACGTTTTTCACAAAACCCACTCCGTTGCCACCAATTTTCCCATAAGAAAGATCATTTTTCCGGGAGAAAATAAAACCCAATGGAGGTAAATGAGTCTTTGCCCGACCATCTTCGCTGCAAGAGGACCGACGGCAGGCAATGGCGGTGCAAACGGCGAGTTATGGAGGACAAGAAGCTGTGCGAGGTTCACCATATCCAGGGGCGGCACCGTCAGCACAAGGAAAAAGTCCCTGAATCACTTAAACTCAAGAGAGAGAAAAACAGGGGAAAGGATCAAGATTTCAATATTCAGAATCGCGACATTAGGGGTTTAAAGAGAGAGAAAGAGGGGAATTCAAGGCCGGCAAAGCGGAGGCGGAAGAATGTGGCGGTTTCGGAGGCGTTGGATGGGGCTCTGAGGAAGATGAAGTTGAGGAAAGGGGATTTGCAGTTGGAGCTGATTAGGGTTTTTTTGAAAAGGCAAGTGGAGAAGAAGAAGGAGAGGGAATTCAGAAAAAATGCTGGGAGTGAGAGAGAGTTTACGAGAGAGTTGCCTTATGGACTAATGGAGATTTCACCGGCATTTTCACCAGCTTTTTCCGAGCAAATTGTCAACAATGCCAGTCCTTGTGATATCAAACTGGGGATTGATTTGAATTCTTCCCCGCGGAGGTGCTTTCGATCGAAAAACATTGAGCCAATTCCTATCAGTACAATGCAGGTCGTTTTCTTGCTACAGTTAAACTATCTGTTCTGTTTTGTTTTGTTTGAATCTGTTACTGTTTGTTACTATTTGTATTTGATCTACTGTTTGTTTTATAACTTAGATTGTACCCTTTGCTCGAAATGCGGCTAAGTTGAGAAAAATGAAGAGGAAGAAATGCCACTGGTGTCGGAAAAGTAGTTATCGGACACTTGTTAAATGCTTGAGTTGTAAAAAAGAACACTTTTGCACCGATTGTATCAACGAAAGGTATGGTTTAATTGCTTTTAGTGATTTTTGTTCAGATCAGCATATGTGCTAGCATTTCGACCAATGCTCTAGCAGAATATTTCAATTGCTATCTCTTGTTACCTGTGGTGTAGTATTTAGTGTAAATTTAGCTTTATCCAAAGTTGGGTAATCTTAATATGTGATCCAGCACCATACTTGGTGAGCTCTCTTGATAACAACAAGTGACTTATTTCCTATGGCGTTTTGATCAATTGAAAAGTTGGTGCATAATACACACCAAAGTGACATGTAAGAGATCAAGAAGCAAGATATATTCGTGGAAAATATTGGACTGTCTCAAAGTCTACGTCTGAAACCCCTAGTCTTGCAACTTGGACGTACAGATCTCAAAATACGTCATTGGTGATGCATTAGGTTAGAAGGTTGTTTTGATTTAATTCTAAAGGCAGCATCATAGCTAATCAACTTCTTCTTCTTTCTCTAATACTGAAGTTCCATGAACCTGTAACTGGTAAGAATTGGGGCAGTGAAAGCCTTTCACAATTTCAGTTAGACATTGAACGCGGAAGACCTTAGTAACTTCAATATTTCGATAAGAAAATTTTGGAGTTTCAAAAGAAAAGAAAGCCCCATCTATTGTATAATAATTGTAATAGTAGTCATGACATTGAATCGTAATTGTTTTAGTCTTTTAGAGATAAGTAGTGCAGAGTGGCAAATCAT
Organism: Arctostaphylos glauca; assembly: GCA_019985065.2. Classification (NCBI taxonomy): domain Eukaryota; kingdom Viridiplantae; phylum Streptophyta; class Magnoliopsida; order Ericales; family Ericaceae; genus Arctostaphylos; species Arctostaphylos glauca. The sequence goes on along the minus strand of JAHSPW020000001.1, from coordinate 16,642,224 downwards.
ATTTGCATGCATTGTAGCATTAATTTTAGTTAGTCCTATCTTTTTCAGACTAACTTGGTTTTGATAAAATGATCATGCCTTGTTCACTTTGTCGTCTGATGGATATAGGTTATATGTCATTCAAGAAGTTAAATTGGCATGTCCAGTTTGTCTTAAAATTTGCGGCTGTAGAGCCTGCTTGACGAATCAATCCAAGGACAATGAACAGGAGGTTTGATCAGTGTTGACAATTTCAAATTATGATATGCTTCTTTGATGTTTCTTATATATGTTTGGTGTGGTTCAATCCGTAACTATTTCAGGATATTTCTAAGAATGAAAAGATGGTCGCCAAAATTCAACATTTGCAGTACCTGATATATATGCTTTTGCCTGTGCTGGAGCAAATAAATAGAGAGCAAAGCATTGAGCTGGATTTAGAAGCAAAACTAAGAGGTACAAACGATGCTTTGCTTTGTATTTTCAAACAAGGACTGCTCTCGTTAATTTCTGCACATTATATCTGAGGTCAAGCATTTGGTCTCAGATTTCCCTCCCCAGGCCTCCATTTGTCTTCTTATGTGTTGGAATTCTCTACAGGGTGCACAATATCTGAAATTCAGATTCAGCAGGATGAATTTAGTTGCAATAAGCTACGCTGCTGGTATGTTTATACAGTTCCAAAGCTTAATTTATATACTTTTTGATTGAGAAAGTTCATGTGATTTCCTTGTGTTTGTCTATGGTGTACGATTTTGACTTTTGGAGCAGCAATAACTGCCAAACATTGGTGGTAGATTTTCATAGAAGCTGCAGAAACTGCTCATACAAACTTTGCTTAAGTTGTTCGGAGGTCTTCAGAGGCTTTTCACCCAAAGTTAAGAAAGCATTTATCTCCAAACGCTCAAATAGAAGTAAATCCTGCAAATCTGGTGACAAGTTACTGTCAAAGGTAAAAAAGATAAGTTCCTCTAGGCAGGAGAGCGGCAGAAGATACCTCACTTCTCCTACAATATCACCCAAGTGGAAAGCTTGTAATGAAAATGGCAGAATAGTTTGCCCACCTCTTGCTGTTGGTGGTTGCGGTGATGGCCTCCTTGATTTGAGTTGTGTATTCCCATTCAAATGGGCCAAAGAGCTGGAATTAAGTGCGAACAAATTCATTTGTAGCTATAACGTCCCAGAAACTCTAGATGCTTCTTCATGTTGCTCATTATGTAAGGACAATAAAGCCTGTCAAAAAAAGATGTTGCAAGGAGCAGCTTCAAGAGAAGATTCGAGTGATAACTCTCTTTATTACCCCACTGTAAAGGATCTTTCTGAGGAAAGCGTTGGACACTTTCAGAAGCACTGGCGTAAGGGCCAACCTGTTATAGTTCGCAGAGTGGTCAAGAGTAGACCAGACCTAAGTTGGGATCCGGTTGTCATGGTCTGCACTTACCTTGAGAAGAGTATTAATAAATCACAAAATGACAAGGAAGCCACTAAAGCTACAAAATGCTTGGACTGGTGTGAGGTCAGTGTTTAACCATCTGTTTTCCATTATGCAGTTTGCGTGCTACGGTCATATTGCAGACTGCTAGAACCTTACCTCCGCTTTTTGGTTACACTACGGAGAATACAAAACACCTGAAACAGTTTATGGGTGACAAGAAATTGAATTTATTTACACAAATAGGCCTGTAAAAATTATAGTGGCTGTGGATGAATGGATGGAGTCACACTGCTCCTTGTTCTCGAGAAAGCTATATCATGACCAAGAGATTAGGCTACCTTATCGTCCAAGTGTCTGTATGGTCCATTCTCCATGTTACTGTCATTTCCATTGATGCTGAATAAGTATGTTCTTAAGGAAACTACTAAAATTGATGGCCCATTAAATCTGTAACTCACCCATGCTTAGCTGGGCTCATTGTTGATCTTGTAGGCTTGGAAGCTATCTAACCTATTTGTGTAGATATGTCTTTTCTTCATGAATTTATCGTCTGTTGGTCCTTTTCTATGACATCTCCTGCTGACCTTATTTTATGTCACACCAAGTGATTTGTCTCTTTGTTGTCCGTCTAGTAACTAACTTTTACATCCCATTTGCATCAGTCTAGGCTGTACTAGGACCAAAGATTTGTCGACAGATTTATCAGGGAAAAGAAAGGTAGAGGAAAACATAAGAAGATAAGGAAGTAAAGAAGCCAATTTATCTTTTGTTTTCCTGTTATTTTTCTTTCACATGGCAAATCTCCTCAAAAAACTGTGCTCCAGAAATAGTCAAAGGATAAAGCTTTTAAAAGAACTCATTTTGCCTTATATTTTGGACTATAATTGTTCTTACCTGTTCCCCACATTTCCTTGTTTGCCGCTGACAGCAGGGCTGGAGTCTGTAATGTAGGTACAGGTTTGAGGAAAATGGCCTTTTTCTTCATGGGAAATACATAGCTGATAGTTCTATTTTGCCTTTTAGGATGTCAGTTTTTCCACAATTCTTGAACGGCTTTTCTTAGAGGAGGAAATAAGTTGTGTGAAATTTGAACGTGGTATTTTGTGATAATATCCCCAATTTGTTCCAACTTCATTGTGCTATGATTTTGAATTGTTTTTGAATTTATTGCAGATAGAAATTTGTAGAAAGAAGATCTTTATGGGGTCTTTGGAGGGCAGGTCGCAGGCAAATATGTGTTATGAGCTGTTGAAACTGAAATTCTGGCTTTCTTCGTTTCTGCTTCAAGAACAGTTTCCTGATCATTATACTGAAATCATCCATGCTCTACCACTTCCAGAGTATATGAACCCAATGTCCGCTCTTCTGAATTTAGCTGCAAATCTGCCAAAGGATACAGCAAAGCAAAGCCTGGGCCCTTGTTTATGTATCTCATTTGGTTGTCCTGACGACTTAATGCAGCCTGATTTCTTGACAAAACTATCTTATGATTCTCATGATATGGTTAGTTCGCTTCCCTCAGTTGTATTCTAGCATTATATGGTCCTTACATACTCTTTGGTTTACTAGATTATGATTGTTCAATATTGTTTTGGAAAATGCATATTCCATGTGATGGAATAGAATTTAGTTTGATCAAACATGTGCATTGGAGCTTTGATTCAGTACATTGCAGTTTTAAAATTAGCCCCTCCAATAGATGGAGTGGTTGTTATGGGTTTTCCTACTCTAAAGTAGTCTATCAATAGAATTCCATTTTGACCTTCATTCATGTGTCATTGACCCAGGACACAGAAGATTTTCAACTGCATTTTTTTCTTTGTAATCTATAGTGATTCATTTTGCTGTTTCTTTACTCATTAGGCTAGTAAGGGCATTAGTGCCTTATGACCTAGACTCAAACCAACAACCGTGTCCATCCTAAGGTACAGGCATCAGTCCCTTAAGAGAGGGTGCACGATTCTAGCATCATGTAAAACAGGTCTATAGCTTTTTAAGTAAAACTGTATGGTGGTTTTGTTGCTGACACCTCGCAAGCAGGATGAATTCAGTTTAGCTGAGAAGTGAGAACTATGAGGACTGTGTTAGTACGGCAAATAAGTAGAGGTGCCAATGTATTATGCACAACACAGTACTGTGGAAGTAGCATCATATTGAAGATAAATCATCTCAGTTTGTCCTGTTTCTTGTTGAACTTGAATTATGTATCTTAAACGCAAGAATTTCCACACCACCCACCCACCCTCACATACAAATATGGAAATGTTACACTAACCCTCACTGCATCCCAGGCAATCCATCGCAAAAACATGGCATGACTAAAGGACGGTTTTTGGAAGTATTGGCTGAGAGTTTCCTTCTATTTGTTTTGTGACTACAGGTTAACATTCTGGTACACACAACAGATGTCCCAATTTCTTCAGAACAGCTGACTAAAATAAAAAATTTGACGAAGCAATGTCGTAGTCAAGATAACACTTCCAGGAATAATGTGAATGAGAAAACCAGACGGGAAGAAAAGTCGGCACTGCTTAGTGGAAACACTGAGGAATCCGGTTTGCAGGATATGATGGAAGAAGGGTTACGCTTACCTGATGGAGGAAATAACACAAGTACATCCCATGATGAAGGGCATGATTCTGAATCTGAATCTGAGGCCTCAATTCTATGCTCTGGAATCACTCAGAGCTCTGAAGACTCAGATGATCAGCACTTCTTCCGAGATCATACCAAAAGCTCTAGTTTTTGTGGGGAGAAACAAGATGCTGATTCTTGTGGGGCTCAGTGGGACATTTTCCGAAGACAAGATGTCCCAAAGCTTCAAGAATATCTTTCCAGACACTCTAATGAGTTCAGTCAGACATATTGCTTTCCACAAAATGTAATTAGGTCCACAAATTTCCTTTCACAGAAGGCACTTATGAGAGTCCAATGCTGATTGTACTTGTGCATTCCCACAGGTTATTCATCCAATTCTTGACCAGAGGTTTTACCTTGATGTAACTCACAAAATCAGGCTTAAGGAGGAATTTAGTAAGTTCTATGCTAGGCATCTCATGCTTTTTTTAGTTCCGTCATAGATTGGTTAAATGTACTTGCACATTGTTTCCAGATATTGAGCCATGGACTTTTGAGCAACACCTTGGAGAAGCTGTCATGGTTCCCGCTGGATGTCCGTATCAAATCAGAAAAAAGAAGGTGATACTTGAACAATTAATGGCAACTCCGTGCTTTCTTTTTCATGCGTATCGATGCATGTGCATGTTCCTTTCCTCATGTGCATGCATCCAAAATTGTAAATTTGTAATGTACAGTAATCACTACAATTATCAAGCCTGAAACCAACAAATTGTGGGAATCCTCAATATTGAACATCTGCACACATTTGTATTTCTACTGGGAATATCTAAATTTTTTCGTGAGAGTCCGCATGCTTCTTTTATCACTTCTGCTTTTTGAAGTTTCTCTCTGTTTGTAAACTAAAAATTAGGTTGATAGCTTATATTTCCCATATATAGATTTCTCTTGATAATGTCCCAAAAAACTACTACCTTATGCTGCTTTTATCTTTATTAAGATTTCCCATATATAGATTTCTCTTGATAATGTCCCAAGAAACTACTACCTTATGCTGCTTTTATCTTTATTAAGGCTTTCTATCTATACACATATCATGTTGTAGGGTTACAGTTCGATTTTATGGTATTTATTTACTTATGTTGAGACCATGTTACATGATTTTGGCTGCGAAGTTTTAGACCTTCCTGAACATAAATATAAGACATTTGAACATGTGCCCAATACTCAGGCTTGGGGTATACTGACACGTTCTGAACACTTACTTTTATAGCATATTATAGGGCAAATCTCATATCAGAGGAGGGGGCCAATTTTTATATCACTGCATCAAAAGTACTAAAAACCTCCATTCATCAAAAACTCTCCCTGACACAAAGATTGGTCACTCTCTCTACTCTTAACTTCCCACATCAATGATCTCTCTCTTTCCCTCTCTCTCATGTCCTTCTATGATAATTCTTGACTTTATTAGAATTTTTAACTAAGAAAATTTTATGACAAATAATTAAAAACATGGACATATAAAACCTAATATATTTTATAATGGTAACAAATAATTTTATTTTCCTTTCCGTAAGAAAATTAATTACTTTTTATTTTTCAGAAACTGTAATAACAAATATTATTCTTCTCAAAACAAATTTTTTATTAGCGATTTATCAATTTATCCTCGTTCATTTGCATTGCCGACACTCTCCTCTCTCAATATAAGTAGTGGCTTGCACCTGGACTATCATTGATAGTACTGTCAAACTAATTGAGTTGCACCAAAAAAATGCTTGGTTACAATATTTTTCAGGTAGGTAAGACTTTCAATATATTATTACTTGCTCGAAGATTATAATAAAACTTGCTCCTCTAAATAAATTGACTTGCCCCTGAAAGCTAGTAGACTTGAAGTCGATCGTGTCATTCCAAAACTAGCTCCTTGAAGCAAATGTTATTGCACCCTGTGATTAAAAGACTAACAATGGATTGCACTAAACAATTTTGTATACCAGCCATATCATTACTTGCACCAAGAAGATACCAAAACTTGCTCCTCCTAACAATTGGCTTCCTCCTACAATCTAAAAAGCTTGCACTCATCATTTCCTGAACTATCTCGTGCACTCAAATGACTAGCTACACAAAATAAATAGTATTGCACTCTGTATTTGAGACACTAGCAACCTTAAGCTAAAGAGACTTGCACTTGGCATTTTAATCATATCAAAACTTGCACCAACAAGACACCGAAACTTGCTAATAAATAGACTTGCACCCTGTATTTGGGACACTAGCACCCTGAATCAAAATTACTTGCACCTATATTGACTTGCACTAGGTCCTTTAGAAAATGATTTATTAAAAGAGAGACATGAATAAGACTTTTAAAATGGTGCAAATAAAACTAATTAAAAAATAGAAAATGCTACGAGAAAAGAATAGTGGAACAAAGTGCATACGAAGGAGGGTAAATTGGTAACTCATCTAAGCATTACTAAAAAGAATATTTTTTGAGAAGGATAATATTCTTTACTAACAATTTCTACAGTAAATTTTTTAAAAGAGGAAAATAAAATCTTTTGTTATCGGGAAGAAATAAGGTTGTTTTTCTGAGAATATTTTGTGTACTATTTTGATGCTACTATGTTTTTACAAACAAAATTAAATTTCAGATAGTAAATTTAAAAAATAACAAAAAGGTAAAAAGTGATGAATATTTAGTGTTCTTGTGTGCATGTTATTTTCGAGCTGCCATTTTTGGATCTATGTAAATTGGGAAAACAAAAACATGCAAGGGGGGGTAATTTGGTATTTTTAAGCAAAAGATTCCATGATAGTTACATTAAAATTATCACTCCATGACAGAGTAATTATTCTCCCAACCTTCCATGACAGTGTTATTCTTAGATAATAGGTTGTAAATTATGTAGAAATATACTTGAAATCAAATGGGATTAAGGAAGAAATGTTGTGAATTTTATGGAAATGTAATTGAAATCCAATGGGATCAAGGAAGGTATTGCTATGGTCATCAACATGAAAAGATAGAAATCATGAGTGTGGAAAGTTAGAAATGCTTATTTAATAGCAAATGTGAGCTTTTGCTTCTTCAAATATTGTTAAAGTCAGAAGATTCAAGTGTATATTGTATGGGCATCGAACACGTCTATCACCATTACCCAAGTGTAAAGTGTCTGACACGGGTCCTAATACGCATTTTAAAAAGGCCATGTAAGTTGGAAAACAAATGGATTTCATTGAATTTGTAATGAGTGTGTTTGCCAATTTTGACCTTTGATTTTGGCATTGTTGTATAATTTGCATGAACTATGATCATCACTGACATTTTGTGGAAACTTTGTTTTTTGTAACCTGCAGTCCTGCGTTAATGTCATTTTGGACTTCATCTCACCTGAAAATGCTAAAGAGTGCATCAACTTGATTGACGAACGTCGACTACTTCCAGTACATCATAAAGCGAGAAAAAATGTGATGGAGGTAACTCTGTGCTGATCTCCATGACTAGTATCCTAAATGGTTTCTGTTATGAAGCAGGTCAATAACAAGAAAATGGCTTTAACAGGTGAAGAACATGACGATTTGTAGTATATCTGCAGCAGTCAAAGAAATGAGTAATCTTAAAGGTGCAATGTAAGTAGCCCTCTCGAATTTTGAAATCTTATTTTGTGGGAGCCCAAGTACTGGGCCAACAAGAGGACTCAATTCTTTAATTCAATTTTCAATTTCATTAGCTTGATCTTTGGCAGTCTGTGTTTTGTTCTCGTTAAACACTTTATACATGTTGCTTGTCGACGTCATTGTGACTTGCACTATGTTTATGGAGGGGTTAGGCTAAAGTTATTGCAGCCGACTGGAGAAATAATTCTGCCTTATGTTGATTAGTTAGAGGGGTGGTCTGGTTTCCATTTTTAATCCCTTCCGATGTCATTGCACCACAAGGCAGCCTAAAAGGCTTGGCGGTTGAATTATGTTAAGACCAAAATAAGAGAAGGAGAGCGGGGAAATCAAGGTACAGTTATGTTGAAAAAAACACATGATCATAGTGGTAATACATGTACCTGGTGGTCCGGCAAAAGGAAGTATTTTTAAAGTTAAATTTGAACCAATCGTGTCCAAGGTTGAGGATGTCACACAAAAGATTAAAAAATATCTACTCTATTACCAAGTGAAAGGATGTTCTTATTTTCAGTTTGCCTGAGAAAATTTAAAAAGGATGTTTTCTGATATCTCTCCTGGGGTCTGGGGCAATGTTACTTAAAACATACAAAAGCTAAAATCTTGTGACAGTCTGTTTGCCCCATCAAAGAGGAGGTTGTGCAGGGGTTTGAAGTATTGAAAGTCAAATTGATGGACTGTGTAGAAAGCCTCCTACTTTCTGGTTAAATGAGTCCATACCTATGTGATGAAGGAGCAATTATTGGGAAATATGATGTACCTGCTATAGATGTTGGACCATTAGAAAGATTTTCAAGTTGAGGGTTCTGGGCAGGCTCTGATTAAGCATTTTGTTGGGAACCTACAACACCAAACACGACCCACCCCCCCCCAACAAGGAAGGTGCGGTGGCTCGCATCGTGGGAGACTTATGGGGGTAGGGTAGGTCTCTAAGTCTAAAGTGCTGCCACATTTCAGAGTAGGACCAAGTTACCAAGGAGTAGGAATGCTGTAACACGAAATTATTCCTATCACTCCACCTTCTTTCCTCCCAGAGATGGATGTTCATGATCAAGTCTGCCTTGAATGATGTAAGATTCGTTTTCGGCCTACTGTTACATGGTTTAAATTGTTCTGGTTGAGTCCAATTGTGCCTGGATGGTCTTTGATCCTATGGCTTTCTTTTCAAGGTAGAAAGCTGCAGGTGAGACTCATCACCATCTCTTCTTTGAGTTTCAGTTTTCAAAGTAGGTGTAGAGGGTTTTTTTTTCTTTTTTAACGTGGTAGAACTACATTTTGAGGTGGTTTATGAATTGGAAGGAAGAACTAGAATGGGCTTTACTCCATTGGTATACTAGTTCCTTAAGGATGCGGTGTTGAAGCTATCTTTTGTTGCTGACATCTATTATCGCCTGTATGTGGGGAAAAGGAGTTTTTGAATCTTTCAACCTGAGGCCATGAACCCTAGGAATGTGGTCTAAACTCAAGAATGATTTTAGAGCTTGTATTAGCACTTGAAGGTCTGTAGAAGGCTACAGATTGGAACAATCAGATATCTGAGAGGTGTGAGTGTTTCTCTTGGAATTCCTAAGAGATCATCATAACAGATGGTTACCCAGTACACAAAGTTCTCGTTTGTGCAGGGTTTGGAGAAAGATTACATGTATGCAAGCAGAGAGTTTTCGTGTCTCAAAATCATGACTGCCCCTTCTATTAGAGATCACCATGGAAGTCTATTCGCAATTTGGTAACTTGGTTTTGCTTTTTGGATTTCTTAAGTGTATGGGCTAGCTGTTTTAATGTGTTTCTGTGCAGCTGGGCTATTGCCCTTCCGAGGCTGTACACCAATGCAGCAACAAAAGATAGCTTCAACACTGCATCCTAATAAAAAAAGGTTAGGCTACCCTGAGTGAGTTTTTATCTGGGTATTGATATGCATGAGTGAGACATAAAACTTGTGATAAGGAACGAAAGGCTGGGCCTACTGTCTGGACGCAATCGGGCTTACTGGCCTCAAGAGTATGATCAGAGACCCAATTCAATTGGTTCTGAGGCCAGGCAAGTCAATGTGGTAGAGTGAGAGCGAAACAAAGAATTACAGAGCATTCTTGATACGTACGTAGTTTTTCCTTCCGTTTTTTTTTCTTTATAAAAAAAGGAAAAACATATTTAAGAACCATCTGGTAATTTATCCAATGTAAAGGAGGTCCAAGGCTTAACTTCAGCTGACTAGTTAATAATACGCCCATTTTTTTTTTCAAGGGGGCAACGACAATGTTATATTGAGATCAATCTATTACGTTTAGAGTTATGTTACAGACAAGGACCATTTTATAATTAAATAATTCTTTTATGGGTGCGAGAAAAAAAAAAGTGATTGAACTAATAATTAATGGTAGTTAATTCATGAGCTAACTGTTTTGGGCATCTAACAGACAAGTCGTCACTTTCAATTTCAATTTCAATTTTTCTGTTTACAAAAAGAATCCACTGTCCACATATTGATCGAAAAACTGCGCTGTGAAGTGCTAGAAACCTTTTTGTCCTACCAAGAAGCAGGGGCAAAAAGGTCTAATTGGAAAGCCAAAATTATCAACTCAAACGTCAAGAGATGTATTATTTTATTATGTTGAATTGCAAGGCCTCTTTCTCTAGCCTATCCCTATATGCCAATTTTGATGGATTTGTAGTCATTAATTACCGTGTGTAAGAATTGGACAATCAAATTTCAAAAAATGACAGAATTCGGGACGACACTGATAGGGGCATCTCTCTCTCTCTCTCGTAAACTTCTAATAAGAAATTTTTTATTTTGTTTAAATAAGGATCTCTTATTCATTCACATAATTTCTTGAATAAATGAGAATAAAAAAGTTATTTGCACAATCACTTAAAATTGGTCCGAAACTATGAGTTCTTTCTACAATACTCTTAGATTGCATTGAATATGCCAATCGTAGTCCGGTCATAGTTTGAAACTTATGTATGGTCTCTTCTTATGACTATATTTATGTTAATGCATTTTCCAATGATACGTAAACAAGCTATTGGTTTTTGATATCGATAAAAGGATTCAGAATCAATTGGCAAGTGGTTGCCGATAATTACGTGCATTGTTCAAGCCATCCCAATCAGAACCTTTTACGGTGAAAAACCAGATAATGACTATTTATATCAAGATCTTTCATCAATTTGGAGTTTTTTCTCCTGTGTATAAATGGGATTATCACTTGCATTTTGGGGAGGGAGAGAGAATAAATTCCTAATTGTGAAGACGAATATAGATGGTCCATTGAGCTAGATGGCACTCTTGTGTTGAGTAAGTTCATAAGAAATTTTTTCCGATTGTAATTAAATCTCTTATTAATTGACTGTATTATTCATCATGAAAATTACACGGTCCATTGGGCAAGACAACGAGTTATTAAAAAATATTGAATAAACCGAGTTTTAATCTATACGGCCATTCATTACCATGCATCCATGTTGATTTATTAATATTAATGTTCAAATGTGAGTCGTTATTGACATAGAAATATTAGGAAATTATGCATATGGGACATGCCTTACATTTATATTAATTGTCTGCTTCATGCTTCAACAATATTTAGATTTATTTCTAGCTATTGTTCAAACAATGCCACCTCTCTCTCTCTCTCTCTCTCTCTCTCTCTCTCTCTCTCTCTCTCTCTCTCTCTCTCTCTCTCTGTGAACCACAAGTACTATCATGTGGGATTATTTTTCTTCTCAATTTGTTGACATTTTTGCATGGTATCAAAAATCTCCCACATGGCCCTTGAGACAGCCCATTATCTAGCTCAGCAAGCTTTTAACTTCTTTTTTAATTTTTTTTAATTACTAGTAAACTTGTGTTATGTACGGAACTTTAAAGAACTAATAAAGTTAAACAAAAATTTAATTTAATAATACTTATACATTGAGAGAATGAGTAAAAGTGAATTAATCCAGAAAAATAATAGAAGAAGAAACCGATAACGTATGTAAATATGGTGACCTACTAACTGACGTGAGAAATTAACGGAGATTGTGAGGATTAAAAATTTAATGACTGCTTTCTTCTCGCTAATGCATTCGTAGTTTGCGCCCTAATATGTCTTTCTTATACAGTTAAGAGTTTGACCATACCATCTTTTTTTTTTTCCTTTTCACTCTTTCTTCAACACTTGAATATTTTTGAAAGAAATAGAATATAATTATAAATAGAGAAATCTAGAGAAGATTTACCAACCGACAGGTGGATATTTAAATATACATGCGTAGGAGTTTCTATTTCTGAAACGAAACTTGTAAAATGGAGATTGGGATGAACTATAAACCGAGACATTTTGAGGTCGAATTTTGATAATTACAAACTTTGGGACCGCTAGAGATTTGTTCGGTCGTTAACTTTAGGATCTCAATGACTAGTCGGCAATGTGTAAAACATACTTCAAACTGACTGGATATCTCGGTCATAAAAAATAAAAAATTAGCAGTAAACCTTCCATGAAGTGAACCATTATTAATCCATGTCGGTATAAGGTGGTTGTAAACATACTATGAAGTGAACCCACAAGTCACGGGTTTATGTTTTTATTTTTTATTTTTTTCTAGAAAGAGAATATAAATGAGATTTATCTTTCCATTTTAAGTTTTGGATAATAGTCATGGTAACCGTTGACTTATAGGAATTTTGATTTTTTTAAGAATAAAATTTAATTAGTTGGATGGGTTAGTCAATAATTTTGACATGCTTTGGAAATATAAAATTGTGCAAATTCAAACGATTAAGGGCCCACTTTTGGATTTTCTCTTTTTTGATATATAATGACAGGAATTAATGTAGCAAATTAATTAGACTCAAGAATAGGAAAAAAATAAACAAAAAAACATTTTGACTCCCCTCTTCAAATGAAAAATCCTTATTTACTTCCTTTGAATATGTAAAGTTTCAATTTGAATTTAAGTTATTTTGTAGAATGAGTAAATTAAACCAACAGAACTCTTTGTTGTCATTTACCAAATTAAGAATTAAAAAAATCTAGATTGGTTATGTGGACCTCTAGATTTTTTCTGAGGAAAATGTTCATTTTGCTTGTCATATAGTATTACGTTATATATAGAAATTGGACAATATTTTGATTCAGACACTAATTTTACGTTTTATATATATATATATATATGTGGGTAAGTCTATATGAACTAACACTTTTTTAAACAATATTAGACTAATGTCTAAACTCTTTGTTCCCGATTAGATTTTAATGATCCGAACCGTTCAATGTGTTTAAAACATGTTTTTAAGAGTACTCGTGAAAAATCAGCTCAAATATATTACTGGAAAGGACTTGATCTAAACATTGGTTCATAAAATAGTTCCTATCAGCATTTTGAACCCCCCCCCCCCCCCCCCCTCTTCTCTCGGCGAAGAGTGTTGGGTTTGTTTAGTTCGATTACAATATCATTTGGAATGTTGTATTTCCAACGAGATTTTACTATTTTTGCCTAAGTAGACAATTGTTGTCTGAAGATCCTCATTTAAGAGGAAGAAATGAGAACAAAGGTGAACACATAATGGAAAAGATAAGAGTGCAAAGAAAAACTTATAGAGATGAAACGATGAAACTCGAATAGTTTTTGGAGGAGATGCATGTACGGTGAAATGAAGAAGAAGATGCACAGTGAATTGGAAGGTAAACGATGAAGAGGTAAGAGTAAAAGAAAGTAAAAATAAGTTATCCTTTTTCTAAAAATAGAAGATATTTATGACGTTTGGATCCGGATTCAAAGTGACAATTTGGGACGCTTATTCGAGAAGAAAGTATTCGTTTGTAGGATTTGTATAGCTTTGTCGACTCTATTTAGCTTGACAAGGGATAGACGAAGCCGGGAGACAATTAAAGGAGGTGAAACTTAAATAAGAATTATTGAGTTTTTTCTTAAATGATTAAATGAGTTCGACAATAAGATACTTTCACGCACGTGCATGTTGCAAAGATCGAAAGAAGTGTAGCCGAACTGAGAAAAGTGGTTCACATATTTGTTGACCTGATCAGAAAAGTGGTTAACAGTCTTGTATTATAGATAAAACACAAATCAGATTATCTCAGGACATGTTCTGTTTAGATAGTAATGGGGAGTCCAGGACTAATTCAACTTAGAATGAGAAATTTGAGATTAAATAAAACTCTAACGACATAAGATAAATTCCTGGAAAGTTCAAACCGGATTTGTCTTCTTAATGGCCACTTAAAAGGCACTTTTACTTACTTTCTAATGAAAAAATTAGAGACCTAAGAGAATTATGGTTGATTAAGTCACAAAATTTATAAATAAATGTGCATACTCATGATGAAAGGTACATGCAGATACACAGTTTACAGTAATTACATATTGAGTGATTCTTGCGATCGATTATTCTAATTTAATCATTGGGGTGTCTTTTGCCACAATAGTGAAAGGTTATTTGACGATTTCTATATTACAGATCACAGATCTCAAGAGAGAGAGAAAGAATATCTTCCGTGTTATTATTGAGATATTAACTTCTCAGTTTTTGAAAAATTACCCACTTTCGATTTCCATAAGATTCCATACTTTATTTTCCAAGTCTAGTAAGCAAGTAACAAATATAGAAAAGATAATGAAATGTGCTATATGCTCCAGTGGAAGTTGAAAACAGAAGCTAGCTAGCTAGCTGGACATAAAACCACTTTTGGAGTAGCCTTATTCAAAGCCATTAGGAGCTTTTTCCTTGGGCGGCAGAGAGAGACAGATACGGAGAGAGAGAGAGAGGGGGGACCTTTAAAGTCTGTGGTCGGTTGAGAGTCAAAGGGTGGCCGTACCATTGATACATATCCAACACATTGAGAGGGAAACGTAGTTATATAGAGAAATTATGAACTCACACGTAATATATAAATTTACATTATAAATGACGCATGTCTTACATGCATGTGATTAACATGGTAGAATGTAGAGTTTGGACAGTCCGACCTTGAGTGCAAGATCACGAGGCAAGTTAAAATAGGACATGTATCTTATTAAATACAAAAATAAAATACTGAACATTTTGAGTTAATTTAAATATTTAGATAATAGACACATTTCGAATTTTAAATAGTTAGATAAGCACAATAGGCTCCATAAACATATAACAACGTCATTTATTTAGACTAAAGGTTAGCTTTATATCTTTATATTTTGTTCCCATTTTTGTAAGAAGTCGATTCAAAATATAAGGCAAAAACATTATACCTTATTTTAAGATTTTCTAATTTCTTTCAGTAAAATATTTATCTCATTATATTTCTTCTTATTTGTTATTAATATATATTGACTCCCCTTAAAACATCCAGGACCGATCCTAAATCGTGGAAACAAGACGACCAGAAGATATTTGGCACTAATAAATTAGAATTGTTAACTCAAACGCAAAATAATGAAGGTATAACTTAAAAGGAGATATCAATGAAAGGATCTTGCTAACCACCGCCTAACACAATGTTAAACAAATACGAATATCAATACATATTTTATGGATGTCAATGCATATTTATGGATATTATTGAAGTACTTTTTACATATTATCAATAAAGAGATGACATTTGTGTGTGTATGTGTGTGTAAATATTTGTTAAAGAATTCTTAGTTGGTGGGGATGTCAGTGGGTTATGCCCCCAAATATCCAAGGCTTGGTGGAGTATTGGCTTCAGAACTCATTCTCAAATTTGGAAAAATTTATTTGGGAATCAGCCTTGTATGCTACTCTTTGGTCAATATGGATGGCAAGAAATCAGAGGTTATTCAATGGGATTCAGGAGCAGCCGGAAGAAATTTCAGATAGGGCAATCACAAGAACAGCAATATGGGTTAAAGGAAAATTCAAGATCCCTGGGGTAGCTATTGAAGACTTCCTGTGGAACATTCAGTGCGTTAAATCATTACTTGTTTGAGTTTGGCATGTAGTAGTTGTTTGCATCAATTCCTTGTGTGTCTTCTTCCTTCTCTTTGTTTTCTTTCCTTCATCGTTGGCTACTGGCCAACTTGGGCTTGGAAGGAAACTCTGTTTCATTGATGTAATCCCATTTTACTTCAATGAATTTCTTTGCTGATCAAAAAAAATTAGCATATACACCCAGCTAACATGAGCTAATTAAGCCAACAACTGGAAGAGAAAAAATTGGCACACTCAGAAATGGTGGCCCTATGCCCGTCCTTGACAAAAGTTCAATCGCCAAATTAGCTCCCTTTTATTTTTTGCAAGTTGAGCTAAAATTATAATTTAATTGGCCGCACAAGTCCCACAGTTTCTACCAAAATCTCATACTCCTATTTCAACTATGCGTTCATTTTTCAAAGCATGGCAAGTTGCTAACCCAAGAATATAATTTGTACAAGAAAATTCATCGACGAGAGCTTAGTTGATGAAAAATACTAACGACCGCCCACCGAAACCTAGGTGTCTAGCCTTGATATGTGTACAATGTAAATAAAAGTATGTGAAATGTGCTTAGAAATTGGAAAATATGCATTCAGAAGCTAAATTATGGGAATCTTCACCTTAACTACTTCCGGTAATAAATACAATTCTCATTGTTAAATGTAAAAAAATTGGTTAAACGTTTGTTTATTAATCCCCGTTTGGATTAATTCCCAGCTCCGTCGTCAGACAAAGGGCTGACGCGATTCATCCAATAGAGATTTTGGTATATAATTAAACTATGCAATTTGAGTAATATGTGATTATTAGAGATTTCAACAACTTTTGGGGCACAGAAGTTCAGCTTCATTTTTTTCCTTATTACCTAATTATCAGCTACGTTCGAAAGCTTTGTACCCATTTGACAAAATAGAGGCTGCTGTTGTTTGTCTCCGACAACAAACAATTGACAAAAGTGGACAAACAAATATTGAGAAACAAGTTTCAAGAGAAGATAAAAAACGAATGATTGAAGTGATAACAATAATTGAACCAATATCACTATCATATATAGATTCGAACAAATCTTGAAATAGAAGATTTTCAAACTACTAGCACTCATTCAAAGGTTGACAACTCAATTTGGTGACTCTAAACTTACCAAATATGAGACCCTTTTCTGCCCTTGTTTTTTCGTCAAATTAAACTGCAAACTCAATTAAATCATGCATGAGATGACTGTATAAGTCATATTCAAAACTCCGTATAACTAAGGAGAAACAAGAAGAACCACATAACTTGTACGTCAATTAATCGCCAACTTGAGCTCGTCGGATACATGTACTTTGGATTTGATTCAAAAAATTTAGCTATTAGCTAAACATGTCTAGCTATAACATTTAGCCACGATCACCTATTTAATGATTACTTATTTCATACTTAATTAATATAACACTTGTACTATATATATAGCATCTTTTTTCTTTTGTGGTTAGTTTCTTTTTAGAGTTAATTACTGTGGAACATGTATTGTTATGAGATGGAATGTACCTTAGCTCTAGCTAATACCACAAAGAGATTATTGAATCCAATTAAAAACTTCAGTTACTAGGTGGAGAAATCCTAGCACTGTACAATGTGAGCACACATAATTAATGTGAAACGTACATTATCTAAAATAGAAAAGTGTCCATATTGGAGAACCAAGACTAGTCAAAAGTTACTCCAATGCTTATCCAATGGGAAAAATAAACGAACAAGTCCAATGATAGTAAAGTGATAATCAAAATTTTAACACGCACCCATAAGATGTATCTCATGGGATATTGTTCTACTTTTTTATAATTTCGATCAAACGTGTAAAGACCCGAATAAATTAAATTGTGAATATTACTTTTTTGAGATTTATTTTATAATTCTCGCGTACATTTTCTCTATCGTGTTTTATTCGCGTACGTTTTATACACGCATCGCATACATGCACACGTATTTGATACATTTCATGCATGTTGTGACACGCATATATACTACCATTATGTACATATATATGCCGATATATACACATGTATATTACATGCATATTATATACACACACATGACCGTATACACACACACACATATGCTTGTGTATGCACGACCATGTAT
Source organism: Arctostaphylos glauca (assembly GCA_019985065.2). Classification (NCBI taxonomy): domain Eukaryota; kingdom Viridiplantae; phylum Streptophyta; class Magnoliopsida; order Ericales; family Ericaceae; genus Arctostaphylos; species Arctostaphylos glauca. The sequence continues at coordinate 16,624,501 of JAHSPW020000001.1, read as the reverse complement.
ATATAAACATACATATATACGGTCATGTGTGTATGTATATGCATATATATATATTTCCTTTATATATTCTACACACACATGTATATGTATGTGTGTGTGTGTATATAACCACACCCCCTATGACTTGAACATACATATATATGGTCATGTGTGTATGTGTATATGTATATATATATATCCTTTATATATTCTACACACACGTGTGTGTGTGCGCGCATGTGTGTGTGTGTCTATAATCACACACACTACCACTTGCACCTTACTCATCACACACGCACACACGCACTACCACTTGCACCCTACTCATCACACACACACACACACACACACACACACATGCACTTTCAGCACACACACTTGGACCTGTGGGACTTGAGCATTATGCTTGGCCCTTGGTCTTCATGGGTCCTTTGGAACTTTGGCATTATGCCCGGTCCAAGCAGGCTTGTTGCTCGGTCTTCGTTGGTCCCTTGAGACTTGGACATTATGCCTGGTCTGAGTAGGCTTGCTGCTCGTTCTTCATTCTAATCATGCAAATGAGTATGTAGTAGTTGCATTATTTTATGTACTAACAAGAAAATGTCTACCCATTTTATTCTAATATGAAAGACTAAATAAATAGAAACATAGAAATTTAAATGCAAGAATATAAGAGTACGACTATCTATTGGTGATGTTCAGCATTCCAAGGACTCGATAGTTCCTTTACTTTCATTTTTTCTAGCTTGTAGGCCTCTGCTTTGATGTGTTCATTGACCTTGAAGGCGCCTTCCCAATTGGTCCTAACTTGGTGGGCTCTTTCGCATGGGATCTACCTTTCTAAGGACCAAATCTCCCAGCTAAAAAGTTTTCGATTTGAGACGTGCGTTGTGTTATTTGACCATCCTTTGTCGATACATGGCATCCTTAAGCTCCGCAAGTTCCCTTTTTTCTAGCAGCATATCTAGGCTTTCCCAGAGTTCGTCCTTAGTCCTCAAGTGCTGGAATGTGGTTGTTCTATGGTTTAGCGACCCGACTTCCATTGGTATGACTGCTTCAGATTTGAATGCCAAGGAATAAGGTGTTTCTCCAATTGGTGTTCTAGACATTGTTTTGTATGCCCAGAGGATGTGGCAGAGTTCCTCGGGCCAACTCTCCTTGTATGACTCCAGTCTCCTCTCCAACCCTCCTTGATTGTTCTATTAGTCACTTCGCCCATTAGTATACTTTTGAGGTATAATGGACAAGGATAACTTTTGACGCACAGTAGTCCTGAAAGGCCTTATTGTCGAACTGCTTTCCTCGGTCAATTATGACCACTTTGGGTAGCCCAAACCTTCATATGGTGTTCTTCCACACAAAATCGATTGCCTTCTCCTTGGTTATTGTTGCCAAATGGTTTTGCTTCTACGCACATAGTAAACTAATTGATGCACATAGTAAACCAATCAATTGCCACTATTTGCATGTTTTGTCTACCCTTTTTCCACTGGAAAAGGGCCAATCAGATCCACTCCCCACTATGCAAATGGTCTTGGTCCAGACATTGAGATCATTGGTGTGGGTGGCTGGTGAGATATCTAGACAAATTGTTGAAAACGATCACACTTTTTACAAATTCTATGTAGTCTACCTATATTGTGGGCCAGTAGTACCCTGTTCAAAGAAGTTTGTAGGCCACTATTTGTCTACGGAATGACTCCCACATGTTCCCTAATGAACTTCACGGGTAGCATTCGGCCTCCACCTGGGTCATACACCTCAGATAAAGGAGCGTGAAATGCCGTCTATAGGGCACGGCACCCACTAGTAGGTATTTTGCTACTCCGATCTTGAGCTTACGAGCCTCGTCCCTGTTGTCGGGAACCACACCTTTCTTTAAATACTTGACTATGGGGATTGCCCCAAGAGTTTGTGTAGCTTACCGCATGTACTTGCTCGGTCACTTATGTGCTTCAGTGTCTCCCCTAATTTAAACTCTCCAAATACTTGCCAACCACTAGCTATACAATATTCTCAACCCCCATCGCATGTGCTAGTGCCAATCCTGGGATCAAGGATTCATACTCGACCACATTGTTAACCACCTTGAAGCCAAATCGCAGGGCGTACCATGACTTGACTCTTTCAAAGAAAATTAGAACCATGTCAGCTCTGCTTGTTTCTCTGTTCACAGACCCGTCGATGTGCAACACCTATTCTTCCTCTTTATTCATTGCAGCCTGACTCTTTTCTTTCAAAAAGTTATATTTTTTAACAAAGTCGGCCAGGACTCGCCCTATAACGGTTGATCTAGGCAGGTATTCGATAAAAAACTCCCCTGGCTCGACTGACCATTGGACAAGGCATTCGGAGGTGTTTGGCTTGTCCAATGCTCGTTTGAGGAGTTGGTTAGGACCTTGATGATGTGAGCTTGAAAATACAACCTAAGCATCCGAGCAACCGTGGTTAGTGTGAATGCCATCTTTTTAATTCTAAAGTATCTGACCTCTATCCCCGACAGTCCCTGCTGATTTAGTAGACTGAAAGCTACCACCCCCCCTCCCCAACATCTTTTCTAATAAGTACCGAGCTGTACTGCATCGTCCTACTGAGGAGAAGAGGACTAACTAAGTATTGCTTGAGCTACTGGAAGGCCTCTTCTCCTTTCAAGATCTTAAAAAAAGGTTGGCACTTGTCAATTGATCGGGAGATGTAACGGCCTAGAGCTACTACTTGTCCTGTTAGTCTATACACCTCCTTTACGTTCTAAGCGACTACATATCAAGTATAGCTTGTATTTTCTCCCGATTTGCCTATATCCCCTTTTGTGAGACCATGAAACCCGAAAGCTTTTCTGAAGAAACTTCAAATACGCATGTTGAAGGGTCCAACTTCATTCCATATTCTCCAACATGAAAAATGTTTCTCTTAAGTCCTCCACATGTCCCCTTCTACTAATGCTCTTGACTAACATGTCGTGCATATAAACCTCTATGTTCCTCCCAATTTATTGCTTGAACATCTGACTCACGAGTCTCTGGTACGTATCTCTTGCATACTTGAGCCTAAAGGGCATGACCTTGTATCGGTAAAGTCCTCTTTCTATGATGAAGGAGGTCTTCTCCTTGTCATCCTGGCACATCTTTATCTAGTTGCAACCAGAGAAAACATCCATGAAGCTGAGACATGTCATGTCTAGCATTAGAGGCCACCAATAGATCGATACGTGGAAGGGGAGAACAATCTTTTGGGCTGGCCTTATTCAGGTCATTGAAATTCAAGCACATTCTCCACTTCTTGTTGGCTTTTTTAATTATCACGACATTTGCTAACCAATCTAAGTAGTACACCTCCATGATAAACTTGGCTTGGTGTAATTTCTCTACTTCCTCAGCTACAGCTTGGTTTTTCTCTGGAGAAAACAGCAATTTCCTCTACTTAACATGGCATCAGTTCGGCTCTACTTGTAATCTATGCACCTTCACCTTTGGATTTATCCCAGGCATATCCTCATGGGACCAAATGAAGTCAACCCTTCTTACTTCAATCTATCTTCATCCATCACATCTTTGTCTTTCACTATCATAGTCTGTTTTGCCTGCTTCACTGAGGTGAAATAACATTCATAAGCTGCCTTCTAGTTAGCAACCATCACTCATACTCCTCCATGCATTTGAAACTTAACCTTCATGTAGTATGTGGAAATAACGGCTTTGGCTGTATTCAACAATGTTTGACCTAAAATTGCATATGCAGACGGGCAATCCACCACTAGGAAGCCAACCATCCCGGTCAACGTATGACCATCCTCATCACCTATCGTCAATGGGAGAGTGATTTTTCCAAGCAGGTATATGTGGACTCCAGAGAATCCCACAAGTGGGGATCATACGTGTAGAAGTCTCTCTCTCCCCAACCCTAATTGGTCATAAGCATGCAATATCAGGATGTTTGCCAAACTCTCACTGTCCACTAACACCCTTCTCATCGTGTAATTGGCCAATATGGTGGTCACCACCAACGGGTCATGGTGTGGTTGATAAACTCCATTAGCGTCCTCTTTTGAGAAAGTTATCAGCTGCTCTTACTTCTGAGGAAATTTCACTTGGCTTCCTACACAATATACTTCCATCTCCTCCCACGTCTAAATTGTTTCTCACACAGGCCTTCCTTGTTGAGTTCCAATCTCCTCTGCTTGCTATCCTCCAAAAAATGTTACTGATCTCGCCAATGGGGGCATTGCGGGGGCCCTCATGATGTCCTTCTTCTTGGTTTCCCTTTTTACGATCCTGACTGACTTTGTTCTTATTAGGCTCTTCCCATTGTTGTCATTGTGGACGATTTTCTATAAACTGCTAGAGCCTGCCTCTCTTAATGAGACCAAAAAATTGATGGTTCATGTTTACGTAGTCGGCAATATTGTGGTCATTGTTCTTGTGAAAATGATAGTATGTTTCCCTAGATTGCCAATCAGGAGGTCCTCGCAAATTCTGAGGCCATTTCAGCTCTAGGTCATTTCTCAACTCCCCCAGTATTTGCTCAGTTGTTGCAATCAGAGGTATATACTCGGTTATCTATTTGTCTGGCATTGCTCCCCTCCTAATGGAACTCTTACGTCTCATCCTATTCTCTTCTTGGTTATTAACCCGTAGCTCCTACTCGCAACACCTCTTCTCAAACCTGTTTCCCATTTTCCCCCACCCTGGTCGTCCATGTTCCTTCTTGCGTGTACCGTATCCTCAATGTTCATATGCTTCTGCACCCTAAAACATCAATTCTACCATACTTTGTGGAGGATTCGACAAAAGTTGAAAGAGTAATTGCCAAACCACAACTCGGTTATGTAAGCTGTCATGGCAACCTTGTAATCCATGCTATCTACCTACATGGACTCTGAGCTGACCTGCACGGTATACTCCCTTAGACTCTCTACTCTACATTGCTTGATGTTGAGTAGATGTGTCGTCGACTTCCTGTATCTCTACATAGAAATGAAATAACCCACAAACTTCTTACTTATCTGATTGAAAGTCTCATCCTTTCCCTTATCTAACTTGTTGAATCATATTTGGGACATCCCTTCAAGAGTGGTCGGGAAGTTCGGCACATGATCTCGTCGGGAATCGCCTAGAAGTGCATTAGGAACTTGTAAGTTTTCAGGTGATCTAAGGGGTCTTTGGTCCCATCAAAGCTTTTCATCAAAGTTTATGGGTAGGGGTATTGCCATGACCTTCATAGTGAATGGGAGATCTGTCTTCTGAACTAGCTTTTCCACTGTGGCGGGTGCCGTCCCCTTCATCTATTCTGCTGGCCCATCCAACTTTGAATTCCACTCCCGTATCTTATCAATCTCTGGTGGGTTCTATTGACCTAGGTGTGGTTGATCTTGCACTGCTATTCCATGTGCCCGGCTATCCGCTTAACTCTCTACATGACTCTGATCTCTGAGGAGCCCGCTCAGTTGGAGGTGCGGGAGATCCCCAGAATGCTTCTAAACACTGCATTTTGGGAATTATATAATGTTCTAACACTCTTCATTACTATATATTCATACTGGAATCATAATAAATACATTCAATTAAATTCATGCAATTAGTATTTAGTATTGAACCTCATAAAAATACATGGTAATCAGGACTATTGGGAAATCATGTGCCGATGTCCCACCCTATAAGTTTTCCTTGAATTGGATATGTCTCCGTGTTGTCACTTGATCAACCGGTCAGCCAAGGGGACCTACCTATGAATAATTGAGTACACGTGTCTAGGATGATGACGTAACCCATCTACGGCTGTGTTTGACACTGCCACAAATTAAATTGAAGGGTGGTGATCAATGAAAAAGACAAATCTGGCACAAGAGCCATGCCATGATTTTCAATAAAAGCAAAGACTCCTTTTTGAGGTGGTCCCCACCGAAAACCATATCCACCGCTGATAGATAGCCACCTGCTCCTCTTAGTCAAAGGCTTAGTCGCCCCTTAATCACCATGCACGTAATAATCCTCCTCTTATTATATAATTAATTAAATTTACTGACTTATGGGAAAAGACACTTGCCGCATACAGGTGGCGTGATCACGTGTTAGCTTCCGTGTTTCCGGCAGTACCGCCGGCGCCGTCACCGGACTGTTGGGATCTATGAAACCAAACTCCTTAGCTTTTAATTAGATTATTATAGGTTTTTATCTTTCTTAATCGAGGTGATTAGTACCCATTGAGACAAGTGGGAAAAAGTTACCAAGACAAAGCTAGAACATACTAGAAAGCATTTATAATGTGATGGTCATTAATAAACTCGAGGGAGACTCGAGGGGTTATTCTATTGGCTAAAGCATGGAATTTATAATTTTTTTCTCTTTTAAATTTTAGGTTCAAATTTCTTTTAAGTGTTATTAATTTTGATGGGGTTACTGCATACAAAAAAATTTTTATTGCTTTTAATTAGGGACTCCTACTAGTGAACCATGAGATATCTCTTAGAAAGTTAATTGGTATGTGTGTAAATTGATCCGAATACTCTGAGTCATAAAATATATAATGATGTATGAATTAGATGCCTAACAATTAGAAATATGGCATGACCATCGAAACTTTATTACATCATTAATTTCAGGTCCTACAATTCATTGAGAATTAGTTTCACCCCTTAATTATCATAAAAAAAAATTAAAAATACGTTATGAAGTTTTCTATACAATATTACTCCAGAATAATAATGGCCTGTCCAGACATATGAATTTATCATTGTTTAATATTTTGTTGGTCTATCCATTTGACGCCAATTGAATTCAATACGGATAAGTAGGTACAAGATAATGGAAAATAATACATCAATAATGGAAAGTTCATATGAAGAATATTAGACAAAGTATGTGCTTAAGGAAATTACGACAGACCATTTGGAAATTTTATCCATGCATATTTAATTTTTATTGGATTTGGTATGATATATGATATAAGGTCAATTCAACTCATTATATATGTGTGTACTATGTAAAAGTGGAGACAAGAAAATAGAAGATTACATTAGTAATTGGAAAGTAATATGTGTGAAGAATAAACGAAATATAAGCTTGATGAAAATAACAACAAAATCATTAAGAAAGTTTACAAGAAATATCAGTATGATTTTCAAGTTACATGAATTCACTAAAACCATACATTTCTGGCATTTCAAACTTCAACATCATGCTGCTGCAATAGCTTTCTCTCTCATCTTCTGTACTAATGTTGTTGCTGTTGATGTAAGTCGAGTTCGAATTCAATGGTGTTGGGCTCGACGAAGGCGATGAGAGATTTGATAAAACAGATGCAAAGTTGAAGCTGTTGCTGTCGTTTGAATACAAATTTGAGTTTTCAGATGGTGGAGGAGGGTCCATGATCCTTTGGTCCGACCCGAAATAGCCATAATTTGATAGAGTTCCATAGTCTTCTGTAAAATTACATGGTATTCCATTGCTTTGCCAATCATTCAATCGGCAATTTTGGGAGCTAAAGTTGGTAAAATCTGCTGAAAATTGCTGATCCACATTTGGTTCCGTCAGCTGGGCTGAACCCAATATAGTACAATCTGGAATTTCTTCAATGGGGGCTTGATCAAATTGGTTGTTAGTTTGAACCAATGGTGGCAATTGACTCTGAATATCATGAGACATATGATTTTCTTCAACATTTTGCACAAGAAAATTCGGGTTTTCGCGCTGAGAAGATAGAAGAGAAGAGGCTAGTCTTAGGATTTCTGGGTTTACAAGGGGTTGAACACCTATTAACCTTGAGATATTCATTTGGGATGAGTTATAGAAAGATGAGGTTAGAAGTGAAGAAAGATCAAGAAGATCGAGACGAGGACTATGAGTCACTGGATCAATACCCATTCGAAGAAGCCTTTTTCTTAAGTGGGTATTCCAATAATTTTTTATTTCGTTGTCCGTTCTTCCTGGTAAACGAGCAGCAATGGCAGACCACCTAGAGTCAAAAAGGCAAAAAAACAAACGACACAATAGAAAATCAAAATCTAAGGTAGCACAAGCCAAAAGTAGCATTACTTTTGATATAAAATAAGTAACATGAATAATGCAATAACAGTGTTTCTTGATAACAAGTCACTTTTATGGATCTTGTAATTTTTCAAAAAATTGTCACATCACCCTATATAGAAAGGGTCTATTCATACATCAATATTCAAACTTAATTGAGAAACAAAATCAAACTTACTTGTTTCCCAATATGCTATGTAGTTGGATGATAGTCTCTTCCTCTTCGAAAGAGAATCGACCCCTTTTGATATCAGGCCTTAGATAATTAGTCCAACGAAGCCGACAACTTTTTCCACATCTTTGTAGTCCTGCGCACAATTTTCAATAAAAGTCACTTCCAATAACAAATATGAAAAAAATATCATTTCATTCGTCCCATAATTTTAGTAACTATATAAATTCATGTCAATTTTGAATAAAAAATAAAATAACTATGCGCATAATTTGAAGAACTAATTGAGTTAGTGAGAAGAATTGAGAAGTCCTGAATGAAGATGACGTACCGGCATTTTTTGGAAGTGTTCTCCAGTTTCCATACCCATTCTTGTGGACATAATCAATAAGCTTCTGGTCTTCTTCGGGAGTCCATGGCCCCTTCTTCAGTCCATTTTTTTCACAACAAGGTGCTCTTCCCATGGTGGTGTTTCACTAAACTAACGTTTCTTTACAAATTTAGTGCTTAGTACAGTACTGAACTACGAGAGAGAGGGAGAGAGAGAGAGAGAGAGATTTTCCACAGAAGCAAGAGGGAGAAGATATAGGTCCGTATGTGAAGTACTTGGTACATATATAGGTGGTAAGAGAAGGTTAAGAAGAAGTCAAAGGGATTCGGTGCCGTCCTCTGTTTATCACATAGGCGACGTGTCCCCTTTCTTTGGAGAAAAATGTGAAACTTGACTCTCTTTCTCTCTCTATCTGTCTCTCTCTCTCTCTCTCTCTCTCTACATGGAAAGATTAATTACCACATATATCTACTACAAAAAATATGTCCACACTCCAAGTTTGGTTGTCATCTCATTTCACATTTTTTTCTCTCTCCAAAACTTGTTTTTCTTCTCTCTCTGTCTCTACACATCTCACATCGTTTTCCGGCGAGTGCCACTCCTTGCTTTCTGGATTCATATTAGCTGTCATCAACTTTTCTATGCCACGTACTCTTTCTTCAGTAACAGGGAATTCATGGCGATCTCTGCATGGCTCTGTCTTCAAGCCGGCTTGTGGCTAGCCATGTAACACACGTAAAACGTGTAAAGACTATAAAACCCCTCGGAGACTACTGCCTCACACAACGTCGTTAGTTCCATGCTACATGGGTAGTTTCGCCATAGCATTAGAAAGATGCCGATATGATGCTTTTGATTTGGATAATGAGCTTTACTTACACGATATGTACACGTAAGTGTATACGAAAGCATACATAAATACGCAATGCCCTGAGATGGAAGATGATCATTTAATTCGTGGCAACAATAATTGAGTTGGGTGTTTGCCGAGCATTTATTTATTAGCTCTATGGGCATGGCCAGAACCAAGGTTTAATGTTTGGGGGGGCCAAAAAAAATTTTAGGAGAAAGGACAGGAACGACTATAATTTGGGGGGCTGAAATGTATATTTTTTTTAATTTTCCAATTTTATACCTAGGTCTTAAATTTTTTTAAAAATTTTTGGGGGGGCCCGGGCCCCTCGCAGTCTCCATGTAATTATTCCCCTGTCTATGGATAAAAGGTTCCTTATTTGAATATCAAGATAAGGTTTCAACGAAATATTACTCCTTACTACCTCTTTCATTTTTTTTTTCTTTTTGAAAGTTTTATTTTCCTCTCTACCTCTCATCTATCGCCTTTTATCACTAAACCGATCAACGCGAACCCTCTAATTTTAATGATGTATCACTTACACCCCTTATATTAGGGTTTCATTACAGGTACCGAGAGTTTTTTTGTTCAAGTGATGTTGAATACAATTATTGCAAATGGAAACACCCTTTTTTGAATGCCCTCTCTTTTTGAATGAGGTGGTGGTTTTGCGAGCAAACGACAATGGGTGAAGATGCTCATAGTAGTCATAGTTGGTTCCTCTTTGTCATCTCTCTCGATGAATCATACTTGTTGGGGTTAGATTCAGATCGATGGAGAAATAACAAAAACTATAGTTTGAACGAACCTAGGTTTCAATTGAAGATTGAAGATTGGGTTACAATGGTTGCTGTAGAAATGTGGATGGGGTTGTCGATTGGTGCCATAAGAGGAGGCTTTTAGTCATGTGATGGTAGTGATGTGTGGTATCAATAACAATGGGCATTGCAAAGGTATGAGTGAGAGTGTCTGTGTGAGAGAGAGAGAAGAGAGAGAGAGAGGGGAGGGGGAGGGGGAGGGGGAGGGGGAGGGGGGGGGGGGGGGGGGGGGGACAAACACTTGGGTTCATATTAGGTTTATCATATGCAAATTTGATGGTAAAAGATTTATCATTAGACCAAGCCCATTACATTTGATCAAATTTCTCCATATGCAACTGAAACCCTATATATAGGATTCTGCTGAGTGCCTTTCTCTACACAAACACGAGTGCATTCCTCGTACTTGTCATCCTCTACTGTGGACTGATTTGATGTGTCATGTGGTTGATCGGCATTGCAAGATTTATTTTCCTCTCTACCTCTCATTTATCGCCTTTTATCAGTAAATCGATCAACGCTACCCCTCTAATTTTAATGATGTATCACTTGCACCCCTTATATTAGGGGTTCATTATAGGTAATGAGAGTTTTTTCGTTCAAGTGATGTTTTTTTTGGTAAGATCGTTCAAGTGATGTTGAATACAATTATCGCAAATGGAAACACGAATGGCCTCTCTTTTTGAATGAGGTGGTGTTTTTGCGAGCAAACACTAATGGGTGAAGATTTTGATAGTAGTCGTAGTTGGTTACTCTTTGTCATCTCTCTCGATGAATAATACTTGCTAGAGTTAGATTCAGATCGATGGAGAAATAACAAAGGCTATAGTCTGAATGAACTTGGGTTTCAATTGAAGATCGAAGATTGGGTTATAATGGTGGCTATAGAAATATGGATGGGGTTGTCGATTGGTGTCGTAAGAAGAGGCTTTTAGTCAGGTGATGGTTGCGACGTGTGGTATCAATGGCAGTGGGCATTGCAAAGGTATAATGTTGATACCGTAATACACCTCGTATAATCGGTTCAACATGTCTTATTTAACATACGTGCGATACTTAATTATCAATTTTATCGGATAATGCACGTTTGGTAGCTTTTGTCCAATTTCAGGTTTTCTGTGTTAAAAGAGGTGTTAGACCGACGAAATTGTTAAATCCAAAAGTTCGGAAGAAATCCCGACACCCGAGGAAAGATGGAAGTACGATTGGAAGAAGTGCCGAGCCCAAGAATAATGCGAAGATCGAAGAAAATACGGAAAAAGATAGAAGAATCAAGAAAGAAGAAAATCGGACCTGACCTGATGAAACCTGACTGAAACCTTCTAGTCAGGCTTGCTCGCGAATTAGATTTATTTATTTTTGTAAATTCCTTTTTTAATTAATCTTTCTAGATAGTGTCCTATTAGAATTAGGTAATCTTTCATTTTTCTTTTATTTTAATTGTAATTAGTTTCCTTAGGGGATTAGGATTCCTTTCCTAATTTCTCTCCTAGGATCCCTTTCCTAATTTCTCTCCTAGGATTCCTTCCTTTCCTATTTTCTCTCCTAAGATTCCTTTCCTAATTTCTCTCCTAGGTTTTCTCTATTTAAGGACCTAGGAGACCTAGTCATCTCTGAACTATCTCTTAGAGTCTTATCTTTTTGAATAGCTGTTTGAGTCTTCATCTTTTAGAGAGAATTCAATTTAATTACTTACGTTCTTAGCAATAAATTTTCGGCAATTATTCTACCTTTCAATTCAAGTTCATTCAATATATTCAAGCTTTTCGTTCAAGTTTTCCGGTAAGATCGTTAGATATTTATTGCGTTCATCAATTCTAGTAAGATGTCTTTAATTCATTATTTCGTTTTTAGTTTTAATATGCTAGGCTAAATCTCTAGGCAAGATCCAAAAATGAATTTCATCCCATGATTTAGGGTTTCAATATCTTCTCATTATTTTTCACCGTTTATTCAAAGATTGATTCAAGTTCTTATTTTTCGAACCAAACAAGGAGTGTTATGCTCTTGATTAATCGTCGCCATTAATTTGGTACGATTAATACTTGGGTCGATGTCCTCCTATGATTTGACCTAATTTTATTGAACAAGAATCAATTTTTGAATACATCTTTTAAATTAAATTAAGTTTTCATCGTATTATTTTCCGATTAAGATTCTCTGGCCTGAAATCTTGATTGAGTTATAAAAGGGAAGATATTGTTACCTAAAATCTAGGATGGAAGGATTCAACGGATTTAGCCTATTTTCTTAATCCATTAATTTCCTGTTTTAGCTTTAATTGCAAATTTAGATTTAAAATCCAACCAAATCAAAGGCTAGCGTCCGAAACGCTACAACTCACAGTTACGTGATCCCCCTTTCCTGCTGTTCTTCGTGGATCGATACTCTATCTTGCCGCTCTACTGGTTTTCTAAACTCGTGAGCCAAAGATCAGTTTTAATAATATTAAATATTGATTTGGCCGGCGCATCAGCGACGCTTTTGCCGGTCGATCATATTTTTGGCGCCGTTGCCGGGGAACAGCCAAGGCAAGGTACGTAACTTGCAGTTGTTAATTTTTTTTTATTCTATTTCCTTATTGGGGAGTAATTTTTGTGCATGAGTGTTTACACTCGCGGCCACACCAATCGTCTTATTCGAACTGAAAATCTCCCCAATAATGTGATGGCTGCTCTACTGGGGGCCAATAATGTTATACCTCCAAGGACCATGAGGGACTATTTATACCCATCTAATTTTCAAACCCATGAGTCCTACTCTAAAGGGCGGGACCCACTATGGTACCCGCCTAATAATTGGCAACAATATGGACCTCAAGACCCTTTTGTGATTTCTGAGGCATACCAACCGGCTCATAAGCCGAGTTTAGAGGACATGTTGATGATCATACAGGGACAATCCAAAGTCATTGAGCAGAACACGCAAGCCTTCCATTCCCAAATGACTGAGTTGAACCTTATGCTCAATATTCCGAGTCAAATTAAGGACGATGATAATAAGTTTCATGATGTGGATCATCGTGATGCCTTAGACCAAGCATAAGGGGACTCTCATGTATCCCCCGAGCCTTCGGAGAATTACCTCACTACTAAAGTGGCTACTTTTCTTGAGTTACATGAGGTAGATAATATGTGCTCATTCCTCAAGAAAGAAGAGGTCATGGACACGAAAAGGTGGGAACCCACTGTTGAAATACTACCTTCTAACAAATCGATAACTAGTCCGTCGAGTGTACTACCCCTAGTACCTGATCCTCTTGAAACTGGTCTCACTGCTGAAGAGGCCACATTTTTAGATTCAAATGAGGTAGAATACTTGGACTCACTCCTCGCACAAGAAGAAGTCATAGGCACAGAAAATTGGGAACCCACAATTGAAAAGTTACCTCCAAATAAACCACCATTATTTTTGGCAAGTGTCCAATCTCCATCCTTGGCATCCCAACTTTTTCTCGAAGAATCGAAAGATACTCCCCTTAGTGAGGCAGGATGCCATTTTGTTGTGATTTTTTTCATTCAAGAGCACCATTGGGGGAGCAGAATACAGAAAGTTATGAGCAAGTATCAACAAGCTTGTAATTTGCATGCAAGGAAAGATCACTTCCCTCCGCCTTTTACTGATTGTTTCTTTGCGAGAAAAGATGGCCACTCAAGTTATAATCACACCGCGGTCTCTCTGGTAGACCAAGCACATCCGCATGTACCTCATCCATTCGGGACTTTTCCGTTAAAAATTCTGCGCTCGAATTATTTAAATAACTCACATGGGTTACTGTTAATATGTTGTTCCCCAAGTTTGCTTTGCAGTATGTTTTGCAGAAAATTCATATGTTGGCAAAATATGAGGAGGACTTGGTTGATCCTGTCTATTCGGATCAGTGAGCTTTTATGAGTCTAGGAGACTATAAATCCATGGAGTTTGAGATACCTCCAGTGTTCGCCGTACTCGAACGGCTCAGCTGGTCCGGTATAGCCACCTGTCGCAGCTATGTATGGAGTACCTAGGAGGTTGGGTCTTACGGCAGGCGCATCGAACAACGAGAAATCTGTCCGAACCATCCGGCTTTAGTGCCAAGCTCTATGGAGATAGCTTCAAAGTAGAGTGGTGGGTAAGGAATTTGGGGTCGCTCCCAAAGGGAGAGGTAGCCTATTAGATGATGGCGCCTCTTCTCAAGATATTGTTGAACCCGTTGCATACTGTCCTTCCAACAAATAGGGAAACACAGTCTTCGAACAGGGAGAAAAGTAGTACCCGTGCCTTTCGCGTGAAGAAAGTGGTGGATTTCAATTTTGTTTCAGGCCTAACTCTTGCAGGTTTCATCGTTCCAGTTGGGGGGCCTACCTTCCTGACCATCTTCGGTGCAGGTATTATTTTTCATTCTCTTCAATTTAATTTGTCTTCGTGCATTGAGGACATTGCACAATTCAAGTTGGGGGGAGTAGCTAGTCCCTATGTTAGGCCTTGCTTTAAATTATCCAAATGCTTCTGTCTAAACTTTAAATTTTATGAGTCCATCTTCCCTTGTGCGAATCACGAATCACCATATATGCGCTAAACATAGGAATGAGAGTCATGTGTTACTAAGATTATTGTGCTGCATTCGTATCATTTGTGAAAAGCTGAAATGTTCTGAAAAGACACAAGGATAAACTGATGCATGTGAATCAAGTGATCTGTGTTAATGAAGACTTAGGTGCGGCATCCAATTGAAAAATTTGAACTCTTCGTTTCTTGATCTCCAATTGTGCCATATATTATTTGTGTTAACATATGCATATATCATTTGATAATCCGTGAAGCATGTGGGAAGTGATACTAGGCTATTTTTCTTTGATCAAACCACATATGAGTCACCTAGACCATGATATTTGTGCCAAGTTTCCCAAATCTTTTCGAAAACCTAGGAAACCGGAAGATATAAGGGTGGTTCGATGAAAGATTGCAACGAATTTTTAATGAGGAAGAAAGGATCAAGATGGGAGAAAGGAGTTTGGAAAAAAAAAAAAAAATCCAGCAAGTCAATCTGACCCGTCAGATCCATCGGGTTAGATCCCAGCCATCCAGTCAGATTCTTGGACAAAAATGGTCAGTGAGCAAACCTGACCTGTCAGGCCATCTGGTCAGGTTGGTTTTATTCCAGTCAGATTTTCGGCCCAATTTGGTCAGTATGTTAATCTGACCTGTCGGATTCATCGGGTCAGTTCCAATTCATTCGGTCAGATGGGTTTCATTCAAAAAAAAAAAAAAGAAGAAATAGTTGAAGGGAAGAAAATAACCTGTGTTGTTGAGTTTTTGTTTGGTGACGGCGACAGGGGTAGTTACCCATAAGCCAATTTTCAGCTGTCACCAACTTCGTTTACCAATTTTTCTTGATAACCCAAGGTCATTACAAGCCAAAAAGTCCTACACTTGATCCCATGTGCGACTTGGATTTAGAATATTTGTGGCATTATGTTTGCATAATCTAATATGGCATATTCTATTGACATAACCTCATGTTACATCTTTGAGCCACTACACTTAACTCTATGAAAATCTTGTGTGAGCATGTTGGGATAGCCGTACAATCAACTCTATTCTTCCTGAGAGTTCGGTGAGCTTTGAAGTCCTAATTGCATAGGTTGTGATAAGCATGCATTCGTTCAACCACGTGGTATTTTGGAATATTTAAGTTTTGAACGAATGATTCGTTTGTTAGCACACGACATGTTAGAAGCATCGCACTCTCGAATTCCCATAATGCTTTCAATGATTGAGTTTATGATTCGTACAAGGGAGGTCGTACTCATCCTTGTTTTCGTAGTTTCATTGCTAGAGACTAGCAACCCTCAAGTTGGGGGGTGTGTTGATACCGTAATACACCTCGTATAATCGGTTCAACATGTCTTATTTAACATATGTGCGATACTTAATTATCAATTTTATCGGATAATGCACGTTTGGTAGCTTTTGTCCAATTTCAGGTTTTCTGTGTTAAAAGAGGTGTTAGACCGACGAAATTGTGAAATCCAAAAGTTCGGAAGAAATCCCGACACCCGAGGAAAGATGGAAGTACGATTGGAAGAAGTGCCGAGTCCAAGAATAATGCGAAGATCGAAGAAAATACGGAAAAAGATAGAAGAATCAAGAAAGAAGAAAATCGGACCTGACCTGATGAAACCTGACTAAAACCTTCTAGTCAGGCTTGCTCGCGAATTAGATTTATTTATTTTTGTAAATTTCTTTTTTAATTAATCTTTCTAGATAGTGTCCTATTAGAATTAGGTAATCTTTCCTTTTTCTTTTATTTTAATTGTAATTAGTTTCCTTAGGGGATTAGGATTCCTTTCCTAATTTCTCTCCTAGGATCCCTTTCCTAATTTCTCTCCTAGGATCTCTTTCCTAATTTCTCTCCTAGGTTTTCTCTATTTAAGGACCTAGGAGACCTAGTCTAACACTTATCATCTCTTTAGTATCTCTTCTTTTAGTCTTATCTCTTAGCTATCTCTTTAGAATCTCTAGTTGTTATTATCTTTTTAGTCTTTACCTTTTACATTCAATTTCCAATTCAATTACTAGTGTTCTTAACAATAAATTTCCGGCGATTATTCTATTTGTCTATTGAAGATTCATTCAATTTATTCAAGTTTTCCGTTCAAGTTTTCCGGTAAGATCGTTAGATATTTATTGCGTTCATCAATTCTAGTAAGATGTCTTCAATTCATTATTTCGTTTTTAGTTTTAATATGCTAGCTAAATCTCTAGGCAAGATCCAAAGATGAATTTCATCCCATGATTTAGGGTTTCAATATCTTCTCATTATTTTTCACCGTTTATTCAAAGATTGATTCAAGTTCTTATTTTTCGAACTAAACAAGGAGTGTTATGCTCTTGATTAATCGTCGCCATTAATTTGGTACGATTAATACTTGGGTCGATGTCCTCCTATGATTTGACCTAATTTTATTGAACAAGAATCAATTTTCGAATACATCT
Organism: Arctostaphylos glauca; assembly: GCA_019985065.2. Lineage (NCBI taxonomy): Eukaryota > Viridiplantae > Streptophyta > Magnoliopsida > Ericales > Ericaceae > Arctostaphylos > Arctostaphylos glauca. The sequence continues at coordinate 16,607,349 of JAHSPW020000001.1, read as the reverse complement.
TTTAAATTAAATTAAGTTTTCATCGTATTATTTTCCGATTAAGATTCTCTGGCCTGAAATCTTGATTGAGTTATAAAAGGGAAGATATTGTTACCTAAAATCTAGGATGGAAGGATTCAATGGATTTAGCCTATTTTCTTAATCCATTAATTTCCTGTTTTAGCTTTAATTGCAAATTTAGATTTAAAATCCAACCAAATCAAAGGCTAGCGTCCGAAACGCTACAACTCACAGTTACGTGATCCCCCTTTCCTGCTGTTCTTCGTGGATCGATACTCTATCTTGCCGCTCTACTGGTTTTCTAAACTCGTGAGCCAAAGATCAGTTTTAATAATATTAAATATTGATTTGGCCGGCGCATCAGCGACGCTTTTGCCGGTCGATCATGTAACTTGAAACATAAAAGAGAAAGAAAGAGAAAGAGAGAGGAAGGGAGGACAAACACTTGGGTTCATATCAGGTTTATCATATGCGAGTTTGATAGTAAAAGAATTATCATTGGACTAAGCCCATTAGATTTGATCAAATTTGTCCATATGCAACTGAAATCCTAGAATAAGATTCACCAATTCCTACAATTGGATTTCTTCCCGTACAAACAATTTTTTCATGGACTATAAGTCGGCTGCAAAAATCGAACCATGGCCCAAAACTTCCTCCACTCATGCAGATTCCTGAGATGACAATAAGAACAATCATGGGAATTTAGAGCTCAACTTCTTAGGAACAATCCATTCATGATGCCAAAAACTTGTGGTGTTACCCTTTCCCACCACAATCTTGAATCCTCAGTTCATCACTAGGTTGAACAATGGGTTATGAGATCCAGTGTTGCAAATATCAATCCATGTAGCTAGCAGAAGTTCTGCCATCCCTGGGCAGTTGTTGGAGTCATGAAAACATAGAAGGACTATATTTGGAATCCATAACCCATACCCATAGTGAATCATTTTCCTTAGTATACCTCCACCACCATTTGGTAGGCAAAGCACAATTACACTTAATTAACTTTTTCACCCCCAGACCTGCATATTTCCTACATCCCATTTAACCACAAGCAATTTTTTCTTGCGATTAAAATACCCCTAGAAGAATTTCCTTTGAACTTTTTCCATAGTCTTAACACTTCCAAAGGGATCCTAAACATTGACATGTAGTAAAGTGGAAGGTTTGACATTGTTGACTTGATCAAGGTCCCAAAAGAGAGGAATCATCTCTTCCAGGTTGCTAGCTTACTATGGGGTCTTTTCTTGTGGGACTCCCCAACGAGTCCTGTCTGAGCTGGAGAATGAGCCAAATGCGGTCCATTCCACTCGATCCCAAAGTCTTAGTTTCAAAAAGGAACATCGGTCAGAGACACTTTGGCCTCTTGCCCAAATGCCCTATGATGGTTCAATAAGTATCAAATTGAGTGATTGGTCGAAGGATTAGAGCCCCACTGAACATAAATACAAGTAATGAAAATTGATTCTTAAAGAGATTACTTATATGGATCCTCACTGAATGTGGCTAAAAAAATTCTTAATCATCAACCTGACATTTCTTATCTTAGTCCTCTCATTTCTTCGATGGTCTTCACCCCTATATATAGGATTCTACTGAGTGCTCTTTTACACAAAAACGAGTGCATTTCTCGTACTTGCTATCCCCTATTGTGGACTGATTTGACATGTCATGTCGTTGATCGACATTGCAAGTTTGGGATACTCAAGCCGAGCTAACTTGCAATGGCTTGGTTGCGATCATGATCGGACCCATACCGAGCATGTGGCCTGAGGCTCTTCTTTTAATTAGGCTGACTGAGTGAATTCTAGGTTTTACTGACCTGGATATTTATAGCCCCCACAATTTTCCTTTAGTTTGTTGTCAAGCTCATAGGTCGGTTGCGTGGCAATAAACTAACAATGTCGAGAATTAAAAAAATAATCAATTCGTCTTCTCCCGTGTTTGATAGCATGCTGTCTACTCTGTGAGCATTAAAATCAATGCGTCTTTTTGGTTGTGAATTTATAGATGTGTTTCGAGATAAATTGTCAAGTTTGCCTATTGATAGGGCCGGGCAGGAACTTTAGGTACAAGAAGGTCAGGAAAGACAGAATGTGATAAAAGATAAAATTGAGATAGACCTTTGACTTTATCAAACTTTGGGTTGTTTGTAAGGACCTGTACATTAAAATTTATTAATAAGTAAAACTTTTAAATAAATAAATCGATTTTGTATATTTATTATAATTTTGAAAATTTAAGATCATTTTACATAATAAATCATATATTATATGTTTATACGACACACATACATACATATACTAGCATTATACATGTTATACAATATACGTTCATAGCATACATATAACACCTATGTTCCACTATACATACCATAAATGCATACATATGTATACACTTTTGTATAAATATATATGTATCTCACAACCCTCTCCATGCAACCCCTTTCAAAATACTGTTCACTCCATCATCCTTGTCCATCCCACACCAAATCGCTGTAAAACCCCACCCTCTCCCTCTGCAGCTCTCTCTCCTATCCCATCCTTCCTCACCTCTATTCTACTACCATGGCAGGTCTACCACTTCCTCACTCCATCTCATCTCCTCCCTCCATTCTTCATAATATCCTCATAGGCATTGGATCACCATCCCTCTCAAATGCCTATAATAGGACCTCAACCTTATTCTAAATTCACTCACCTTCCTTTATAATTAGAGATTGAGAGAGAGATAGAGCATCACTTGAGAGAAGAAGGAGCAAGAATGAGAAACCAAATTGAGAAAATTTACAATTGGAGTTCAATTCCACCCCAATCAATCTAAATTCTTTTCCAATCATCACTTAGTGGTAAGTTCCCTATTCGTGATTCTCAATTTGATGTTTAGACAAACTTTGAAAGCTTAATGTATCTTTAATGGAGGTAAACCCAGTAGGAAACTTGCGAAAGACGACCTCAACTGGATGACTTAGACCCATCCAACCGGAAGAACTTCTCCAATGTATCTTGATAGTCCATGCAAAATATAGAAAATCAAGTCGTCGTCGTCATCAACAACGTAATTAGTTGCAACTAGCTTGTGAGCACAATCTCGTAATGTCTCTATATACTAATCCATTGTGGATGTCTTTGAGATACTCCCTCTGTCCCAATTTGTTTGTCCATTCTCGAAATTTTAATTTATTTAGGAAACATAATCATTACTCTTAACAGTTTTTACTTTCCAAGAATACCCTTAACTTTTTTAATATTAAATGAGAGTTCACGTTTTCCAAAGCATGATTTTTTTAAAAAGAAAGGGCATTAGGGAAATTTTGACAAGTCAACTTCAAAATTAGACAAACAATTTGAGACATCTAAAAGTCAAAAAGTAGACAAACAAACCGGGACGGAAGGAGTATTATATAATTTATGCTTTAGATCATGAACATGTGATCTTGTCACAATATTATACTTTTGTTCTAAGAATTTCCACACTAAATATGCATGATCACAACCAAGTACATGAGACAATCCATTTGTTGACAATGAAGTCACAAGACAAGAAAGTAACTGAGTGTCAATTAGATTCCATAACATCAAACTAGAATTTGTTATAGAAATTCCATCTTGATTTAGATTCCTCAGATGGACATTCCATTGTACCATTGACATAATCGAAATATCCATTTACTTTTGTGGCATTCTCCACTTGCCTTTTCCACAGCAAGTAATTCGATTAATCTAATTTAATTGTAATTAGAGAGTGAAAATTTGAAACTAGCAATATCAAAGATTTTGGCATTGTATCGGATTGAAACTCGCCATTAATGATATTGTTGAAGGTAAACCGTAGTCTTCTTGAATATTTGATTTTCGCTCAATTTCCATCATTTGATTTGAGACAAAGTTGTAGGTCCTCAGGATTCCAATTTGAACTCTCGTCGATTGAGCTCTGATATCATTCAATTGAAGATTTGCATAAATGCATTTTCTACAAAACATGAAAAAATCATAGATGAGAAAATTTCTTATGTCATTGATTGATCGATCCTCTTTTCTTTGATGTCCTTTTTATAGAGATACAAAACCAAGCCAGCTTACACTTAATCAAGTCAACTCACACTTTAGTTTCACCAACTTAAACTTGTCTACTGATATGAAAATGCTAGCACATCATTTAATGAGCTTAGTACCTAGCTAACTTTAACTGATTAATCAACTATTAAACAAAATTAATAATATTAACAGAATCATCAACAGTATGTTTTACAGTATATCCAGTTTTATAGTTCACGGTGCTAATTTTTACCCCTAGCATTCACGTCAAGTATCGAATACGGGAGTGAAGACCCAGGATATCCGGCCGACAATAGTGCTGTGGACATAGACTTCATCGAGCCTCGACTTACATAGACTATTGTTTTACATTTTCATTTTTGAAAGCCTTTAAGTTGTAAATCACTTCTTGTGCAAGACTTTATTCTTGTATTCAATATTTTGTAATCCAACTTGTACTTTTACTCATTTTAATGAAATGACAATTAAGTAGATTTTTAGAAATTCTTTTCCTTATCTAAAAGTTTTTGAGATTCGAGACGTTCCAGGACTAGACCCCAAATGTGGGACTGTATGGTCCAACTAATTTGTTGTTGAATTACTAAGTGATGACATCTTCACATCTTACGAGGCTTGACAAGCACATCTATGTAAAGATTTTTCACGATCGAAAAAGAGATGTTCTACTCTTTCTTTTCTTAAAATTATAATTGTGGCTTGTCATTCCATCTTACGAAACCATGTTATTCGACCTTATAAATTATCATTTTTCAATAAACCTACCGTGCTACATGAATAATTTTTCTCTGACAGACCTTCCTAGAAGGATGAGTCAGATTATCGAGATAGATGAAGGTGGACCATAACAACTCAACTAAACCGTCTAACCTCAGCAAACATTAACATAAACTTACTCACTCCCTTCCTCCCATAATGTTTGTTCTTTTCTTAGAAGTTTGTGTCATTTCCTGACCAAAACAAAAAACAAAATGTTTTCGTGCATAAGTTCTAAACTTTTCACCAATTTAAAATATTAAATAAATAAATAAAATTGGGTAAAAAAATTATAAAATGAGGCACGAGACTATTTTAATAATTGGTATGAAAATAAAGCAATTTTTGGAGAAAGACAAACAATGAGGAATGGGAGGACTATGATATATATATAGTAGGTATGTGAGGAATGAGAGGACTATAATTTATAAGTCACTGACCCTACCCACAATTATGGCAACTAGAACAGGGATAAATTTTGACTTTCTTCAATCATAACTGGCAGCCCCCACAACACTTTTACGCTTCCAAATTTCATGTGTTTTTTAAAAGGCTAAAACCTCCCCTTAAATTTTTCACAAATACATATACGTTTTTTTATAATTTCGGTGATTGCACTTATTTTTCCTATTTTACAAATTATTTAACAAAATTTTCCTGTCATAAACTTTTTATAAATACCGTTCGTTTCTATTGATAAAAAATTAAGATGTTCTTTTTTACATATATTTAATCTATTTATACGTATTGTATAACAATATAACAATATATATATATATATGTATATATAGAGAGAGAGAGAGAGAGATATTTTACGAATTTTTATTTTGATAAGTATTTTTTCTTACAAAATTATATTTATCACTTATTGTATCTTGTTATATTTGTGCTCTCTCTATATATTTTATTTAATGAAAGCACATATATATTTTTAATCTATCTCATCCAAATGACTGTCGTGACTTTTAATTTCCACTATTTAAAGCTCGAGTAGAAAAAAAATTTCAAACATTAAGAAAAAAAAAACATCAGTTAAATTTAAAGTAAGGACAGTCAAAATCTTTTTGAGGAGATATGCTAAAAATATATGTGTGATTTTTTATTATATAGGCTAAAAATATGTATGTGCGTTCATTGGGTGAAAAATATATATAGAGAACGCCAAATATAGCAAGATACATTAAGTGGTATAGATACAATTTTTACAAAAAAAAAAGAAATAGTTATCAAAATAAAGATACATACTTATGCGCACAAACTTGATTAAAATATAACTTAAGTCTAATTTAATTTTAACACTTCACGCTAATGTTAAAAATTATTCTTTATCTCTCTATTGTTAAAAATTCTCTCTCTCTCTCTCTCTCTCTCTCTCTCTCTATATATATATATATATATATATATATATTATTTTGAGTAATATATTTTTGTACAAGACACATAACTACACTAAATATATATAAAAAAGAAAGATAAAAAACAATAAATCGATATTTTAGTCTTGTATCAACCAAAACTAATGATTTTTATTAAAAGTTAATGACAAAAAGAATCTGTTAAATAATTCGCAAAGTAAATGAGGACAAGTACATTAATTATCAAAATTGGAAAAGAAATCTAATAAATAAGGTGAGTGCTATTTATTTTAATAAACAAGTAGAAACAGAAATACATCAACTCGCATATACATAAGTGATAATATAAACAATTAGTTTTACAACGACAATCTCAAAGTTTACGACACAAATCTCACTTACATCAAATGTCTTGTAAGTAAGTAATGTTTAATAATGTGGGGGTGGAATTAACGTCACTGTATACGTGTCTTCGTGCAAGACAATAGCTACGGGACCACACCTATTACCTATATTAAATTATCACCTTATCAACTCTGTGCCACGTCCCAACTTGTCTTCTCTTCTAAGAATAAACCAGTTCAAAAAAGTAAACTCAGATGTGAGAGTATCTGATAAATGTCTTAATCAATTAATCCAAACGTTAATTGTTATACATAATTTTACTCCTTGCTGGTAAATTTTGCTTACGTTATTAACAGCATAGCCTAGGTGTTATCCATAAACAATAATACTATTGATACTTCATTTTGTATTTTTTTTTTTTTACCACATGCAAAAGCGGTACTACTTTCTCTCTCTCTCTCTCTCTCTCTCTCTCTCTCTCTCTATATATATATATATATATATATGATATATGAGCTATCATTCATGAGCTGTTACCTCGATCAGCATGCAATAAAATATGAGGTACAAAATGAAGTGCGGGTATCATTATTCTATCCATAAAACAAGGGATGGTTAATTTACTTTCTCCCTTCAACTCATTGCCACCTGTCCGTTTAGGATATTTTAGTAATTTTAATATTTATTGGGGAGTCATGGTAAGTAAAGAGAGTTGGACAGGTGTCCACTAGTAATTGCCACCATCTGTTGTTTGATTTATAATTAGGCGCCCGCTATTAAATTTGAATGAGAAAGTGAAAATTCATGTGTAGGATTTAAAAAGTGTCACGAATGTCATCATCAAGTTTTTATGTGTTATTTGGGCCAAAAGTCAAATCATATTTTACTCATCATCTACTTAACCATCTCCATCAAACAATTTATAATCTTATTTTTTCATGTATAACTCAATTAACATATTTTTTTTCTTTCGAATTTCACTCCTTTTAACTCTTTAAAGGAGCTTTTGTGTAACTCATTTAACAGCAGCCTGTTATGCCTTGAAGCACAACAAGCAAAATAATTAATAAAATCCGGGGCAGCCATTTTAGGTGCAGATTTTCTATTTGTGTAGGCTGTAGTAGTAAAGGTAGGGGACTACGACGGTAAAGGTAAAGGAACCACCAAAGATGGAGGTAGCAGCATCAATACCAGCAGCATGGATGGGTGACCAAATTTTTCCTTAAGGGAGTTTCAAAGCATTTAACATTTCTTCTCAACTTAATCTAATCTATGAAATTTTCTCATTTATTAGTATGATAGTTATTCATGGTGATGCTCATTCTTCCTCATAATCCTACAACATAGCTAGTGAGTTTTACTTTCTATCAATCACAATAGTCTCAAGTAAGAAAATATATAATTACAAACAATGAATACACAAATATAAATAAGTTAAAATCAAATATAACAATAATAATTCATTTACGAGCTAAGTTTAAAGCAGGTTGATACCTTTTGTTACTTATAAGAGCAACGTTACTAACACATCACGTTGTGCATCAAAGTATACATTATGCCTATGTGTCACACAACTCATGAGATCCACCAATTTGACCACATAATCAAAAATTGTGGGACTCACTTTTACACTTTATACATAAAATATAAGTTGTGTGGCACGTCACGTACGCACAATGAACAATTTGATGTATGACATGATTTGTTAGTAGGCTTATTCAATTGATAAACTTCTCCCTGCTCCCCAAATCCTATGGCACTGATAAATCAACTATTTCATTTTTTTAGAATCGATGAAATCGAATTAAGTTTTCATTTACAAATTTTGTTTTATATTTTAGAAAGATTCGGTTAAAAGTCTATAATAACGGACGTCTAGCATAACAAGTCCATCTCAAATTAAATTACGCGCAGAAGTTCTTTTGGCACATAAGTTTCAAAAACATCATTCTAATAAACACGCGATAACGTTATTTGTTCGTTAGATATAAAAGCGATGATTTCATTAAATAAAGTTATCTGTTAATTTTAACAGATATCTTAATAAATAACTTAATCTATTTTGTTAGATCACTATAAATAACTTAATCTATTTTGTTAGATCACTATATATCTGTTAGTGTTTATTAGTCATTATTTCTGTCGATTTAAACATATACCTTAACAAACAGCATTATCTATTAATTTTTAAAATAATAATGTTATCAGATAAAATTATATACTTTATGTTTTCTAATTTGACCAATAGATATACCAAATCAACATATAGTGTTATCTGACTCGCTTATTAAAAAAGTAATTATACCTTTTAGTTTTGAAACGATAATTTTATTAGATAAAGTTACATGTTAGTGTTTATTAGTTAACATTGTCTGTTGCTTTTAACAGATGCCTTAACAAATAATATTATTTGTTAGTTTTTGAAATAATAATGTTATCAGATAAAATTATCTCTTCATGTTCAGGAGCAAATCCGTCCATAAAAGGATCTTAGGCATTAAAATTTTTCAAACAATAGACTCTGACTCATAGATTAAATTAACATGTCCTGAATGAGTCAAATATTCAACCCAGATTTGTCATTTTGACCAATTTTTCGTATATTTTATTGTGTTTATTTCACAATTAGACTTTAAAAAATGAGCCAAAAAACTTTAATTACAATATTAGTATCAACAATTAAGTGAGGATTTTTGTCCATCCAACTTTTAGCATACCTTGAAGCAAAATCCTGACTCCTTCGTTCTCATCTACATGGTCAGGCCCTTATTTATCTCGTTATTAAAATCAAAGAGACTCATTAGTGTAAGGAAGGGGGATTTGGGACATGAAAAGCACTTAAAATATTTTGTTTTAACTCATAATTTTTTACATTTGATTTATGGGAATCGTTTAGGCAAAAGAAAACTCATCTTCTTGAGAAAGCAAACGATTTTAAATTATCAAAAATCAAATCCTCTTGTAAACAACATTAAAAAAATAAAGAATAATGTTAATTAAAAACACGAATAGTTAGATAAATTGTTCCGCAAAATTGAATCTGAAAATTTTGATCTTTTACTTGCTTACAAGTTTTTCTTACCTTACGTTTTTTACACTGTAATACGATCTAGTACCTTCCGTTAAAACATATATTAAGAACTAATAACAAAGAATAAGAGGATTATCTAAGCAAGCATATCCTAATAACAAAGTATTAAAGTTAAAAAGTGACCATAATCATAGGCTAATGTCCCCATGATCGGAATCATGCAAGCATCCTTGGCACATAATTAATCATAATATATCACCTAACATGCAAATGATCAAGGAATGCTTACATATATATATTAAACCCAATATGGTCATTACGTGGTTGAAAAAACCTAGGGTTTGCTTGCTGATCAGAATTACCAGATTAAATCTAGTTGCCTACGCTTCAAAGTTGACTAGCAAACTTACGTGTAAGAATATACACACACACACACACACACACACACACATTTTTTTTAGTCTTAGGGGTAGATTTTGTTTTTTGGTGGCAATTTGTTGCAATTTATACAGAGATAGAGGTCCACATACACAATAACGATGTATCAAATTTCAAACAAAACACTTGTTACAAGAACTCAAACTCTCTGGTTTTTTATCGGCAAAACTAACAATTTATTTGGAATGGGGGAACAGATTCCAATGAAAAGTTGAAAAATACACTTGAGGGCAAAGGCCTAACCACCTATGGATTGTAAATGTCCAAATAAAATTATACAAGCACACACGTGTGAACTGAAAAGCAAGCCCAAATGCAACCAAGAAAATTCTAAACCTAAACTACTCTTCCTTGCACCGGGAAATCACTGCCGTCCACCAATCTTCTGGAAGTCAAAAAACCCACTTTGGATACTCACCCAAGCCTTTAGGCGAGAACCGCGCCGCCCAGCAACGACCGCGACAGGAAACCACAACGAAAGATAACCGCCACCAAAACACTACCTCGCTGCACACAAATACAGCCTTTCTTTCTTTTCTCATCTTTGTGTCTCAAACTTCAATTCCAACACAAAACTCAAATTACAAATAATCTATTTATGACACAAACTATAGACACGAATCATAAAAACTCCAACAATACACAACTCACAACTCCCCTCAATCTGAGATCAAAGTTTCCGGTTTTGGCCCCTCCTTATTATGCTGATCATCGTCCTCTTTATCCCTCGCCCTCACAACACACAGACCCTACAACTTAATCAAGTTTATCTTTCAACACCCCCATTAAGCTTGATTCTCTTCGCAAGACACTTCATTTGTCATCTTTCGCAGCAATAACATCCGGTTGAAGCACCAATTCTGCAAGGTTTGTGAGACCCCGACTTAAAATTCGAGCTTAATCAATTTAATTGAGGATGACTTAATCAGCTAAAATATCTAATTATAATTCATTTGAGAATTTGAGAAAATTATCCGTGAACACCAAACCTATTTTGGTTGGAAAAGGCTTAAAAAAATAACTTAATGTTTGTCGTTTGCTTCTTCTCTCCGAAATATCACGCCAATATTATCCGGCATCTCAATTTACTGTCTAGTTTTGAGTAGCACGTCAAATTATTGCATAAGGAATTTGAATTTTACCAATATATCGAGCCAAAGAAAGAATATCCCGTCAAAAATATCAATTTATCGCACAACAACTCAACATATTGGCAAAATCTCCTTTGAGAATAAAAATTATCACCTTAGAACCAAATTACCGTCTGAAAACATAAATATCACTGCTGTAGCGTGAATTTCTTGGTTGGAAAATATTTTTTCCCCAAAAATTCAAAACAATAATCAAAATGCCTCATAAAAATAGACTAGAGGTTATATATATTGTCAAAATCGTGAAAATATCGCGTCACCAGTGCAAAATATCAGGTGATTTGGCTCCTAACTAGTGCGTACGTATTGGCTCCAACTCGGCTAAATTATTGTCTGATTTTTATCTCGCGATAAAATTAAAGTATCGCGACTCGACTTCTTCTTGGCTTGCTCTTATAACGAGATCTCATTTGAAAAATCTTCACCTGGAGGTTGATGTCGCGTGCAACGGGTGACAGTAAGTGGATCTCACTCTCGATTCTTTTAGTGACGAGTACAGAGCACGTGCAGAGGCATCTGATCAACTTTTGCATCGCGGTTGACGACATGCGAATTGTCTACTCGAGACAAATGCAACCCTGGTCTCAAAAGTTTTTTTTCGATGAAAAATCAATTTTGGGGCAATGTTGATCTGCACGTCCCTTGCAATCGAGTTCGCCGGTTTTCATCCCTTTTCCGGCTCTAATACCACTTTTTATTAGTGTGAATTCATTGTAGTTTACAGACACACACAGTGGTCCACACACAATAACGACGTATTCAATTTCAAACAAAGCACTTCTTACAAGAACTCACACACAATCACCACCTCTCTTTCTTTTTTTTTCTTTTTCTTTACTTTCTGTGTCTCGCACTTAAACTCCCACAGAAAGTTTGCAGGCTTTGAGCTCTCCTTATTATGCTCATCTTCCTCTTTGCTCTCACCGTCAGCACACACAGACCCCACCACTTAATCAAACTTATCTTTCAACAAATAGTGCCTAAATAATGTTAGTTTCTGTTCTGAGCTGTTAGATTTGCTTCAACAAACCCAGAATCTTGACTCGGCCGTGTTTACTTGTTTATTAACATGTAGTATAAAGTGAAGAGTCAACAATAATACAGTAATCCAGATGAATATATACATAAATATTTTAGGTTTAGGTAGATTCTGTGTATAAATGTTGTTAGTTTCTGTCTTCTGAGCTGTTCGATTTCTCCAACAACTCTGAATATTGACTGAGACTTTGTTTATTACCATTTACTAGTGTAATGTAAAAGTCAACAATAATACTGTAATCCAAACGTGAAAAGTATACAATTGCAATGTTATTGTAGAGGAAGAAGTAGACACCTGAGTTGTTTCAGAAGTCGAGAACTTGCTCATAAACTAGGATCCTCTACAATTTATGAAAGGCCACGTGGGAATTGCTGATAGGTGGATGGTTGAATTCTCTGGATATGATCAGATGATCCACGGTCACGAGCTTACCACATGTCGACAGGAGATCAATTTCAATTCCCGCATTTGACAAATCAAAATTATTTAGGTCTCTGTTTATCGTGAATCGGTGTACATACATCTTTCAGCCCCCTCTTCTTCCCCCCAAAATCTAATAGTGCTTCATCCTCAAATATAGAAGCAGCTAGAGATAATCGATAGCTATTACAATAATATCTACCCATTATTGAATTTTGCTCAACTGCAGTTTACATGAATGGTTTTGTACAACACTTGCAAAATTTGAGGACCTTACAAGAAGACATGGAAGCTAGCAAAGAAATTGTAGGAATGACGTCCTAAATTAAATAAGTATGGCAATTCATGAATCATAGGATTGAGCACCCGATGCCTTTAAACCACTGATTATGAGATCAACTCAAGTAATTTGCTATGTAAGCTGCTGTTTGTCACGAGAACGCCACCAGTAGGACATATGAATCTCCGCTCCACTTGATCAACTGAGAGATCCAGTTGACTCCCTCTCCAGTCGGTCACCTAATAACACAATAATAACAAGAAGATAATCTCTTATGCCAAACATCACCAAGTGATAACCAGAAGTATTTAGAAAATACCGTAATGGTAATTCAAACAAGATGATAATAACCATGAACAGACATGAGATTTCCCAAGGAAGAAGAAATGCTCATGTCAGGTTTATTTTCTCCTTCACGCGACACATCACACAAATAAATAACCAAGAAGTAGAAATGCTGAAAAGTAGTGTTGAAGTACTTAGGGAGGTAGCTATAAGAACCAATGCAAACTGTTTCTCAAAATCAATGCCCAACTTGCCTATGTGCCAGCATGTGTACATTTCCATCTATTTTATATGCCAAAAACAAGGTATTCTTCACTTACCCAAAGAAAAAGCTCTCTTTTGTTTTTGTGACAAACAGTAGATATGGGCTCTCAAAATACTAAAAATCCAACTATTGGCATAATAAAGAATTGTTGTTTGTGGGAGATGCATACCTGTCCACCTGCTTCGCGCACGCATATCATCCCAGCAGCATGATCCCAAATCTGTAGTTCCAATAAGATGAAAAGTCACCATTCCAGGGTAATTTCACTACACAGTGATCACTACAGATTAATACAGCACCTTCATAATTGTTTGAGCCTGAGCTCGAAGAATGTAAACAGATGCCCAACCAGAAGCCACCATTAAGTACTTGCACAAACTACACACACAAAGGGCTACTCTCTCAGATGCAGGAATAAAGGCCACAGGGAAAGGGAAAAAAAAGCAATATGATAATCAACCTTCTAGTTATCTAGAGAAGAATTAAAGACCATCATTGAAAGAACAAGGAAGTGGTACAACTCTAATATGCTCTCCACTAGAGGTCGCTAAACCTCGTTCACAATCTATGATACAATGACAGTCTTAGGTCTTTTGGAGGTAATTGGAACTGACCTGCTCATCATAAGTGGGAGACAGGGCACACAACAAAAGCATACAGGTATCAGAGATTTAGATTCTGCTTCACCTAATGGAACTAACATGTGGGTCTAATAGTGAACCTAGTACTTTGGATCATTGTCATCAAACCTTTATAATGGTAGCAGTTTAATCTTTTGATCTTATTAGGATTTGCCTAATGGTATTAAGTTTTGCCTATATAACCACATCATTTGCGTTGGACCACTAATCACCCTCATAAGCAACAAAAAATTCTTTGCTTTTCTTTCTCTCATGTCACCCAGGTCCACAGAGATGCTAATGTGGCGATTAGCCTAACCAAATGGAGCTGTCTACTTACAGCTGAGCTGAAAATGAATGCTGATAGAAGTGCAAGACGCAACTCTGGACAAGGTGGATTTGATGGAGTCTGCACAGATGAGAAAGGAAGCTGTGCTTTTGGTCACTGGCCAAATGGAGATATGCAAAGCATAACTGCGGGGAAACACAACCCTTTTCCGAAAAGGAATGCATGAGAAGGAGATAGAAACAGACACTCAAATTGCTGTTCAGATGCTATATGGAGCACTTAATAAAAATCCCATCAAACCCTTGAGGATGCTGCCATATTTCCTATGGAAAGATGCACTGTGCTGTCAACAAGAGCGCAAAAAGTGCTGATTATCTTGTGAAGATCGGAACAAAAGGAAGTGAGCCCTTGCCCCAACAAGTTATGAGCTTGCTTATTGCTGATACGACAAGAACAAGCAAGGGATGAACCCCAATCCTTTTCTATTTGTCTCATCGCTGTAGCACCATAATACAAAAAAGTTATGCCCGGATCTAATTCTGACATACTAGTTAGATAATAAGAATATGTTTTATTTTTCAAGTTAATAATCTCTCTTTATATTCTTATTTTTACAATTTAATAACCTCTCTTATATAGTCATCGATCTTACCACATTATACACACACAGATGGTTACAAATGATGAACTCTAAAGTAGCTATGTTCGAAAATTAACTAGCACATTTTGTAGTAAATGTGCATACTTTCCTGTCTCCTATGAAAACATTGCTACTCAAGGAAATTGTCCAGCGAATTGTACAATATTTCAAGCCAGTCCACATAATTAGGGCAGCAAATAATAATATTTTACATTATTTAACAACCTAAGCTTCAAGTAAGTGCAATGGTTAGTGACTGTCTGTCTACAAATGGAGGAAAATCAAACCTTCCACAACATGCTGACAGAAGGAGAATCTGTTTATCATTAATACTCTCAGCATTGGTAGTTGCATCAAAAAAAGTGGACAACGGCAATGAATCCCAACTTTGACTATCTGAACCACAAAAGCGTGCCTCCTGCACCAAGCAACATTTATCAACCGAACATCTGGTCCAACTGTTAGGAATCTTGCTGCTGTTACTCAGCATGAAAGATAAATGTTTTGTCCATGTTCCATAGCCAACATGAGCAGCCATAATAATTCCTGGTAAAGTTTTTCCAGATTCTAGGGCTTCCATCGCGAAATTGCCAGAGTTATCTTTCTGCCAATTAGGACATCCCATAACTCCTAATACCATCTTTCCTTCAACTACAAGAGCCAAACCAACCTGAAATTTTGGTTCACTTTTAGTTAAAGAGGACAATAATATGGTGTGAGAGAGATTCAAATCCCAAAAAGAAGAAGAAAAGAACAAAGAGAGTAAATTTTAAGCTAGTATAGAATCAAACAAAAGTAAATATGCTCCTTTAGATTTTGATAAGTACATACAGCCTAATTAATTGAGTAATCTACTATCTGTTGTACAGAAAAAATCAACTCTGAAGAATGTAGTAAAGTCTATTGACATTTTGGTAAAGACGACTCTAGATATGGTTGGGGTCCGAAGATTATGTGCCCCTTAATTGTGCAATATGTAATTCCCCAAAACCTGGTGCAAATGATATTACAAATCCTCCAAACTCCAAGCTCCCAAAAATTCATAAGCTGCAGCACTTGAGCCAAAACAAGAACCACCAATATCCTTTTTTGCACATTTCAGAGTTCAGATACATAAGCTTGAAGCAACCATTATAGTTGAAGCAAAAAGAAAGATGATTCAACATAACCTGAAATTAGAACATACCACATACAAGGCGTCACTACCTCTGACAAACCCTCGTGTGCCATCAATTGGATCAAGAACCTGTACAAAGTCTCAAAATTTGAATAAATCCAAACTACGTGTCTTTTCTCCAGTAGGGAAGTTAGCATATCAGATTATGACTTACTCACATGAACAAGCAGCACAACAGCAGACAGTCCATAAATTATGAGTGCAAAATATCGTATAATTATGAACACACACGATTGAACAATATAAATGACTAATTCCAACTTCCTATCAGATAATGAGTTACTCACATGAACAAGCAGCACAACAGCAGACAGTTCGTAAATTATGAGTGCAAAATATCCTATAATTATGAACACATACGATTGGACAATATAAATGACTATTCTGGAAATTCTTTGACAAAGTACAAAAAGTGGATTTCTAAACACTTCAGCTACACCAATGCAAGGGGTAAAAGTGAAAGCTTTGTACAACTAATACCCAATAAGTGGCAGGCTTACGTCCGAATGAAAAGGCATCCTTTCCCCCTCTATCAATTGCTTTCAACACATCAGCTTCTGTCAACTGTTTATCTCTGAAACTTGCTTTATCAGTAACCTCATCTACAACAGCATTTACCAGATTGCTCGAACGCAAGAACGCTGAATCCTCTTCAGCCACCAATGGAATAAAAGGAAATAATCTGTCCAGCTCTGACACCAAAATGCAAATAAAATGCAATGACAGAAGATAGAGCCAAATGTGCATACATAAAGCTTGTAAATAAGAATTTGACTGCCAGGAAAACAATTGATAAAGCATATGTTAGATCAAATATGATAGCATTAACTAGTAAGTAGCTTCCCAATGGTAAAAATAATGATAGGAGTTTGAGTTGCTTGACAATGTAGCTCAAAAGAGAGGTGTATTGCAATGGGTACAAAGATAATTTGACTGCCAGGAAAACAATTGATAAAGCATATCTTAGATCAAATATGATAGCATTAACTAGTAAGTAGCTTCCCAATGGTAAAAATAATGATAGGAGTTTGAGTTGCTTGACAATGTAGCTCAAAAGAGAGGTGTATTGCAATGAGTACAAAGATCTATACTCACCAGGCCACATGCCCAGAACACACCACGTATCTCTATCCTACTACTGTGCATTGTCTTCCAATCGAAACCCTCATTCTAATTATGTGATGATGCAAGTCCCTCAACAGAATGTGACAAGGCACCTTGACAAATCATTAACTGTAGGAACCAAGTCATAAGACCCTTCACGCCAATTATCGCACACAGTGATCACCGATCACTTGATGTCCCTTATTAACTACAAGACTTTGAAAAGAAGGTTCCAAGGCCCTGATCTTGACTTACGGCTGCCTTAGGAGCATCAGCTTGTTGTTTGGAGAATCAAGTGAAAACCATAAGCAGAATGGCATAATGTGTTGACCCGCTAAGCCTGAGCCAAGCAAGCACATATGACTTTCCTGCGATAAGTCACACTAGTTTCTCCACTCAAGTGTGGACATCCACTCATGATATATGTGCTAAGCCCACACATGTGACTGCATCCCCTCACTCCTTGTGCCACCTCAAAAGCTTGACATATGAGATCAACATACATGGAGAAGGTAAGATCAAGATGTTGCGAAAGAGCACAATGTGCCAACTAGCAACTGGACCATGCACCTATAACTGTAAGGAAAACACAAATTTTTGCAGTTACAATAATTTCTGCTGGATCCTCTTAACCTACAGTTAATTAGGTGCTAATATCAAGGAATCAACTCAAATATGGAGGTAGGTATTAACATTTCATGGGATAACAAAGCATCAGTGACAGTATTTCCACTGATTGGAGTCTCCATGCATCAGACTTTCTTCCTTGGCAATGAAACTCAAAACTCCAACAAAAACGTTGTAAGAGCAACCCATTGCAGGGCAAACAAAGGTACATGTGGTTATAAAATAGGTTATCAATTGTCATCCACGACATATTTGCAACCAGTGACTTGGTACCGTCGTAATGGTTTCCAAAAAAATAAATCCACTAGAAACTGTAACCTATAGTTGTCAAAACTGTGGATTGAACCGAGAATCGAAATTGTCCTTTTTGTAGAATCGTGAGTCGTTTCAAATCGATCATGATCTCTAGAATATATCGGAACCTTGGAATATGTATCTTTCCCTTTGGATTTGAAAGATATATTGTAAAAGTGATATTTTTTTTCCTAAATCAATATGAAGTGTCTCAAGTGATAAGTTGAGGACTATGTAGCATGGATAGCGATACGGGATAAGGATACGGTACAATACAGATGCAGCAATACGAGAAAACCTGAAAACAAAAGATACTGGTGCAGATAGGATACGTTAAATTAAATATAATTTTACAAGGATGGTGGTAAATCTTACTTGGTTACTTGTTTTTTTTTTTAAAGTCAAAGATATAAACACCACATATCACGCAATGAAGTTATTTAGAATACTATAAAAATGATAATATTATTTCATTTTACTACATCTTTCTCTCTAAAGAGTAAATAAAATGTTCAAGATTTATACTTTTCTTTAGTCCAAATAATTTTATTCTAATACTAGCAAGAAGTGGCACAATCTGACTTCATAAAATTTTTGAATACGTGATCTAGAGTATTTAAAAAGTATTTGATACAGCAGGATACATCAAAAATAAAACATAATAATTTTATATTGTGAATATTTTTGAGATGCGTATCTGCGAGTATCAATATCCGATAAGGAAACGATATGGGTACGACTATCAAGAAGTATCTGTGCTTTATATTGCGGCGACGTGGTCTAATATGGAGTATCCTTGCTTGCATGCAAGAGATGTGGATTTGGCCAATTCTACTCTTGTAGTTTATATAATTTTAAAACTTACCTCAAAAAGCTTCCAGTACTGAAATCGTCGTGCTTTTTCGAACAGTCCACTTGATGCCTTCAACTTATTTTGTTTGCAAGTGAAACATGTCACTAATGCAAATCCTGCTCTTTAGGGGTATAAAAACGAATTGTATGATGCACATAACGACTTGTATGATTTTCATGTTCCAGTGATTCGTCCCATAGATACGAACCGATAGCTACCAGTGATTCGTCCCACAGATACGAATCGATAGATTGGTATCGAACCAAAATGTACGGTGCAAATCTGAATCCGTTTTAATAATGGATGTAACCCGTTAGGAAGTTAATCATCATAACTCAACTCATACAGATTTAGGTAAGCCTTTCTCCAAATAGCTTGAGGTCAGTGACATGAGTCCCTGCTACATAAAAATTAGAAGTCCAACTCAGTATGAAAAGAAGCTAACATATCTTTCCTTGTTATCTAAACGCAAAATCAATTTAGGCCTCACTCACCTTGCTGACATTACATTATTAGCTTCCTAATTGGGGGACCTATTTTCACATCAAATTTATTTGGAATTCATGGATCAAAAAACAACCAATCAAAAACTGAAGAGAAAAGAATTTAATTACCCAAACTGATTAGAGCCTGAACCCCAAAATCTGCCACGGTGACTGGAGTTTGGTCATTCTTTTCAAGAATCGCTCCATCACTGGAGAAGAAAGACTTCTTCACCTGGCCATCGTTGACAAACATAAGATCAGCTGTTGTCATGATCAAATACCAAGGAACACAAATATTGATTACCACATATGCTCCCTTACGAAGCTCAGATGAGGAAGTGTTGGAAATAGCTAATGGAAATAAAGGTCGAGGTGCTAAAAGATAATACTAAGAAACAAAAGCAGCAGAAAGGCTCCCTGTGTGAACAAGTACAAGGGGTTTGAAAGGTCCATTTCGAAACTTAGTTGCCCAAACCACTTAGCTGAGTTTTCCTGTCGGATGCAGCCAGAAATTTCTCAGCATTTTGTAAAACAAATATTTTAACTTATAATGGTAACACTCACTTTCTAGGTGCAGTGAGAGATTTCTCAGCGTGAGAATCTTTTTAAGGTCCTTAAAGGTGCAAATTTTGTTCGTTGTTGCTGCGAAACAAGTACAAAAAAAAAGGACCAGCACAAAGCTAATACTGAATTCAGTTTACGTGGAATTTAAGCTTCAGTAGTGATTGTGATGTAGCTTTTATTTTACCATTTTTCTCAAGAACGAGTCAGGAAAAAAAAGGACAGTTGAGAGATTACGTCGACACAGAGACGACAAGCTCTCTCGACGGCATCGACGGCTGCTAGGAGCTCGCTGTGGTACTTTACATTTTGAGCCGGGAACGATAAAGTCGACCTGGAAATCCAATAAGGAAAACACAAATGAAGCGAGAAACATGGCGAAAGCTTATGATTTTGGGAAGCACGAACCAGAAACGGGAAGAATCGTATGGATGAGTACCTGACAATCAAGCTGAGGGGTCGACGGAGGTGGCGAAGGGATGTAGAAGGACGTTGACGACTAGAGTCGACGAAGGGTATTGTCGGGAATTGAGCGATTGAGTGAAGGATATTCATGGTGGGAAGTTCGCGAAGGCGAGCATTCCGCTAACGTATTTATCAGATTCTTTTTTAGTTATTTTTACATGTATTAATTTTATGTCAAATTTTATAAGAATTATTCATTTAATTTCAGAATAGGTTTTAAAAATATAAAAGCTATGTACTAAACTTTTAAAAAGTTAAGAACAAAAATAATTTAAATTTTTTTTGCCTGTTTTTAATTATTTTTATAGATAACAAATTTTTTAATTTCAAAAAAATTTTTGTCAAAATAAATCAACAATTTAAAGCAATCAAACACAAAATGAATAAATACAAAAAAAATTGGATAGATGCAAAAAATAAATTAGGGCAAAGGGGACTTAATGTCATACCTCATCCTTAGTAATTTTTCTTGGTAGTATGGACTTCCACATTAGTCGTGCTCATAAGAAAATAATACACCACACAAGTATCGTTCAAACAAATATTTAAAATCTCTTATATACATAAAGTTATCACAGAAGATAAACGCACAAGTATTTACAAAGTAAAACAAGCCAAAGATGTAAAAAAATATGTACATGTGTTAAAAGAGTCAAGTCTAAACTACACTCTTCTCAACCACAGTCTAACACGTAATTACGCACCTAAAAAGAGAACAATGGGGGGTTTGAGCTATCTACATGCTCAGTGAATTCACTTATCCATATAAACATAAATACAACTAGTAAGTGCAGTAAAATGAACGGACAACAATAGCTTTTTCATCAATAACTCAGCAGTTCAATTTGTATATATATAGCTTGAAACTGCCATGAATGTTATGTCACCTTTGGGTAGTACAATATCAGTGAGATTCGCTTGTTGAGGGGTGCGAGCTAGAGGTTTATGGACTACATCTAATGTGCAACTTATGAGTTCTTCAGATGCCCGGCCTTGACGTTATCTTGGGCATGAATTGGTTAGCTATATGCTCACTGAGCAGTAATCAACTGTCATCAGAAAACGATAACTACTTACTTCTTAGATGAAACTTGTTTTCAAATTTAAACAGGATAGGCAGGAACATCATCATTGTTGAAGGCATGATCGAGATGGCACGACAGTCTGACAGGATGGCTAGAGAGCTCATTGAATGAAGATGATCGTACATATTTTGGACTACCATGTGTCATATGCGAGTACACTGACGTTTTTTTCGAAGAATTTCTAGGATCACCACTGTCAAGAAAGTTGGACTTCACCATCAAGCTTGTAGTATGGGCCGCGCTGATTTGCATAGCCCCTTACAGAATGCCACCAACCGAGCTCCGAGAGTTGAAGACGCAACTGCAAGAACTACTAGACAAGATATTCATTCGACCAAGTACTGAACCTTGGGAAGCATCGACATTATTTGTTAAGAAGAAGGAAGATACACTTAGACTATGCATTGACTTTTGTCATCTCAACCGACTGACAGTCAAGAACCGTTACCCATTCTGAGGATCGACAATTTATTTGACCAACTCAGAGAAGCCACTTGGTTCTCTAAGATTGACCTGAGATCTAAGTATCATCAGCTATGAATCAGAGAATCGGATATACTTAAGACAACATTCTGAAATCATGATCGCCACTATGAGTTTGTAGTAATGCCCTTCGATTCGACCAATGCCCCAACAATCTTCATGTGCTTGATGAACAAGATTTTCATGTTATATTTGGATCAGTTCGTTATGACATTCATCGATGATATTTTGATTTACTCAGCATCAAATGAAGCTCACGAGTAGCATTTGAGGATTTTACTTTAGGTTCTACAAGACAACCAACTATATGCCAAAAGTGCAAGTTTTGGATGAGAGAAGTGAAGTTTTGGGGACATATGGTGTCAAAGAAAGGAATCTCTATGTATAATAGCAAGACTGAGGCTACCAGAGATTGGAATAGGCCGACTACAGTGTTTGAGATTTAGAATTTCTTGGAACTCACAGGATATTATGGACGATTCATTTTGAATTTCTCGACATTGGCTAAGTCGTGACATGACTAACTCAGAAAGAAAAGTTTGAATGGGACAAAGCTTGTGAGAAGTTTTTTCAGGAGCTGAAGGACAAGTTGACCAATGTACTGATTCAACATTCTAGAACATAATGTGGATTATGTGGTTTATTGTGATGCGTCCAAATATGGATTGGTATGCGTGTTGATGTAGAACGGCAACGTGATAATATGTAGTTCACGACAACTAATGCCGCATGAGAAGAACTATCCTACACACAATTTGAAACTTACCACTATAGTTACGCGTTGAAGTCTTGGCTTCACTATCTATGTGGGAAGAAGTTTGAATTTTTCACAAATCACAAGAGTCTAAAGTATATATTTACATAAAATGACTTGAATATGAGATAAAGATGTTGGATGAAATATTTGGAGGACTACAACTTTACTCTAGCCTATCATTCGGGGAAAGCCAACCTTGCAGCAGATGCTCTGAGTCTCAAGTCTCGAGGATATGTGGGCAGTTTAGTAGTGTGGAAATGAAAGATATTGGGACAAATTCAAGACTATGGTCTCCAACACAACAAGATCAAGAGAGGACCATGCATGTATGCGTTGATAGCTATATCAGGACTATATGTAGAGGTTTTAAAGGTTTAGACACTCAATCAGGAGTCAAACCTCATCAAACGACACTTATCTTTAAGAGAAGCTATGGTAAGATAGACCGTCAATTTTGATAGTTTGAGATATTTGGGATGAATATTCGCACTGGACTTGGGGACACTACGGGAGTCAATTTTGACGAAATTTCATTGGTTGACTTTTGCTTTTCCCCTAGAGAGAACAAGATGTACTAGGACCTGAGGCAATCATATTGGTGGAGCGGGATGAAGAAGGATGTGACCAAATATGTATCCACATGCCTCACTTGTCAACAAGTCAAAGCCAAACACCAGAAGTCGGGAGGAACCCTTCAACCACTACTTGTACCAAGCTGGAAATGGGAGCACATCTTTATGGACTTCATGATTGGGTTGTCGATATCACATCAAGGACATGATGCCATCAAGATCATAGTGAATCGATTGACCAAGTCATCACTCTTTTTGCCTATCTAATTGTCAGACATGATTGATTCTTACAGCCACCTACATCAAGGAGACTGTCAGACTTCACGATGTGCCGATAACTATCATATCTGATCGAGACACGCATTTCACGTCTACTTTCTAAAAAAACCTACAAAGAGCTATAGAAACTGAGCTTTGTCTTAGCATCGCCTTTCATCTCAGAATACCAGGCAATCGAATAGGACGATTCAGACACTTGAGGATATGCTCCGAGCATGCATGCTTGATTTTCAAGGAGGATGGTAGAGACACCTACTGATTGTTGCGTTCGCCTACAACAATAGTTATCAGACCAGTATCTAAATGGCATCGTATGGAGCACTTTTATGGACGACCATGTTGATTGTCAGTATGTTGGACATAAGTGAGAGAGACAAACTTATTGGGACCTAAGATTGTACAGGGAGACAACCAAGAACGTGACATTCTGACCCATATCAAAAGTCTATATGAGTGATTCTGGGTATATAATGAATCATGTAAACTACTACTAATAACTTGGGTATAAGCATTTTGAGCCACGTTGTTAAGCTCTAACAAGTTATTAGACTAGTGTTATACATGGAGCGCTACAAATGGTATCAAAACGACCTGTGTACACGATCGAGTGTAAGGTCGGGACTTTTTTTTATCACTAGGGAATAGACCTGGGGTTGTTGAACCCTTTGCGAGACCGCAAGGTCTTAAAGGTGGGGAGATTGTGACATGTTATCCCATATCGAAAATCTACATGGGTGATTCTGGATATATAATGAGTCATGTAAACTACGACTAATAACCCGAGTTTAAGCATTTTAGGCCACGTGATTAAGTTCCAATATGTTATTGGGTTAGTAGTATAGATGGGGTGTTACATGGAAGGTCGAGATTATCAAACAACGACTATTAACTAACCAGAGCCTCCAAAAGAGGTATGCTGACAAGAGTACTAACCATTGACTTTCAACGTCGGGGATCACGTGTTTCTAAAGATTTTACCGAGATGAGGATTCATTCGATTTAGCAAGCAAAAGAAGCTATCTCCAAGATTCGTCAGGCCATTCAAGATTCTACAGTGCATTGGAGAGACTGCCTACCGTGTAGCTTTGCCATCTCAAATTGATCATATTCGTAACGTTTTCCACATATCTATGCACTGGAAATATCTAGCTCACCCGAATCACATCCATGATTGGAATAAAGTCACCGTTGACGTAGACACGACTTAAGATAATTGTGAATATACATGACTGAGTTCAGTATCATATTGATTTACATATTATTTATATTGGTTTATATTGTTTCGTTCCATTCTAATTCAATCTGTAATTTTGTTATATTATGTTATATTGTCTTGATGATGAATATATGTATATTTACTGAACTCCCGAGTATACTTCAAATTGATTTTTTTCTACATGAAGTTTATCTCTTTATTAGTAAAAATTATTAGGTGCTCCAAAGACACCGACACGGTTACATGGTGTCCCAATTTATTCTATCACCACATATTCACATGCAATTCAAGATAAAGTCTATAAGATTTACGTGAATATGTGATGGTAAAGAAAATTGGAAACTTTAAGGCACCATGTGGCCTTACCTAAAGACCATTAAATAATCACCCACTTATTGGACACAATAAGTCTAGCACTTCCAAAAATTCTAAAGATTGGGATTTATTAATGAAGTCAAAGTAGGATTGACATTTTTTTCTAGCGATTGGAGAAGCTAAATCTATTCTAATCCAAATCATCAAGAATCTAAAGATTAGTTTGTGTTTGTGTGTTTTAAATAATTAGAAATATACTCTATTTTTAAAATTAAAAATACTAATATTTACTAAAATGTTATTTAAAATTTAGCTTGTGAAAGTAATCTTGTTAGATTGGTAGATATGTAGAATAGAGAATTGAGATTTGTAAGAAAAAAAATATTTGTTGAAATATCATTTAAAAGTAAGTTTGTGAGAGAAATATATTTATACCGTTAGGTGTGTAGAATAAGAAGTGTGATTTGTAAAAAAGAGAATAAGTGTATCAAAATGTCATCGAAAGACTATATGTGATAGATATTTTTTTTATCGTCAAATGTATTGAATGAAGATCTGTATTTGTTAAAAAAGAATATTTTTTGAAGATAATTCTCTATCTTGTTATCTTGATTTTTACCATAGAAATACCAAATATTTACTGAAATGTGATTAAAAAGTTAACTTGTAAGAGAAATATTTTTAGACCATAGATGTAAAGAATGAAGTATTGAGATTTATCAAAAATAAAATAAAAAATTCCCCATCATCTTATATATAAATTTCAAATGAGAAGGCTCTAATGTCAATTATGTCGTAGCCTGGCCCAAAAAGAAGTAGTTTCTCAAGGCCCAATCATACCCTGGCCTCTGAAGCCCAAATATAATATGGGTTTCGTCCGTAATAGTAACTATTCTTCGAGTTATTTTTTGGGCTAATCGTTACGGTTTATAGGAATTCTAATTATGCTTCCCGAATTCACGCCTTGAAAAACTCATAGATGTTTCTTTCAAGGCCACAAAGAGAGCAAATTTCTCTATCTCATCAAGAAAATACCAACAGAATATACAAATAAAGAAGAAAGACCAACTTCAAAAGGTAGAACTCTGGTTGGCTAACTTTGTAGAAAATTGGTGGCCTGCTGCTCACAATGAATACATAATCAAGATGTTCTTGACCAGTCTTCTCTCTTTCTTCTTTTTCGGTATCGAGACGATTAATTCTCCAAATATCACACCTTCGCTCTATTCATTACCATGCATTGATCTCTATAAGAAAAGGACAATACTAACAATCATTTTTAATAGCCAATTGCACTACCATGTCCTTAATTGTGAAAAAAATATTTAATTTTTTAAAACCCGATCCTCTAATGTGCGCAATCAATAGTGAGTGTCATTTATCTACGTGACATTCCGCCTCACATTGGAAGTCCACATGGGTCATCTTGGGTATATAACGAGCCATGTATGCTAGTACAAGTAACTTGGGGTTAAACATTTTGTATCATTTGGTTAGACTCCAACAAGTTATTGGACCAGTAATCTACATGGGGCGTTACAATCTACTTCTCCCAACAAGATAAACATACAACAAACGGGTACTAATTGGGTGAATTATGTGACAATGTTCTTCTTCCTAAATGACTAATTGTGTTTTGTTGATAAACAATCTGTATATTTTCTTCGTCTTTAGAATCCAACAACAGGTAGTTTACAAGAATGATTATTTAATTGTAACCAGCTCATTCCAGTAAACTAAAGTCATCCATTCTTATCCAAAAACATATCCACAAGGGATGCTAATGGTCTACTAAGGTACCAAGAAGCTTCAAATTGAATTAAAGTGCGGTGAGTCATATGATACCCCCTTTTCTCCCTTTTAATCATCAATTTGCTGACCCGTGACCCAAGTTTCTATCTCATTTCCTACGTACTTTGTTATATTCACACCCACAAAAAAGAAAAAGAGGGTGATCCACAATTGAGTTGTAAGTAGTGGTGGTGTGTGATGACCTCTGGTCCTTTGCATCATTTGCAAGACCGTGACCACATTGATTATCAACCATTTTCCTCGAAAGTTCCAGCTTAACTCAAATGTGTGGTTCTTTATCCGAAAGTTGTTCTGATCTCATTGTTGATCAGACAGAAAAACATAAAAGGAAGGATTCTTTGGTGAAAAGCATGTGAATACGATTCCCCACTTGGATTAAAAGTCATGGGTTTTTGGATATGGTTTGTTTGATGAATTGACGAGTTCGATCCTTCTATTGGATAGAAGTACCTTTCATTGTTTGAGGTTTCGCATTATCCTTTCCACAAGATCTGTATTAATAGTATTATTATTATTATTTACAGTAAATTGACGACCAATACAATTTTAGGTTGAATTGGCTCCTTAAGTCTAGACAAATTGAGTATCTAAGTTATGGTCCATTGTTTTTAAAGTGTTAACAGGTGGAGTAATTAAGTCATTTAATGGACAATATTATCCTTATTGGTAACCGTCAATTATTTTTTGTTTATTTCTTTTCTTGCCAAATCGTTTTTGTTTCTCTCTCCTCTTCTTGCTTGATATTTTTCAAGTTATTTTCGGTCTCTCTCTTTGTTTTTTGTTTCGTTCTCCATGCTATTTGTTGATCGAGCTCTCTTTTGTGTTTGTTATCGCTCGATTTGTGTCTCTCTCTTGTCGATTGATCAATATTATGTTTATATCTGTCTCAAATTGTGATTTGTCTCGGCTGCGGTCTTTTTGTGATTTTCAAAATTCCGTAAGTTATGTCGTGATTTGTGAATATGATTTTTTGTGTGTGTGTGTTGACTCGTTTTAGTTTATAGCTGTGACAATGTTTTGTTGCAATTTTCTTGTAAATTTAGTTGTAGATATATCTGTACTTCAAATAGAACATATAATGTTTTCTTTGATAACCTTGTATAACAGTTCTGACATGAAATTAAAAAATTTATTTGTTAGATAGAACAAATAAATTACTTGTTAGAACAAATTAGAAACACAAAACAGAACATTATCTGATAGAACAAACAAATATAATAACTTTTGAGAATATAACACAGATAAAATTTATAATGTTAGAACAATTTGTGTAATGAAGATATTGTTGGAAAAATAGTTTCAGAAAATATATTTGGTTTGTTCAAAACCATTAAGGAATTAATAAAAAATTAATTACAATTAATTTTCATGTAATACTAGTTGAAGAAATGGGTGATCTACCATTTAATTGTAAGTAGTGGTGTGTCGTGTGTGTCTGTGTGATGACCACCTGGTCCTTTGCTTCATTTGGAAGACCGTGACCGCATTGATTATTAACCCTCTTCCTCGAAAGTTCCAGCTTAACTCAAATGTGTGGTCTTTATCCGAAAGTTCTTCTGATCACACTGTTTCAGACAGGAAAAAAGGAGGGATTCTTTGGTGAAAAGCATGTGAATTCGATTCGCCACTTGAATTAAAAGTCGGGGGTTTTTGGATATGGTTTGTTTTATGGATGGATGAGTTCGTTCTATTGGATGAAAGTACCTTTCATTGTTTTGAGGTTTCGCCTTATCCTTCATGGAAATCTCTTGGTACATAGGGACACATCCAAACATAGATGTGTCCGGAACCATTGGATGTACGTAGAACTTTTGAATTATTAAGAATTCCACGTGCATCCAACGGTTTTAAATATATCTGTATTCAGATGATTTGTGTTCTTAACATTACTCATCCTTAATTTTGACAAGATCGGTATTACTATTATTATATATTATTATTTAAGCATTTACGTTTGAAATCCTACTATTAGGGAATTGTCAAAACACACACATACAATTTCATGAAAAAATAACAAAAAATACAATCACAAACCACGACGCAAAGTTTTTATGTGTTTCCTCAAAAGCTTAATTGGCTACATCCACAGGTCATCAGTTTCACCATATATGGAATGAATACGAGTACAACATACATCGTTAACAACTGCACATAGCACATAATTATGACATAGAATTTACATCACCAATTATTGTAATACCCATGTTTAGGTTTCGGAAGCACTCTCCCCGAACCCCCGCAAGCTAAACAGAAAAATCGAATTCTGTCATAGTCTGCAAAGTGATATAAGTCAAATCAAATCAAACTTCACATACCCAACACTTAGCATCTCGTTTTATTCAACAAGTAATTAATCCATGGTATAACAAATTTTTGAAAAACTGAACATTTAATCTTTTTGGATAATCCAATGCTCATATCGGAGAATTTACTGATCTGAAGCAATCTCAAGATTTTTTCCTCTTTATTTTTTGTAACACATTCCACAAGAAAAAAGACAAATAAAACAATCTAAAAATCTGCAAATTAACAGTGGAGATTTGGATAGAAAATTGTTTATATTTGTCCTAAAAAGTAAAAAAAATAAATAGACAACAAGAAAACGTCTCATTCGATGTTTGTTGCTTGAAAACATAATCTTGTATTAAAATTTACAAAAAATCAACATCTAGCATACGTACTACGTTTTTGTCCGACATACTGTATAATGACATCCACCTAACCAGGAACAAAACCAACTAATTATTTTATACGTGGGGTTGTGAAATTTGTTAAGAATATTAACGAATAAGAATCAGAATATCTAAGGATTGACTTGGTTATTATAAACACACGAGATTTAAGATTTTTTTTATTTTTTTTAAGTTTTATGTTCGAAACCAGATAGGTGTTATCAACTTAGGTCAATACATACGAGACTTTGTCTCGATTTTAATTGGGTCAATCTTAATAGATGGTGATATTTAATGGTCTTCGAGTACTAAGCGAACTGTCCATAAATTAACCCGAATAGCTTGAATTATTATTAAAAAAAAGAATCTTAGCGAATGTGACAAAAGTATAAGAAGACAAACCATGACTAGTTTACTTGTTTTGGCAGATTTAATTCGGTGCCAAATTTTACTCCTGTAGAATCTTATGTCTCTTTCGCCTTCCAAAGTTCTTCCAAGAAATTCATCAAGTTTTATTTATATTAGAATTCTAACCCCTATTTTTGAAAAGTCAATTACAATCAAACAGTTGCAGATGAAGATTTGGAGTACTAGCGAAAACACTTAAAAGGTTGTCAATGCACGCAGTAACCCCAAGGGATTGATCAAGTAAAAACATAACAACAAGTGTGAGTTTTATGCTCTCAAATTCACGTTCGACTCCCATAGCCGCCGTCAAGGAAAAACTATTCAAGTTCTTGAAAATTAGGTTGATCGTCAACTAGGATAGTGGAGAAGCTCACAAGCTAAAGATATGCAAAATGGAGAGTGGGAGTAGTTAAAACACTTAAGCCTATACGATATACATATGCAGTACCCATACTATATATGCACGGAAAGACGAAAACTTTTTAATTAAGGCACAAACACGGAGGCTTTTAGAACTTAAGAACATCTTTTGATTTTTTGAAGTTGGTTTGTGGTGTAGTTTGGAATTCTAATCAATCATGATTTGAGATTTCTCAACCAAGGGATGAGAGAAAAGTCACAAATGTAAGAAACCTATGAATGGGGGATGATGTGAATTTTTGTATATTTTTTCAAAAAAATAATAGAGCGGCACATGGCGCGCTCTCTCTCTCTCTTAGAATTAGGCTTGCACCCTTGAGTCATACAAACGTGTTACATACGAAGTCAAATTATGACATCCACTCCTACATCATGTTGAAATGCAATTTGATCCTGAAACACCCATGACATCTCTCACGCTTGGGGTGACTTAGAGTAGTGTAGAGTAGTGATCAACACTTTCCTATTTTCTACTCTTCTAATTTGTATATATATACACACATTACATTAGCTTTCTGTAACGGGGTTGATTCGAGGAAATCAGGACGGAAAGCTAAGAATCCACTTATCCAGCTGAAACAATGGTACTCTCAATATGTGGACCTGTAATCTGCAACAGAATAACCCGTCAAAGAGCCCTCTGCCGCTGCGGCAGGAAGACACTCCGATGGTTAAGTCAGACGAAATCTCACAGGGAAATGGAAAGGCGAGCTAATATTCTCTATTAGCAGGCAAAAGCTCTCAGTCTTTAAGCGTACCTTTTTTTGTTCATCTTTCGCTCTATTTATAGACTTTCCCCTTTTGCTCCAATCCTCTTAGAACCTTCTTTTCCACCGAAGTGTCCTCTGATTGGACATGGATTTCACGTCCATGCCCCTCTTGACAGAGTTTTCTCTTGTCCCATCGTATCCGGGGCTCCATGCCCTTTTCTGAAGAGCGGTTATTTGTCACTTCCCACGGGCTGCCCGTAGTCCTGACCGACTTTCTCAGTTCGGCGGGTCGTCGATCCGCCCTTCTCAGGTCGGCATCTCTCAATACCTGGTTCTGTTGTCCTGATTTGGGTAAGGTCGGCACTCCTCGTGTCGGCCGTTATCTCACGTGACCAGCACGTGTTTCCGGGTGTGCTATTCGGTCTCGACCGAACTCCGAATTTACTCGGGGGGTCTAAATGTATTTTCTCAATCACATTTTACCCTCGTCACTTTCTCTTTTATGTTTTTTCCGTTATATGTCTATGTTAATGTCGTCGTCTTCGTTGTATCAATGCAAAAAAAATGAGATTCCAATTTTGTGCAAAGTCCGCATGTGAATCCTAAAGGCATTTGTTGCAATCCACCCCTGAATAGTAATGAAATGGGTGGGTATCATTTTACAGCCTACATCTGAATTGTATTGATTACATAGGGTTGGTATGGAAATGTTGCCCATTATACCTGTCTAAATCCAGGGCCGGTCCTGGGTAAGCCCCTCAAGTCTCCGAGCTCGGAGAATTCCTTGGCATGGGGTGATAAATTTTTTTAATAAATTATAAAAATAATAATAGAAATTCACCCAAAAAAATCATTATTAATACTAAATGGGCAACAAACTGAGATCGGATTTAGACAATTCAAATTTTAGGGTCGACACTGTCTACATCTCTCTTGGTGTCCGTAACTGCTAAACCTCGTTGCATAGCAATAGCATGTGCAATAGCAACTAGGCAAATTGCCTATGGAATGAGGCTCTTTGCTTCTTTTGGATCCAAACATGCCCCTCATATTCCTTTCGAACAAAAACAAATTTGATGAAGGAGATAGGAAATTACCCAAAGGCGAATCTCTGGTAACCTGACATAGCACTTGGGTAAATCAGACACTTTAAATGGAGAAACATATCACATCATAGTGAATAATGGATGGCTAAGAAATTTTTTCAACATTATTTTTGGTGTGCATTTCTTCATGTAAATTTACGGAATTCGTCTTTGTGCGAAAAAGTGAACGGGGAATTGCTCAAGAAATTGGTACGTAGTAGTTTGTTTAATAAGGACAAAAATGAAGTGTGTTTATAGAGAACTGGTCAACTGGAGTGTGAGGCGTATCTATAATCCATGCCAACTCTAGCATCATGGCATGGCTGTGTGATGCCTTGGGCGTCATCCAACTCCTAGGATGAAAGATTTGTAAGAATTAGCCTCCTACCAATGTCATATGATTTTGGGTTTGTCACGAGAAAGTTGGAAGCTTTACAATCAAAAACATATATTGTGAAGCCAAGAGATGTACGGATGCCGCTTTGGCGAATGATGTGCCAACTTCCGTGGATAATTTCCATAACCATCTTTCTATTCCCATATGTATTGTTAATTTGCTAAATGCACCTTCCATTACCCAAAAGAAAAGTGTTTGGTGGGATGTATCCAGTTTTTGTGTAGGTCAGGTTCCATTTCATGTAGTTTCTGTTCATGTTAGGAACTTGTCTATGTTAATTGAAGTAAAAAATAGCTGCTGTTAATCAACTCACAATAAGCTGAATTTAGCAAATAAATGTACCAATTAACAATTCTTGATACTGAGAGAAGAAGTAAAACACAAAAAACGAAACTACTATAAGATAAATGTGACCACGAATCAGTTATTTCATAAATAAACAGAAACAACAAAGAAGGGCGAATTGGATTTAATCCCCCCTCAATCCCATCACAAGTAACATAAGTATGCAACCATATGAAAGTCCACGAAATATTAGACATGCTTAGGACCGGCACCTCCTCTTCCCATCTCAACGGCACCTTTACTTGGATAATCGACATCAACCATGAATCGCGACCAGAACCAATGTTGCTTCCAGATAATCACCATTTCCTCGATCGGAATGTTCTTGGTCTCAGGCAAGAAAAAGAAGATAAAAGTGGTCATCACCACCACCCAGAATGCAAAGAAGATGAAGAGACCGAATTTGAGGTGGCAGAGCATGGTTAGGAAGACTTGAGCGATGATGAAAGTGAAGATCATGTTGACCGCCACGTTGATACTCTGAGCAGCCGAACGAATTTCCAGAGGGAAGATTTCACTGGGGACTAACCAGCCTAGGGGTCCCCATGACCAGGCAAATCCTGCAACATAGATGCATATGAAGAGTACTACTACAATGGCGTACCACTTTGGTAGGTGTCCGGGGTCCCCCTGAATTCCAAATTTGGCTCCAATGCAAGCTGCTACAGCAATCTATAAACAAAAACAAAAGAAAGTTCGCCTTTAGTGATTCACATTAGAAACATAGAGATATCCCTTTATATATTGACGTTATTAACTAGAGAAAATGAATACCCAATTACAAAACAAGAACAATTTTATGTATACCTGGCAAATAAGCATTTGAGTACCACCCTGAAGGAACAAAAATCTCCTCCCCCACTTATCCACACCATAAATGGAAACAGCCGTCGCACCAACATTGACAATACCGGTGATCACAGCAGACATAAGCGAAGCGTTGCTTCCGAACCCAATGGTTTTAAACAAAACCGGCGCATAAAACATAATCACATTAATCCCAGTCAGTTGCTGGAAAAAAGGGATCACAATAGCCATTGTAAGATGTGGCCTATACTTCTTTTGCAAGAGATTCATCCATGGATGCTCCACCATCTTCGATGCCTCACTTGCCGCCACGAGATCACCAAACTCCTCTTCCACATCATCAACACCACGGATTTGTTGTAGTTTCCTTTTCGCTTCCTCGCTCTTACCCATTTCGATCATCGAGTTGGGTGTTTCCGGGAGGATTAAAGAACCAATGGTGATTATTAGGGCGGGGACAACGGCTCCACCCAAACTCAAACGCCATCCCCAACCACCTTTGATTTTGGCGAAGAAGTAGTTGAGCACATTGGCTACTAATATGCCGACTGTGATTGAGAGTTGAAAGCCTATGTTGAGTGATCCTCTGTACTTGTAAGGGGCCATTTCGGAAAGGTATAGTGGCACAGACTGTATTATAAGAAATTAAAAAAACATATTAACATATCATCCGATGTATTGTACCCTTCCTTTTCTGTGATTAGCAGTCACCAAGTAATAGACTTCGAGCTCAGCTGTGCACTAAAATAACGTTTTGACACATAAAATATTGTTCCAAATAAACTTTTATCAGTAGGAGTATTTGATTTTATGCCAAAATGACATCGTTCTGTTGCATAGCTTTTGAATCATAAGCTATAATCAATTCCTAGCTTATATGGTTTCATGAATTCATCCCGTTTCTTTTGGTAATCATTAAAGTCTAATCTTTATTTTGAAATGTAATTCAGACACAAACAAAGCAACAAACCAAGTTGAAAGTGGAACCCACAAGGCACAAACTCATATAATTTAATATTTCTTTTGCTGAGAAATAAAAGTCGTTTTTATGGGACCATGTGTTCCCGTCATTCATGGAGGGCTGAAAATAATAGCAGATATTATAATTAGGTTTTCAATCGAACCAAGAAGAACAGAACGTTACAGCACACAAGTTGTGTATAATTTAATAAAGAGATGTCGTCGAATCAATTTTTTCAAATTTGTTTGCATTCAAAGTCGTTGCATTCAGAAGTAAACGATGCCGAAAAAATAGACAACTGGGTTGTCATGTGCAGAGAAAAACAAGGCATGTATGACTTCAAATATGACCAAAACAAAAACAATAGGCATTCGTTTTTACTTAGCGTCTAATCATCAATTACACACTCTCTGTGTGCATTTCCACTAAAAATGAGGGATTGTTTTTTACTTAAACACCTAATCATTGATTCTTATTCCATTTTGAGATGCTTGAGAGTTAATCATATTTTAGATTCTAAATTCTAAATATTTATAAAGAATCCAAAAAAACTCATTTAAATACGATTTTGAGATTTTTCTAAAAAATTTAGAATTAGTGGACAAAATTCCAAAATAAAAAATCTGATAATGCAAGATGCAAAAAATCAGTACAGCCAAACACCCCTTTGTGGTGAACAGAAGATTTCACACTCTGTATGTTCATATTTTTATCCTTATATGTGAAAATTTTGGCCTCACTCGATTATTTTGACAAAAAAAATATGTACAACCAACAATTATTGGACCGTCAATTGATTACACCTTTACCCTTCACAGTTAACTTTTATTATATTAAAAAAATAGAAAAATATTTTCTTTAAATAATTTTCACTATTACAATACAATTTCACACATTTATTCACAATAAAAAGATTATAGCTTCCTCTTTGTATTAAAATAGATGAGTACAGGGTATTTCTACTAGGGAACCAACCAACATCTTACCAGATTCAAATACAAACTTTGTCCCTGTTTTCAGAAAGCTTCGTTTTTTTTTTGTTGTTGCTGTTGTTAGTTTTGGAACAAAAAAACCAAAACAGAACGGAATATCGGAGAAATCATCAGAATCTTCGATCGAAAACGAAGGACATTCGTATGGAAAAAATAAATGGGATGAAAATTGCATTTAAACCTGTTCTGTATTCTAATATTGTACTGTAATTCTAAGATCAAATACTTTTTCCATGTCCCTTGGAATGTTCCTAGACCGGTTCAAAACCGGTTCAGAAAACAGATCGGGGGGTGCTTTGGTTACCTGATTGGCAAAACCAATGCCGAAACCGAGCAAAATACGGCCGACGATGAGCATCCAGACGGCTTGAGCGAAGCCATTGATAAGAGCACCGGTGCAGAAGAGGACACCGCCGAAGAGCATGGAGAGTTTTCGGCCAAGTTTTCTGGTCACAGTCGCAGCAACAATCGATGAAATCAGAGCAGCCAAATACAGAGACGACGTGAACATAGTCAGTGTCTGGCTGTCGAATTTACAGTATTGATTCGTCGAACTGTCCGCCTGTTCCTTTCTATACACCGCCGGAAAGAATTTCTCCAAAAACGAGTCCATAGATGTCACTCCTCCTACACATACATACATACACACAACCCAAATATCATCACGTAAACATACATCTCTAAAGGAAAAATCAAGCACACCCATATCTGAATCCTGTTTGCCAAATACAAAATCCATGATATGCCTTGTAATTTTTTTTTTTAATTCAAAATAAAATACAAAACATATATAGATATTGGCTCATAATATTTAAAATGTTGCAGCCACATATTCTCATTATGTGTTTTATGTCTATAATTTCTGCTTATGGGTTATTTTCTTATGTATGACTGACAACCAAACTTTTATACAGAGAAAGAGTTTGGTTATAAGAAACAAGAAATGGTTTACATATATGAGTTTTTGTGATGGGTACTTCGCCTACCTGAGATTCCGATATCGTAACCGAAGATCAGGCCGCCCATGGCTGCAACCATACATGTGACCGTCACATACAGTGTGAGGTTGCCCGGATATGCCTTCCCGGTGCCCGGACCGGGACCGAAACCAGCGGCAGGCATTTTTGGTTCTTTGTTCTTGTGATTTCACTGCTTACTGGAGAAGAAGTTGAGGGAGAGAGAGAGAGAGAGAGAGAAATGGGTTGTGAAGAGACACAGTGGCGGACAAAAGAAGGAGCTATGTATAATGAGTAATGGTTGACCAAGTGTATAGAGGGTTGTATGGGTATGGGAAGTAGTATTTATAGCGAGAGGAGATGGAAAGAAATATG
Source organism: Arctostaphylos glauca (assembly GCA_019985065.2). Taxonomy (NCBI): domain Eukaryota; kingdom Viridiplantae; phylum Streptophyta; class Magnoliopsida; order Ericales; family Ericaceae; genus Arctostaphylos; species Arctostaphylos glauca. Next base: position 16,570,164 of record JAHSPW020000001.1, on the reverse strand, counting down.
CAGTCCTTGGAATGGGGAGATTTCTTAGCTGTCAAAAAGAGAATTAAATATCTCATGTACGATACAGTATTATAGTATTTTGATCTGGAAATTGAATAGCTTTTCTGTCTTCATTGTTTTATAATAATAATAATTACCGCTTTACTTTTTCAAAAAGTATATAAAATTCAAGTTATAATAGCACGAAAATTGGATTAAAATTAAAATTATCAACCTTATACAAGAAAATATTTTTGTTATTAGTATAGTACATATCGATATCGGTGTATATAGGTCTACTATTTTGAATTTAATTAAAATTAATATATATAGTTTAAGTAATATTTTTTAATAAAAAATTATGTTAGACATAAAATAAAACTTCACAACTTAAAAATAAATTACTAAACATAAAATGAGATACTTTTAGTCTCAATTTATGTGTAAATATCCAAAAAAAATCATCATCTAAAAATTATAAAAAGATTAAATTGTGGACCGATATGGTACCGGCCGAAACAGATCGAAACATTACAAGAATGAACAGATATTGCTACATATTGATTGGTACCATACGAGCCAGATAACATTGATTCAGATATCCAAAAATCTTAAAAATCCAATACTTCCTTATCTTCTTCATTTTCAATCACCTCTGCAAGAGCTTTTTAGATTCTTATTATACCTTCACTAACAAAATATTTACGATAAAATTATTCTGCACATATTATCTAAGTACTTTTACATATTTTCATTATAACCTGAAAACTTAGCATCTATAATTAACAGTCTAGAGTTTAAAATAACTGCTTCCAACAACACTCCTGATTCAATTACGCTATAGATTATAGATTATTAGAATATAAATGTCATGACTCATTTGGATAATATATAGGTTCACGACCGGCCAATGGAACTAACTTTTTAAGGCCTCTGAAGTAAATGAGTTTAGGAATTTTTCAACATCAATATTCATAATCATTTTAAAACATCAATATTCATAATTATTTTTAAAACAAGATATACATGCGGAAGCATTTTCAAAATAAACCAGAGTTGAGTGTGTAAATAAATACGAGTACATTTATTTCAAAAGTAACTTATAAAATCACGATTTTGGTCATGGTAGGAGAAATAGCGTACTATTGCCGCAATTGTCCAAGGTGCACAACGTCTTCCTGGTGTCGATGCTATGCAAACACATGGTGGATCCATAATATATCCTTAATCGGAAGGAGCTCACTCTGGACGATGATGCAACTTATGAGGAGCAAGGGATTCGTGTTCTAGACTAATAGTAGAAACTGCTTTGAACGAATAAGTTAAAACTACTAAAAATTTTATGGCATCACAAAAGAATGGAAGAATGGACTTGAGAACGTGAGGACGTCACGCGTGCCAACTATATATGACTATTGACTGAGTAAGGTAATCCTTTCAACTTTCAAGATGAAATTCGTTTAAGGGGTAGGTTGTAACGACCTGATAATTCGGGATTTTTTTGTAATTAATATTTTGTTTTAATGGATTATCCCGCTAATTATCTCATATTTTAATTAGCATAGTTGTCTTTTTATGGGGAGCATCAAGATTTGTTGAACCTACGGTGTATGGTTATCCGGGTATTTTAGATATATATCCTAAATTATTTTATTTCATTCTATAATTATGATTTTTTCTTTAATATCTGAATCCTAGTCGATCCGAGATTCCTCATTATTTCGATCTAAATCGAAATAAATAAGGATTCTATTTTTCCTAATATGAGTTGTATTTGGGTTTCCTAATTTTCGTTGGTCTCTTTTTCCTCCCCTCTATATGTAATGACCTTTGTCCCTTCAACTGATCACTTTCTGTCAAATTTGCAAGTTGCATATTTCGGCAAATTTCGAGCAGGTATTCTCTCTTTCTTTTCATTAATATTGGGTTTTGAGATTATTTACTGAACTTGGTTTTGGATCAATTATTTTGTAGGCAAGTAATAAATATTTTGAAAATTGAACCGCTTATTCAAAGAAAATTTTTATCTAGTTGCAAAATGTGCTATGAGGCTTTTCGGCAGACACAATATTAATAAAATATTATCATTGTGCAACTGTATAATAAGATAATTTATTAGCCGATGAACTAGTAGTTGTTCTTGTTTCTTTAGTACATTTAGTGATTCATATACCTGTCATGTTCTTTGGATTATTTAAAAGTGGTATTCAAGTCTTTATTTCTTATACTTTAGCCACTCCTTAATAGGTGAAGTCATGGAGGGCCACCACTAACTAGTTTTTGGAAGATTTTTTTAGTCTAACCCAAAGTAATGTATGCATAATTCTAGATTATATCTAACATCTTACTAATGTTTTTATTCTATAAGAAACTCTTCTTTTTTTTCTATATTCTAAAAGTTAAAAAAATAGTTGAATACACTTTTTTAAAAGCATAAATAAATTTTTTGTAACGTAGTAAAGAACTTTGGTCTTATAAAAATAATCTTTTATTTTATTGAATTTTTTTTATTTTCTGTAATAAACAATATGAATGTTATATAAATTTTATGTCATGCTATTAGATATTTATAAAATTTATTCACATTGTTATATATTTTTTATTACTATCACGCATAACACGAAATCGTCGCTGGTACTGTGTACAATATATAGGGACTTGGGGTCCTACTATGCGCAATGAGCAGAAAGACGTATTGTGCGTAAAAACGATGTCGTTTTAACACATAACACAATAACCAAACAGTTGAACACTCATCGAATAATTTTTTAATGATATTTTACATAATAAAATAACGTTATTTTAACATATAGTATGTTTTGCTATTCGTAATATACAACAAACTCTCCCATTTTTATAAACTAGCAGGCGAACACACTCGATGCATGTGCAAGTCGATTATTAATTAAAATAAAAAATAAGTAGTTATCAAATCATGGAGTATAGTGATAAGAGTAGGTAGTTATTAAAATACCTATTAATTTACTTGTTTGTCCATGGTAGTTAAAGTAAGTGATTTGTTTTAAAAAAATTTAAGAATAATAACGAAAATTACTTTTGTGACACGATTTTAATTTTTTGTTCATACCAAAAGGAATAGTCCATTTCTATTAGTATAGAAGATAGAAGATAGATAGATAGATACCAGTATAAATTTTACCTTATCGGTGTTTGGATAGAGCCAAATTAATTACGAACGTCGGCAAAAACTTAAAAAGGTGGTTAACGGAAACGTGACTTTAAAGTCTTTCTTAGTTTCTACGACAACGATAATAGTAAATCACGTGACATCACGCGCGATGCTGCTTGCCAACTTCCACTTGGAGCTTAGTGGTAACTACCAGTAGGAGTATTTTACTCTCCACCTTGGGAAAACTCACGGTCAATTTCATAATATTACAATTTAGTCCCTATATTTAGCACAATAAGCTGAATTTACCACAAAATATACCAACTCATAATTCTTGACACTCAAACCAGTTATGTACTAGTAAACAAGAAATAAAATACAAGAATAGATCCCACTATAAAATAAATGTAACCATAATAACTTATTTCACAAATCACCAAAAAAAAACACAGAAAGGCAAAGTGCATTTGTACCACTTAATCCACCCCTAAATTGTGTATGTATGCAATCATATAAAAATTTAAGGTAATTATATATTTTTAGGACCATTGCCTCCTTTTTCCATCTCAACAGCTCCATTACCCGGGTAATCCACATCAACCATGAAGCGAGACCAAAACCAATGTTTCTTCCAGATGATCACCATTTCCTCAATCGGAATATTCTTGGTCTCAGGCAAGAAGAAGAAGACGAAAAGTGTCATCACCACCACCCAGAAAGCAAAGAAGATGAAGAGACCGAATTTGAAATGGCAAAGCATGGCTAGGAAAACTTGGGCAATGATGAATGTGACAATCATGTTGACAGCCACGGTGATACTTTGAGCAGCCGATCGGATTTCCAGAGGAAAGATTTCACTAGGGACTAACCAAGCTAGGGGTCCCCATGACCAGGCAAATCCTGCAACATAGATGCATATGAAGAGTACTACTACAGTGGCGTACCACTTTGGTAGGTTTCCTGGATCCCCCTGAATTCCAAATTTAGCTCCAATGCAAGCTGCTACTACAATCTGTAAAACAAAGTCAAGGATTCAATAGAAACACATGAAAATAAACAAGAAAAAACAAGAACACATATTAAATATACCTGACAAAAGAGCATCTGGGTACCACCCTGAAGGAACAAAAACCTCCTCCCCCACTTATCAACACCATAAATGGAAACAATGGTAGCACCAACATTGACAAGACCAGTGATGACAGCAGACATAAGCGAAGCATCGCTTCCAAACCCAATGGTTTTAAACAAAACCGGCGCATAAAACATAATCACGTTAATCCCAGTCAATTGCTGGAAACATGGTATCAGAACGGCCATCGTAAGGTGAGGTCTATACTTTTGTTGCAAGAGATTCCTCCATGGATGCTCCACCTTCATGGACGCCTCACTGGCTGCCACAAGATCGTTAAACTCCTCATCCACGTCATCAACACCTCGAATTCTTTTGAGTTTAGTTTTCGCTTCCTCCCCCCTGTCACGTTCGATCATTGAGTTTGGTGTTTCAGGGAGGATTAAAGATCCAATGGTGATTATTAGGGCAGGGACGACGGCTCCACCCAAACTCAAACGCCATCCCCAACCGCCTTTGATTTTAGAAAAGAAGTAGTTGAGCACATTGGCTACTACTATGCCGATTGTGATTGATAGTTGAAAGCCTATGTTGAGTGCTCCTCTGTACTTGTATGGGGCCATTTCGGAAAGGTAGAGTGGCACAGACTGTAATATAATAAAAACAATGTTAGCTATCATCCTACTAATTGTATTACTATTGGAAAATTCAAATAACTCATTTGATACGCATCCAGAAAAATATATCAACAAAAATCAAATAACTCTTTGATTTTGTTACCTGATTGGCAAATCCAATGCCAAAACCGAGCAGAATACGGCCGAGGATAAGCATCCAGACGGCTTGAGCAAAGCCATTGATAAGAGCACCGCTGCAAAAGAGGACACCGCCGAAGAGCATGGAGAGTTTTCGGCCAAATTTTCTGGTCACAGTCGAAGCAACAATTGACGAAAGCAGAGCAGCCAAATACAGAGACGACGTGAACATAGTCAGTATCTGGCTGTCGAATTTACAGTATTGATTCGTCGAACTGTCCTCATGTTCCTTCTTGTATACCGCCGGAAAGAATTTCATCAAAAACGAGTCCATTGATGTCACTCCACCTATACATACGTACGTACAACCACCCAACAGTCATCTATCATACGTACATATTGCAAACTGGCATTATAGTTAACGTTGGCTTAATTTTATTATTCTTAAATTATCTATTCTTGTTTATTTGTTTTCTTTTGCCAATTTCTGCTTGTGGGTTTTTGGTATATATGATTCACAGATAATTATTATACAGAAAATAGATTGTAAGTATGAGAGATGATTTAAATGTATGAACTTTTATATTTATATTTTGTATACCTGAAATTCCGATGTCGTATCCGAAGATCAGGCCACCCATGGCTGCAACCATACAAGTGAGAGTAACATACAGAGTAAGGTTGCCTGGATAAGCCTTTCCGGTGCCGGGACCGGGACCAAAAGCAGCGGCCGGCATGTTTGGTTCTCTGTTCTTGTGGTTTCTCTAGTTACTGGAGAAGAAGTTGGGAGAGAGAGAGAGAGAAATGGGTTTTGAGCAGTGACAGTGGTGGAAGATATAAAGCAGAAACAGAGAAAGCAGCTGTGTCTAATATCCAGAGAGAGAGAGAGAGAGGATGAGTGGCTATGAATATACAGGATTGTATGGGTATGGGAATATATATAGCGAGAGAAGGTGATGGGAAAGAAATATGCAATCCTTGGAAATGGGAGATTTCTTAGATGTGAAAAGAGGATAATTTATTTATGCATGAAAGATACAGATCTATTATTATACTAATATATTCTGATTTAGAAACTATTAGCTTTTCTGTCTTCTAGTCGCAATAGCAATTACGGCTTGATTTTGTTGATAGAAAGCATATAAGATCTATTGTCATCAATAATCATCCTATGACATAGCAAAGCCAAATTAGGTTCAGACACCCACCAAGACGGTGGGAAAAGGAAAAAAAACTTCAATAAAAAATTAGACAGTCAGACCCTTTCAAGTCCAAAGTTGTATTACATTTACTCTTTCCTTTAAGTTGTCATCAAAGCTTTTAATAAGAAGTACTTTATTATTGAACCATTGATCATCTCTTGGTTAATTAAATAGATGAAGGAGGAATCGAATTCGTTGGCAATGGTCCCATGCATCGTGATGCTTTGATTTGGATAGTTTTTTCATAGTGGAGTAAAAAGAGTGCTTAAATTATTAGAAGTGTCACTTTTTTTTTTTGATAACCGAGGTATCCGGTACGGCTTGGGACCAAGCCGGGGGTAACGGCTTGGGGGAGCCCCCACCTAATGCCGACTAGTCCTCGAGACCCTGGTGGGTCGACCACTTGTACACCCCCAGTGGCCCCAAGGTTTTTATAGTTGTTACCGAGTTTCGAACGGGGCATCTGGGGTTTACAACTTGCCTGTTCTACCGCTTGGACAACCCCTTGGGGTTTAGAAGTGTCACTTTTAACTTGATGTATTGTTCGATATAGACAACCCCAATGGCTAAGAGGTAGTGCGTTATTAGGATGAGAGTTGAAGAGAGAGAGAGAGAGAGAGAGAGAGAGAGAGATGGAGAGAGGGTTTGCGAATAAGGAATACAAAGAGTTTAGCCAACAGAAAAAGAAAGAGGACTAAATTGATTGAGGGGGGTTATTGCTATTTAGCAATTCTGGGAACAGTTATAACTTAACTTTTAAATAGTTGAAGGGGTTAACTTGTATGCCTTTTTAGTTGAGGGTGAAAAATCATACTTGCAAATAGTTAAGGGGTGTCAATTAAGTTAACCCAAATGGAAGAATCACGATTTGTTGCTGGCAGTCAAAATTGGGTAGTCAAACCGCCCTCCCACCTCAGCTACTACTCATTTATCTTATCTATTTGACGGTATCAGTTGATGATGCTACTTTCAGATGTTCTATTAGGATATCAAATAAAATATTAGCGATTCAAGATTGTGGGACAGATTGGTTCTAACCGACTCTTCGAAGGGCTTTGATTATACGAAAGATTAGTCAAAAAAATAAATCTGAGTTGTTTTGGCCTATAAAAATATATTAATTTAATTTATGAATTTAAATTTATTGTTTAAAAAGTTTTAACACCCGAGGTTCTTTTATAGACGGATTTATTCTTGAACGTGAAGAGATAATTTTATTTGATAATATTATTACTTTCAAAACTAACAAATAACGTTGTTTATTAAGGTATCTGTTAAAATCGACAAATAATATTAACTGACAAACACTAACATGTAATTTTATCTAATAAAATTATCGTTTCAAAATTAAAAGGCAAAGTTACTTTCTTAATAGGCGAGTCAGAAAATATTATATGATGGTTTGATATATCTATTAGTCAAATGAGTTAATGTAATGGTTCTGTTTTATCCCGTCATTTGGCGTTCTATTCATGAAATTACCGATCATACTGAACATTTTTTAGTCATGATTATGGATGTTTTGCATGTCTTATATTATTTCCACCACATTCACATGTAAAAGTACATATATGCACATGTTTCTGATAGTCGCACTTGTAAATTGCATATCTTGTGAGATTTGAGTCAAATTATGGTTCTGATAAGAATTTGGACAGTTTTTGACCTTGAGATTGTGAGCATTGCTTGTTGAATACACACACGTATTGTAATAACCCTAAAATTTTAATTCATTTTTAATTTTTAATAATTAATTAACTGATATTATTCTATTATTTAATTAGATTTAATGGTTATTTAATATTTTTAAAAAATAAAATTTATTTCTCTAGCTCGCTCGAGTGGTCTCTTGAAATTTAGAAACTGTAGAATCGGGACTTATGATAGATTGATGAGGGAAAACCGATTTTGATGCGATTTATGGCCATGATCATACGCATTTAAAGTTGATATCGTTATAAAAATATAGGGGTAGCACGTATTGCTTTTACACTTCGTGTAATCCGAAGTTTAGAAAGTATTGAGAGAGAGTATTTCAAGGTTTGAGGTTGTTCTTTCACGTTCTTGGAGGAGGAAGGTTCTGTCTATTTGCTTTTTGACGTTTCGTGGTTATTGTGCTTTGTTCTTCGGATTTAATGTAGATTAAGTTACCTACCAACTCTAGATTTTAGTTTCAGTCATTTAACTACAAATTCAAGCATGAATAGATTAGATTTGCATGATTAGGGTTTGAGCTTGCTGTTTACGATGTAAATCTTTGATTCCATGCATTTTGTGATTTGTTTTTATCAATTAGTTTGGGAAAAAGCATGCTTATGTTGGTATTAACAATTCTAGTATACAAAATGCTAAGATTTATGCTCTGTTCATATTTCAAATATTCCATACGAACTCAGAAAGTGCAGGAAACCCTACACCGGAATGTGTGAAAAACAAAGGTTGGCTCGAGCGAGCTCTAAGCCACTCGAGCAACCTCTTGAATTTTTCGTCAAATTCTAGCCTGAGTACCCATTTTTCAGTAGCTGGATTTTGGTAGCTCACTCGTGCAAGCTATAGAGCGACATGTTGAAAAACAGATAGTTTGGACAAGGTATTTGGATTAGTTTCAGGCCATATTTTATGCTTCTGGTTTCAGTTTTTTTCATATTGTTTAAATATTGTTTCTAGGTTCATACATCCTACACATGTATCCACATACCATTGTTATGACCATGAACATGTTAAATCTAAAAAAGGCTAAAGCATGTGATACGTTGTTAGAATACGAGTTGATTATGAGACATGTTGATTGAATAGTAGTGATACTGTTGTGGTTGTTTCGGGTTCAACAATTGTGCTGCCCGAGGTTTACAAATGGATGATGTTATAACTTACAAACATTGTGATGTTAGCAGAGTTTACAGTTCTCAAATAATTGAGCATGATGTGTGTAATTGGGATTACTTTAGGGATACTAGTTCGAATGGCACCTGAATAAGGCAACGGAAGGTATTGGATGTGCGTTATAAAATAGAGAACACTATAGAAACTCGTGTGAGAAGTTTAATGGAAATCGATAGCCTGGTATGGTTAGCCTGGTGTAGCATGTGATTACTTGATGTGAGATATATGTTGTGAATTGATTTAAGAGCCCTTACTAGGAGGAGTTGGAGACCGTAGATGGTGATTTCAAGAACATCTACAAATGTAGTTTCGAATCCCGAGGGAATGACAACTAGTGTTTTGTGCATCTTTGGGTCTATTAGGAGAAGTGACTAAAGTACATACAAACTAGACCTAGTAACATCATGTTCGTGGGATCTAAATAGGGTGAGATAAGTATTGACTTGATAGAATGGTAAAAAATTCTTTCCTTGTCGGGATGTGATTGGAATTATAATCCTCGGGTAGGCAAGGACTGGTCAATGCTAACTAAGAGCTCTATACTAGTGCATAAGGGAGGATATAGCATACTTTATGGTGTACCTAGAAATATTAAAGGATTTAATAAAACTTACCAAGGGGTTAGTGTTATCGTTCGATACTGACCGTTCATGTTTTCTTTTGTGCTTACTGTTTAGTGTTCCTATCAGTTACATGTTGTATCACCTATGAGTTCGGTCTTTTGGGTAACTTTAACTATTGACTTTCATTACTCATTAGTGCAACTTCTATGTCCCTGGTGTTTCATACTAGATGGAGATGAGCAGACGGAAGAGCACCCCACGCAGAAAGTGTCAAGTGTCGATGGGGAGAAGTTGTTTGCCTGGATGCCATACCCTTAGTTTTAGCTCTGATATTTCTTTATTTTGAAGTTATAAAATAAATGTAAATCTCGAGGTGTAATTTGATCATTTTTGAATTATGCACTCTTGAATTTAGTTTTAATCTTTAATTAATAAATAATTATGGGTATTTATATTTAAATTCTTGCCTTTTACTAATATAAGATTTTAAAATGAAATATTTAATGTTCTGAAAAAATCGGGGCGTTACACATGTTCCAAGCTTTGATGTTAATGAATGTCTTCATCAGTTGATAATATCTGAAACTTCGTCTGTCCTGGCTGGCATTCGTGAAATATGCTTATGGCTAGCTTCAGTGTTTGAGTTGTAGAAACAAAATTTAAGATTGTTTGTGGGTATCATTGCTGAAAACACTCACGAGACTTCACTCATCCTCCTAAGTAGGGATGGCAATTTCGTCCGATCCGTTCGAATCCGCTTCGATCTCCGCTCCGAACGGAGCGAGGATTCGGAGTTTTTTTCGGGGATCGGGGCGGGTATGGATTTTTTTTTTAGAAAAAATCGGGGATCGGAGCGGATTTGGAGGTAAGTCTATCCCCGCTCCGCTCCGGTCCGAATCCGTTCTCCGATCCGTCTCCGATCCGCTCCGCTCCGTCTCCGATTCGCTCCGCTCCGCCTCCGATCCGCTCCACTCCGTCCCCGAATATCCGGGGTAAAAAAAATTACAAGAATACTACAAATAATTGCTACTTACGTTAAAAAAAATTGGAGAAAAAGTATAAGAAAAGATATAGAATTAGTAAATCATAAATTAAAAAATTTATTAAAAGAATATTTTGGTAGCAAATAAAGAGAGACAATAAAAGAAATAAAAATGCCAAAAATAAAAAAACAATTACTATATGAAAATTTCTTTGGGATGCAAAAAGTAGGTAAGGTTGAAAATTTCTTTTGATTGCAAAAGTAGGCAAAGTTAATTTTCTTTGGGATGCAAAAGTAAGAAAAACTTTTACAAAAAATTGTACCATTAAAAAAATATGAATCAAATATAACGAAGTATATGTCATACATTGCGTTTTTACAAAAAATTGTATCATTAAAAGAATATGGGTGAGAGTTTATGGGTAAGAGTTTATGATTTTATATGCATCTCAATTGATTGTATTGATTATAGAGTGATAGATTTGTATTTTGTGTCACAGGTGGTACTTTCACTACTTTGGACTATGAAGCTTTTGGAAACTTTTGGACTATGTAGATTTGGAGACTTGGAGTTGAATTTTTTGTCGCAACAATTTATTAGATGTTCTTGTTGCCACTGCCCACTGGGCTGGCTAATGTCTCTAGAATGTTAAGCTTATTTCAAACTTGGTTGTTAATTGTCTAATTGACTACTGATGCTTATTTTGTGGTAGTTGACTGGTGCTTATTTTGTAAATCTGCTGTGAGGTTGATGATTTTGTGGTAGTTGACTGGTGCTTAGTTGACTGATGTTAAGCTCATGTGTTCTCTGGTGTTAACATTTTAAGGTTGATGATTTTGAATTGTGTTCACATCTTTCGGTGGTCTGTACATGCTGCGTATTCATGTGCTTGCTGGCTTGGTAATTCCATGTATTGTTGATGTTACTCTTGCCTTGATAGACGGGTCCAACATTTTGTCTTTGTCAATGTATTCCGGAATAACCGAGAGATACAATAAAAATTCGGATCTCCGAATCCCCGCGGGGATCTCCGAATTCCCATTTGGAGCGGGGATGGAGGACCAAAGTAGATCTCCGACGGGGATCGGGGCGGATTCGGGGATTGATAGAGGGTTCGGAGTTCGGAGTCGGAGGTAGCCACCTCTGCCTCCGATCCGCCCCGTTGCCATCACTACTCCTAAGGCCGTCTAGAGGTTTAAAAAACTTGTTACACATACGAAAATTGGGTATATCTAGCTTAGTGTTTAGTTGTGTTATTTATTTGCTTTGCTCAGGGACTAGCGAAGTGTAAGTTGGTGGTGTAATAAATACCCAGATATTATCATTTACACCTCCCAATTCATCGTTGTTAGTCCCGTTTATTACATTACTTGGTAATCTATTTGTATTTTTGATATTTCAGGACTTGGAGAAAATTGGCGGTGATTTTTAAAATTAAAAAAAATTAAATGATCTGTCTGGATAGGAAACTTTGGCGCACAAACAGAAATGTTTAAAGCTTTTGAAATTTTTCGCCAGCTAGTCATTCAGACTAGACTATAGCACGTCTGGATAGAACAGTAGAACGTCCAAAATATCTATTTAAGCGCCAAAGATTCCATTTTTAGGTCATTCAACAAATTAGACAGCAGGAGCATAACCGTACAAAAATCCTAACAAGACCATAAAGATGAAGGAAGGAAAAAGTCAGGAGGAAACAACATTGAAGGGCTAGCTAATCTTCCATCTAGGGCATAGATAAAGTTTCGATCCGATAAGGCAGAGCGAGGGGAAGAGCATGAAACCATCACAGACAGGAGCCCGAGCATCGCTATGGACAGCTAGCCTTGCACAAGAGACAGGAAAGAGGTAGGACCGATGGGGAAACAACATTGAAGGGCTAGCTAATCATCCATCTAGGGCATAGATAAAGTTTCGATTCCCATTAATATAGGTTTTTTATTTGTTTTTATTATTCAGATCTGTATTGTATGACAATGAATCCAAATTTTTGGTGCACAAAGGTTATTTATTTTCTTTATATATATCATTTTGTGTTTATATTCTAGATTTTTAAACACCAACATACAACAATGGCATAACCGATTCGTGTTTGGTTGACTGAAATAGAGTATGCCTTGTAAGACGTGTCATGCTATTCAATAATTTTTGCACAGTAGAGACAAATCGTGTTGGTAAGACGGTCCATGCTACCCAATGATAATCTATGTTAGTTAGTGATTCACAAATAACCTTTAGCGACATTGTGTGGATTTGCTATCTACACTGTATTCAGTAGATCTGCATAATAAGCAATAGTTGAGACATGATTAACATAACAAGGATTGATTTGAAATCCTATAATTCTTTTCTCTTCAATCTCGAATCAATTTTCATCATTTTTTTTTCTTTTCAATACGTAGTTTTCTAAAAACACAACCAAATTTCGTTTCATGGATTGAAGTAAATTTAATTAGAATTGTGCGACTTATTTTCACTGTCCCTAAAGATCGATACTTGACTAATGTTGTGCACTAAAAATATATATAGTAAAGAGTTATTTTTAATTTAATTTTAATACGACAAATACCGCAATGATTTTGCTCAAGCAAGTCTTCTTCAATAGTTTAAGCTCTCATGTATCAACTTTAATTAAAATTAAATAAATCTCTAAAAATTAAGGACACGTGCCCCTATAATATTATAAATATTCTCTCTTCATGTCTTGATAAAATATCAGTGAAATATGGTCCCTTGACACATAGCTTCACTTGTCCTAAAATTTTTAGTACTTGTAACGCCCTATAATATAATTTATGGTATGTTACAATAAAACAATTAATAATTACACAGCAGAATAAATTTTTCTTCAATTAAACGATGGTTCAATTTTTAAAAGATTTGTCAATTATCGGCAAAACAATCGATCCAAAACTAAGTTCATTAAATCATTCTCCAATAACTTAAAATTCATATATAATTGATTTAAATTAACGAAATAAGGGGACACCTAGGTTCAAGCCAGGACACTATCACTGGTGCAGTCATTGCTTCTGAACTTTCATCTCATCCACCTCAATTTCCTAGTTAGGCTCCATCTTAACCTGATCCTCAGTACGTTGCATGAAATGTCAAAGGCAAAGAAGTTGCACTATGCGTAATTGACACTCTGTAAAAAATCAAACCTTATCCCAATTTACAATCACATATAACAAAATTCCTAGCATGCATGTATATCAACGATAAATATACATTAGCACGCAATCTAGTGCATATGTTTTCCCCTATTAAATATCTTTTAATTATCATTCCTCTTGTTTGATGCTCTCATACACGCTGCTCACATACATTAGGCTTCCATAATCATCCTTGCAAGGTAATGACACGACTCCAAACTCTAACACGGCTCACCGACACTAGCACAGCTCATAGACGTTCTCTTCCTAATCCATAACGTTTTAATGTGATGTTTATTAGTGTTCGATGTCTACCGTACGTCAGGCTCGACGGTCTCAAGTATGAGTCCTGAATCAGCTCACAAATACTGACAGGGCTCACAAACATCTCCATCCTAGCTCATATTATTTTATGCAACGTTTATTAGTGTTCAATACTTGTTGTATGTTAGGCTTCTGAACGCCAGCCTCAAGTATGGGTCATGACTTGACTCATAAATACTGACACGGCTCAAGAACATCACCAATCCTCTATTTAACACTCATTACCACAACAACGATTGATTATGATTATTGTTTATTATCGCAACAACGAGATCATCTAATCCCAACGTTATATTAAGTTTCATGTGTGTGTGTGTGTGTGTGTGTGTGTGTACACTCAACAATCATACTCAACATGCTATAAGAAACTCCATCTTTAAATATGCATCCAACATTAAATAACATCATGCGTATATTGTTAAGTCATCAGATTCTGATCAAACAGATTCTGATCAAGCTGATCAAACATCAAGCTAATCAAGCATAGTTAGCTAGTATTCTGTTAGATGGTTAAAATTGTAATTCGGCTATTTTCTGTTAGTATTCTGTTGGATGGTTAAAGTTGTTAGAAGGTTAGCTGGTTTGTGAGCTGGCAAAGTGAAGTTAGTAGTGTGCAAAGCATGCACCCGTCTGTTTTGCTGTCTATAAAAGGCTGTCCTCAGTCTTGTTTTAGGCATGGCAGAGAATATGAATACAATAAACATCACATCCTTTTTCTTCTCATCTTCGTTTTTGCATTACAAAGAATTTCTGGTTTATGAAATTCTTTATGGTATCAGAGCTAAAGACGCAAGTCAATCTGAGATCCTGAGAGTGTGTGAACTTGCTTTGTTTCTTTGATCAGCTTTCTTCAAATCAGTAGAGATGAGTTATTCTTCATCAATGGTTACAATAACTCAATCTCTGGTATTTCTAGTATCGAATTTTCATTCATTAGTTACTATAAAACTGGATTCGTCTAACTATTTGATGTGGAAAATGCAAGTTCAAAATGCAACTAAAGCCAATAGTTATTTTGAATATATCAGAGGATCAATCCATTGTCCTAATGATAAGATTTTGGACACAACCGGACATGAAGTTCTAAATCCAGAATTTGTCATGTGGAATCTCATAGATAGTCAACTTCTGTCATGCCTCATCTCTTCATTAACAGCAGGAGCACTTTCTCTCGTTTTAGGATGTGAACATGTTTCACAAGTATGGAAGACTCTTGAAATTCGGTATAATACTCTGACAAGATCTCATATACATGATCTAAAGCAAAAATTGTATAATGTCAGCAAGAATTCAACCATGGAAATCTACATTGATGCTATTCGAGAATGTGCACAAAAACTTGCGGCTGCTAACTATTTAGTTGATGATGATGACCTAATTTTCTATGCATTGCATGGTCTAACTAGTGAATATGATCAACTAAAGACATCAATCCGAACAAGAGGAGATAATTTAAGCTTTGATGAATTGGTGAATATCCTTAATGCTGAGGATCATCAAATGGTGAAGAAAGGAGACTTGATATTTGGTGATAAAACCTCTATGTTTGTTGCTTCAATGTCCAAACAGTCTTCTGATTTGAATCAAACTGGTGCAACATCACAAAATGTTGTATCTCAGCCCTCATATCAGCCACATCAGACTAATCAGCCTGGAGGATTCATTCCTAACAATTCAAATCCAGCCAACCTGCAATATTTTCCTCAGGTTTATCAACCACAGCAGTCTTCATATTATGGCCATAATCCAAATGCAGGTGGTTTTTAACAGAGGCATGGGAAATAGGTTTGGTGATAGAAATGGATGTCAAATCTGTGGTAAAACAAACCATACTGCTGCTTATTGTCATCATCGCCAAAACCTGCAATATCCTTTACCAGATCAATCTAGATGGAGAAATAGCCCTTCATTTTCTGGAGGTCCTTTTCAGTTTCAAAATAATGGTCATGTGTCAACAGGTAACATGATCCCTTCACAAAGACCTGTGATTCCAACTTTAGCTCAAGGTGTTTCCAATACTACTCAGCAGCAGCATTTTCCAGGACAAATCAACTTGGCATCTCAATTTCATCCTTGTTGGGGAATGTCTCCTAATTCTAACTCAATTTTACCAGTTGGCAGTGGTTCTTATAATCAATCTCCAATGACAATGAATATGCCTCCCTCATTACCATTCTATCCTAATTTTTCTGTCCCTCAACCAGGCTCATGGGATCAGAACTTTGTGCCTCCGGTTATGCACCCTGGTTTATCTCCTTCTGCAGCAAATTCCAACTGGTATCTTGATAGTGGTGCATCAAACCATGTTACTCATGATATTAGGAATCTCACCAATTCAGCTCCCAATGTGACTAATGATAGCATCATGGTGGGAAATGGAACTTCTCTTCCTGTGGCTCATACTGGTAAGGGTACTCTTACAACACCTCACCACAAGCTTCATCTTAACAAAGTTCTACATACGCCTGGCATTAGTCACAATCTGTTATCTGTGTTTCATCTGGCCAAGGATAATAATTGCAATATAATATTTGATTCTGCTGGGTATGTTATTCAGGACAAGGTGTCAAACCAGATTTTGTACAAGGGCCAATGCCATCAGGGCCTTTATCCGTTACAGAACCAGTCTAACAATACATTGTCTCCAGTGCTGATGTCTACTTCTGCTGAGACCTGGCATAATAAACTGGGCCATCCCAGCTCTGGTTTGTTTCAGTCTGCTATCAAACAATTTAATCTACCTATTTCCAAGTCTCATTTACTGCAATGTGGTTCATGTAATAAAGCTAAGAGTCACAAGTTACCCTTTTCTACATCAACTTCTGTTACAACCTCACCTTTTGAACTTTTGCACATGGATGTGTGGGGACCTGCACCTGTTTCTTCTTTTCGAGGGTATAGATACTATCTTCTTGTTATTGATGATTGCACAAGGTTTTCTTGGTTATTTCCTCTTCGGTACAAATCTGAGGTGAAAACATGTATTGAGCACTTTAAGAAGTATGTCCAAACTCAATTTAAGTCTGCAGTTTAGAAGGTCAGAACAGATAATGGCAAGGAATTTGTCAATTCCTTTTTACAACAACTCTATTTGGATGCTGGAATGATGCATCAGACTAGTTGTCCCTACACGGCAGAGCAAAATGGTTTAGTAGAACGCAAGCATCGCCATTTAATTGAGACTACAATCACACTTTTGACGCATGCTGATCTTCCATCTACCTTTTGGCTCGAAGCTTTACTCACCACCGTGTACCTTGCTAATCGTATGCCTCATTCTTCCCTTGATTTTCAGGTTCCTTATGTTCTGTTACATCACAGAACTCCTGACTATCATATGTTACAACCATTTGGTTGTGCATGCTATCCTTGGTTAAGACCATACCAGCCTCATAAACTTACTGCCAGGTCCACTTTGTGTGTTTTTATTGGTTATTGTGATAATACCAAGGGATATAGATGTTATGATCCCATCACTCATAAAGTCTACATTTCAAGGCATGTTAAATTTGTAGAATCTCAGTTTCCCTACAAATCCATTGTATCCAATCCTCCTTCTCTTGAGGTGTCTCATTTTCAAGTTCCCTTAACGTCCTTTTCTGAATTTCAGTTGAACTTTCCTTTCACTCTACCTAAGGATGCTCTTTCTTCTCCACCTATTACCTCTGATCTTTCTTCTTCAGAGTCTATACCTGTTGAGACTCCTTCTTCTGTTGTTTCCCCAGAATTGCCTTCTCAGGTTGTTTCCACAGACTTGTCTTCTCATCCTATGCAAACTAGGTCTAAGTCAGGGATTTTCAAACCACGTCATCCTCTTTCTCTTCTTTCAGTTTCTACACCTACTTCTCTGTCTGAACCTAAGCATTTTGGTAAAGCTATTAAGCACTATGTTTGGCAACAAGCTATGGCCGAAGAATACAAGGCTCTAATTGACCAAGGTACATGGACATTGGTGTCTCCTCCTTCTCATAGTCCTGTTATCAGTTGTCAATGGATTTATAAGATCAAACGGAAGTCTGATGGATCTGTTTCTAGATACAAGGCTCGATTGGTTGCAAATGGTAATCAGCAATCTGCTGGTGTTGATTTCAATGAGACATTTAGTCCAGTGGTTAAACAGTCTACCATTCGTTTGGTTTTGAGTTTGGCTCTTCATCATCAATGGAATCTCAAACAACTTGATGTGTCAAATGCTTTTCTACATGGAGAAATTACTGAAACAGTGTACATGAAGCAGCCTCCAGGTTATCGCAATGTCTCTACTCCTCATTATGTGTGTAAATTGAATAAAGCTCTCTATGGTCTGAGGCAGGCCCCTAGAGCATGGTTTTCTACCTTTTCTTCATTTCTGCTTCAACATGGTTTTATTCACAGTCAGGCAGACTTGTCTCTCTTTATCTCTCATACTGCCACTACTACTCTCTTGGTTTTGGTCTATGTATATGATATCATCTTGACTGGAAGTGATTCCTCTGCTATTGATGCCTTAGTCAGTCTTCTGAGCACAGTTTTGTTATGAAGGATTTGGGGCCATTGCATTATTTTCTTGGTATTGAAGTCCTTCGTTCTCCATCTGGATTATTACTGTCTCAGCAAAAGTATGCCTCTGATTTGTTGGTTAAAACTGGTATGGTGGATTGTACGCCTAGTGCTTCTCCATCCTCTACGAAGATCAGTGGTTTGGTTTCTGATCCTCCTTTTGAGGACTTTACCTTTTATCACATGGTGGTTGGGAGTTTACAGTACCTCACTCTAACAAGGCCTGAAATTACTCATGCTGTGAATCTTGCATGTCAGCATATGCATTCTCCCCTTCTTAGTCATTTTATGGCTGTTAAACGTATCCTTCGCTACATTAAAGGGACCCTTGATCATGGGTTATTTTTTGTTCCTGGTTCCCTGGAGCTATCTGCTTATTCTGATGCAGATTGGGCTGGTGATCATCTTGATCGCCGTTCCACTTCTGGTTTTGCTATCTTCTTTGGCTCAAACCTCATCTCTTGGTGTGCTAAAAAGCAGCACACTGTGGCTAGGTCCTCCACTGAGGCTGAATATAGAGCTCTAGCTCATACCGCTGCTGATGTTACCTGGATTCTTCAGTTGCTCAGTGAGTTGCATGTTCCTGTTTCACATCCTCCTCTTATCTGGTGTGATAACCAGTCTGCCATTGCTTTGGCTTCTAATCTGGTGTTTCATGCTCGTACGAAGCATATTGAAGTTGATTATCACTTTATTCGTGAAAAAGTGATGAAGAACCAGCTGTATGTTCATCATGTTGGTACTGAATATCAGGTAGCTGATATTTTTACAAAGGCTCTTCCCGTTGGACGTTTTCATTTTCTTCGCACCAAACTCATGGTTGGTCCCCCATCCTTGAGTTTGCAGGGGGGTGTTAAGTCATCAGATTCTGATCAAACAGATTCTGATCATGCTGATCAAACATCAAGCTAATCAAGCCTAGTTAGCTAGTATTCTGTTAGATGGTTAAAATTGTAATTCGGCTATTTTCTGTTAGTATTCTGTTGGATGGTTAAAGTTGTTAGAAGGTTAGCTGGTTTGTGAGCTGGCAAAGTGAAGTTAGTAGTGTGCAAAGCATGCACCCGTCTGTTTTGCTGTCTATAAAATGCTGTCCTCAGTCTTGTTTTAGGCATGGCAGAGAATATGAATACAATAAACATCACATCCTTTTTCTTCTCATCTTCGTTTTTGCATTACAAAGAATTTCTGGTTTATGAAATTCTTTAATATCATTAACTTCAACCAGATCTAGATCATATAAAACATTCATGGGTACTAAATTACAGATTAGTCTCAACAATAAATAATTCTTTGAACAATCAGGTAAATAAAATATAAACACTAAATTGTCACATATAAATCACAAATTTTGATACACCTAAGGTTAAGATCCACCCTAATTCGACACGTAAAAATTATCAAATACATACATCAACTAGGTATACGAGGTCAATATACATAATACATCCAAACAGTTATATGTAGGGCTTCAGTTCTGTTTCGCTGCTTTACTTTCGATGCAACAAATTGATATCACAAACTCCCAATGATCAAACATCGCACACCGCACCGAGATTTGAATATGCAATAATATAAAATAAATAAATTTATAACTAAAACATTGAAATAAAAACAAAAATGAAAGAGGGAGAGAGGGGGGAGAGAGAGAGAGAGAGAGAGAGAGAGAATGCTCGGAAGGAAAGAAAAAAGATAAAAACGAATCCAAGTTAGCTGAGAGGTTACTTAACAAATCCCCCGAGACGCAACCTGAAATTCGATGAAAAGTAGAAATCGGAAAGAACAGAGGTCGTATAAATAGAAATGGTGGGACGAATCTAAATTCAAATAAGATTTAAACGAAAGAGGTGGAATAGGATTTAGCATTCGAAAACCCAGGTAATTATTGTCTAGGATAATTATGAATAAAAGTAATTAAAAATATAATAATATAATATAAAATAATAAATTCAGAGAAATATAACTTAACTGGATAACTCTATCAAAGGTTCAACGATCCTAGACAAACTGCACTTATTAAAATTCAAGATAATTACGAGGAAAAAATCAAAATTAAAAATTCGGATATCAATTAAAATATTAGGTAATAAATTCATAATAGGTAAAATAAAACCTGAATTTTTCGAATCATTAGAGTATTAATATCACCTTTTTGGATACTTTTTCTTAATATTTATCAAGCTCTCGTTAAATTTTTGTGATTAATTATTCATCTTCATAAAAGAAATTTAATAATTAAAAAATATGACCAAAAGTCTCAAGAAAATACTATTTTTAGTGTCTTTAGCTTCATCATATTTGAATAATTTTTAATTTTGATTCATTTTTTTAAATTTTCTTATTCCTCTTTTCGAAACAAGTAAGAAAATACAAAAACAAAAATAAAAATTACCCAAATACTTATAAAAAATTAGCAAAATATTAAATAATATCCACTGTTTTAAATTAAAAAAATTAAATTAAATCAACCTCAGCCTAGAAAAGGTCTGAACCGATGATGGGGTTGATGATGGTCGTTAAGCTAACACTTTTTAGAAAAAATTGAAACTGAATTCTAACAACTGTAGGCTTCAAAAGGTTAACAGTGTCTTCATAATTTTAAAGGAAAATGTCAATACCGTCCATTAACAGTGGATAATATATAAAAAATATATCGATGTCCGTAAATTATGTATTGATTCATAAATATGCATAATTATTTGTAATGTGTATTATATATCTGTGTTTATTTGTCTTTATGTATATATTATTCACCGATCATTAAATATACAGTGCATAACCGGACCCAATTTTAAAATATATATTTTTTGTTATATAGATATCTGCCATAAAAATACTATATATTTACTATAACGTCATTCAAAAGTTAATTTAAGATAATGATATTTTATATGATTACATGTGTAAAATGAAGAATAGAGATTTATAAAAAAATATTGTTTAACAATATTTTCATATATATAACGGTCCGGTTTAATTTATTTTCATAGAATATCAAAAAATTATAGACCGAATTGTACACCAAAAGTCTCAATTATTTAAAATTGTAACCGAACCATTAATCCAAATATAGACCAAAATATCCATTTTTAATTTGATTCGAACCGGTTCAGCATTTCTTTTGATTTTTTTTTATCAGCATATAAATCATGGTGACTCATTCTGGATAAAGACGGAGTTATGACGGCGGTGGTCAGCAACCTCAAAGCAGTAAACGGAAGTAAATCACGTGATAGCACGCGCGATGTTGCTTGGCAACTTCCTCTTGGACCTAGGGATGGCAATCTCATCCGATCCAACCCGCTCCTACCCGTTCCCCGCCCCGAATGGATAGGGGATTCGGAGATTTTTTTGGGGATCGGGTAGGATTCGGGGATAAATTTTTTTAAAAAAATGGGGACCGGGTAGGATTCGGGGTTAGGTGTCTCCACCCTGATCCCCACCTCCACCCCCGCCCCTCCCCGCCCAGCCCCACCCTTCCCCGCCCCGTGATTTTTTATCCTTTTTACATAATAGGTTTGTAAGGAGAAAGAAAAAATAACCATGTTTTGCAATTAGTGGAGGAATACAATAATCTTTAATGATGATAATATTCTTGAGTACATTTGGTTATTTTCGTTAGAATTGAAACTTATGGAACGATGTTATGTTTATTTTAATTAGTTATTGTTGTTGTTTTTGAAATATTTTAGATTGTAAAAAATGAATGACTTTTGCTTAAAAGTTTGTATATTTTTATTTACTCTCTTTTGTTATTTTTTTGGATGAAAATGAGAATTATTTAAAATTTTAAGTAATTACTAATGTAACTTTTTAATTTTCGGATATCCAATCTCCATTTGGAGATCTCCGTTCCCCGTTCGGAACGGGGGTGGAGGGCAAAAGTAGTCCCCGTTCGGGGATCGGGGCGGGGATGGAGACTAGATATAGGTTCGGGGATCGGGGATGGAGACAGTAACATCCACCCCCGATCCAACCCGTTGCCATCCCTACTTGGACCGTACTGCTTTTATTAATTACCAGTAGCAGTATTTGAAGAATGTTTTTTTGAAATTAAAAATATTATTTAAAAATGCATAATAATTCTTTTCTAAGTATTACCCACTCCACCTCAAAATATTAGACCCGTACCGAAATTTAATTTTTTAAGAGAAGATACATATTCTCATAGAAAGTTTCGTTAAATTTTTTAAGAGTGTTCATTTTTTATAATTTTAAAACCATTTATAGTTATCTGTCCAGATCATTTTATAAAAACCTAAGCACTTTTTCTTGACTCGTCAAAGAGGACAAAATATTGAACCAGTAATACGGGACATAGTACTAAACAACCTATTTTTATAATCTCCTTTAGTGCAGTGTTTTTGAAATAATGAGTTTAATTGGAAGTTCATGATTTTAAAATGTAGATTTTTCATGACAAATATAATTTGATAAACTACTTATTCATATTTGATCGACTTAATTTGTTAATTCTGGCATACAAGCATCATGAGTTTGAATTATAAGAATGTGACTAGTACAGGACCCACAAGTAAGGGTCTAACCGGTTCAATTTTGGTACATTTTTGGGACCAAACTGATTTTTCGATTTGAGAATTCTATAAATCAAAATCGGACCGATTACACCGGTTTGGTTTCGGTCTGGTTTTGTCCGGTTTCAATTTTCGAGCTTTTCGACAATATTTCAGACAATTTCAATCAGCAATTGAGCAATTAAGATACGATTATACAATTTCACATAGCAACTACGCATATGCTCATGCAATTTCAATTAGTAACATGTGAGATATGGTCTAATCCAATACAAACACAATTAAGAAAACCTGGTAGTCTAGTAGATTGTTGGTCTAACCCAATTCAAACAAAATTAATAAGCAACATATAAGTTCTGCTTACTGGTAACTATTTTAATTTGATTTAAAAAAAATTCAATTCTAAAACCGAAAGCTAAAACCTAATATATATATAGTACTTCAACCAGTCCAGTCTGATTCGGTTTGGATTTTCAACCCCTTAAATCGTAAATCGGACCGAAAATCTAGTTTTTCAAAATTTTAAAACCGAAACCGGATTGGACCAATTTTTGAGCTCTTTAAACCGTCGGTTTGGTCTGGTTCTCCAATTTTTAATTTCACTCCTACCCACAAGAATCGACGATAGTTTATTTTAAATCTCTTTTGGGATGTATGCCGTTTTGGACTAAATTATTATTTTTTTTACTTAAAATTGTTTGCGTCAATTTATTTTAGATTAAATATTTGTTTTGATGGGAATAAAAAAAGTAATGACCAAGAGATGAACTCGAAAAAAAAAAATTCTAACAATAAAAATAAATCACTTATTAAAAGAAATTTGGCCAAGTCAAAACTCTTTCTTCAAAACAACAAGAAGTGGCCCCATAAAAAATAAAAAAAAAGATTCAAGGAAAGTACATTGAATAACTTGACAATTTCAATGTTTAAATTATTCATGTAAAAAAAGGGATAATTTAAATGAGGGTTTTATTTTCTTATGTAAAAAATAGGATTTCATCCCTTCAAGAATTGCGAGTTATGGACATAATTTATCTTTTTATTATTTTTAAGTGATATCATGTAATCAGTGGCAGCTCAACGCAATGGTAGCCTTAGATGAAAATTTTGAAGGTGGCCTTTTTGTTATATATATTATTTTTTTACTTCTACTATCCAAAATAGAGTAGAACAACAGAACCTAATTTGATATTATCTCTTAGTTTAATTGTCTCGACTTCCAAATTATTGAATCACTAAAAAACCTTTCATGTCTAACGTGCTCAATAATTAAAGTTATCATAACATTAGAGGTGAAATTGAAATAAAAAACTGATTTGAACAAAAATATATATAATAAATCGATTTATGTTTTTTTATTTGTAAAATAATTTCGTGTTATAGATGTCATGAAGATCCTTTTCTTCTTCAAAAAAAAAGTTAAGAGAGTGAGATTATTAGAGTAAAAGTCCTTTTTCTTCCACAGAGAGAGAGAGAGTGTAATTAGGCCATTTTTCTTGTTCGGTTGTTCTTTGGCGGGGAGGGGGGGGGGGGGGGGGGGGGGGGGGAGAGAAAATACGTTTTCCACAAAATGTCTTTTCATATTCAAAAAAATATACGTTGAGTAGATCTGAGAATTCAAAAGGACACTTTTCCTTTTCTACCCATTGACTTCTTTCTATATTTACTCTATACCAGTATTATACACACACAGACACACACATATAAGAATTGATGAAAAATTTGTGAGGCCCTTAAAAATTGGGGGCCTTGGACTTGGGCCTAGCATGTTGTGATGTCTCTATTGGCACAACACCTAGTCAAGACCGAGTTGAAATATTTCGCAGTCGTGCCAAGCCCCATTCAGATTCATTTTGGGTCGTACTCCAACCTGACCCACATCTTATGACCATGGTGTGGGTAACTTGTTGACTGAGCTGACCCATATCTCAGTACGGTACTTGACCGAGCGCAGACTAGACCTCATGAAACATAGCGCTCTCAATGCGGGAGACATTTCATTGGACCGAGCCGGATAGAATACCTCTATACTGAGCCGAGCTCACTTGTTTCGAAGATGGAATTTCTATTTGGCATTCAATGAGACCAACACGTAAAGCATGAGTTGTTAGTTAGCATTTCGAGAAGTGAGGTCATAATAGAATTCAACGTTTCGCACATGTCATTCTAGGTTTGGTGCTCAAGCTAAGAGCAGCATATAAAGTACATTACTTGGAGGGAAAAAGGTATGCCCAATTGTGCAACCTTAGCTCAGTATTTTTCTTCTTTTTCTTTAAGTACTGACTTAGGCATCAGAGTGCTTCCTAATCCAACTCCGACCAGTGAGGCGCTTATCTTTGGTTGTGGTTGCAAGACTAGGAACACAAACACACCGCTGCCTAATGGTTGAGCCGCCATTGCATGTAATCCCTATATTAGTGAGATTAAATTATATCTATTTATTTATGCTTGATATTAAGATTTGATTTAAATCCTTCAAATTAGAAAACAAGTATTCGATGATTGTAAATTAGGTAGGAGGAAGACAAATTATTTTTTAGTTGTCGTTTAAAAAAATGATGGTTGTGATGATAAATTTACTTTGTTGCTAAATAAAATTTCATGATAAATTGTCAGGTCATGTGATATATATGTAAATTGTCTGATCATGCTAAAAAAGAGATGTTGGTAAATTGGATGATCATGGTAATATCTCTGACAATGTAGTTAAACTAAACAGACCTCGAACTCTTCACGAGGGGTCTTATGATAATACTATTCTCATTCCATTCATGGCCATCACCAAGAGTGGAGTATGATTTTCCCTACGCCCTCTGTTTCGTAGGGTTCTTAGCCATTACAAACTCTTCCCAAATCATTGGATCGAAACGCAGAAGTAAATAAACAATTACCCTCCAAGTATGCGAATCGTAATGGTTTGTAAAAGTTATTAACTGTGGTGAGAAATGAAAGAATTTCGAGCAACTAATTTTTCCATCAAAAGTGAAGGATAACAAATCGAGAAATTAAAGTGAATAATTATACAGAGGGACTTACGGATTGGGTAGAGAATAAAGAGGAGTACTGTTTGACTAAAAATTCAATCTCTTATCTTTCAAACCGATCTTTAAGGTTGAGTTAGGCTCATAAGCTTCTAACATGATATCGAAATTATATCTGTTACGCACTCATTACGCAGATGGGTCCTCTCATTTGACCCTCAACCGTCCTCACATATGCGTTAGATGCACGCTTCGCGTGAGAGATGGTATTAACGAGTCTCACATCGCCTATGTTGGTTCCCTTCCCTATTTATAAGCCTTGGACAACTATTATTTTTCAAGCCAATTTCCAAAATTGAATTAGGCTCATGAGATTCTAACACATGCATTTCCCTCATAGCCTATAAGTAATAGCTTGTGGTGCCACTGGTAAAGGTTTGACTAATAATATTTTATTTTTACCCGTTGCCTAATATTCTGCAATATTTAGGGGCGCCGCCATGGTACAAGTTTACAACAAGATAAGGGTAAGAGACCTGAATCCTAAGTCAACCCTTACCAATTAATCCAGCTATGTTAGCAAAGTCAATGAGTTCTCATCTAAGTTTTTCTGCTGAATATGTTGACGAATATAAACACGATCAAAAGTATTCTTTCCATACTATATTTAAATAACGATACAAATGAAAATTGTATGTGTGGTATTATGTCATTCTTTTACATTGGATACTCTACATTGCATCTCAATATTAAAAAAATATCATCGTCACAATCTTAAATTAAATGCCGCCACACTGGAGAAGCGAAGGGATGCGCATTGAATGCCAATAGTAACCGCCACTTCTTGGGCTCGAAAATTATTCCATATGCCTCAGCTCACGCTTTGGCATGGGCATAGGGGACAATTAATGAGTCTGGTTTAATTTGTACTCAAGACCAACCAGCAACAAGCGAATTCCACAGACTGGTCAGGATTCGTAGATTCGAGCATCGCAGACTAACCTACCAAGCGCATTCCCAATTAGTTAGCTTCGTTCAAACCTGCTCCACACATGGCAGCATATGCATGGCAGGGGAGGAACTGTGCGCATACCCTTTGTACCGCTCGGATAATCCTGAGGATGGTGCCCTTAATTGCTCAGCATCACAGAGATTGCGTATAGGATCAAGGGGCAGTCCTCTAAAGAGAAGTGAATGTGGACGCTGATAAAGGTTTCCAAACCGCCTCAGACTACTCTCCTTCCCAAATTACTGAAAACGTTTTTCAGCCATGAGGCGATGCACGCATTCATTTTCATTCTCGGTGTACATACAATTTATCTTCTTTGACAACGTTATAACTTGATCGTTGGAGGATACACGGCCGAACAATCACCCCCGATTCCGTACTTGTGTGCAAGAGCCAAATGCAGAATTCATGAGTTCTTAACCATTTTCCAGCTTTATCATTATCCAAATACAATCATTTTGGATTGTAGGAAAGAAATATATAATCTTACGCTTGAGAATTTAGAATCTTAAAAAATGGTTCCTACCAATTAATCTTTGGAAAACATCCTGACTGAGCTGCAAACGAACAATCGAGCTCAAATAGAATATTTGGCTTGTTTAGTAAACGGGTAGATATACTTAACTCGTTTATAGAGGCTCATTTAGTAGCCAAGCCGAGTTTGAATTCTCAAATACTAATCGAGCTGAAGCAAATTTTTGGACCCAATTTGAGTGCAAGTCCAGTGAATTTCAAACATGACAATCTTGAATACTCTAAAATAGCTCATCTTGATGCGCCTCGCTTGCACGCTTATCTCGGCCCAACTCGAAATTAATATGCTTGTCTGGGAGTACAAACGAATGATTATGGAATCTGAGTAGTACTTAAATGAGGACCGTGTGAAATAAATTCAAACAAAAATAAAAATAAGGACCACCTGGGGCGATATTTTTCTTTAATCTCTTGAACCTGGCCTACAGTTTTTGTTTTTCTAAGGAGACTTGAGGCCTATAATTTAGAGAAGCATGGACTTGCCAAAGATTATCCTTATAATGTGAACCACCTACTTGTAACTTGATTGACCCAAGTCATCAAGTTGCAAAGATTCTCTTATAGTACTAAAATATTAGCAACTTGCAAAGGGTGGGACAGTTATTGCTAATCTTGAAATGTTGGCTTACAACGTGCAACAAGCATGGACCTGCCTAAAGACTCATCTAAATTATAGGATTAATATGATGATCAAGACTTAAGATTTAGAGGTATATTTCTTTTTATTTTTAAGTTCGAAATCTTTCAGATAATATAAACTCTTATAGGACCACTCCATATAAGACAAAAGCCTGATTTTAAATGAAGCCTCCGTAAATAGAGGTGAGATTAATCTTTCAAAAACTATTCGGCATTATGTTGAGCTAATTTCAAAACTGACCGAATACTTCGACTATCCAAAACAAAGTAACCAAGTTCCAAGGAGATTCGATATATTCTACCAAACTCATACTTAGAAAAAACATAAATGATATAATTGTTCCTAGTTTTTATTTTCTTTTTAATCCTAATTGTTTGATTTTTTGCACGTTTTAACATTAAAACCGTACGTGATGAAAAAACTAGCTTATAGCTTCCGGATACAAGTCCTCCTAACTTCAAAGAGTCTAAGAGAGAAATCTTATAGACATATGTTTGATTAGTATTATTAAAGTGAATAACAATTTTAAACTAATGGGGTCAGAAATATAGAACCATGTAATAATAGTGTCTACCTCGATTTATTTGTCCACTTTTACTATTTTGAATCTCTCAAAAATAATTTATATTCCTTTTATATGCCATATAAATCTTGATTAGCTCTATTAGACAATAATTGCATAATAAAAAATTATAAATTATTCAATTTGGATAATTTTTAAAGAGGCATGAATTCTGAAATTGAGCAAACAAATAAAGGCAGAGGGAGTAGTTTTTTTAATCACAGTTGATAATTAATTTGTTTGATTAAATTGTAATTAAAACTAAACAAAGATTTTAAATTTTTTAGTTACAATTGGCTGTGATGATATTTTTATTCCAAAATATATATGATAATTTCATTTATAATATTTTCGTGTAATTTTTTATTGAGGACCTCAGATTCGGGATTTTTAGTGGTGTCAAGTAGCAAAATATCTCTTAAAAATAGTAAATGGGGCATGATTTGCCAACTAGATTAAATGTCACCATTTTAGGACTGAGAATCCCTCAAAGTAGTGGCGTTAGCAAACCAATCACACCTCTTCATGGTGCTGGCACCTCATCTCATCCCAGTATTACTATCCACCCCCACCAAACAAAAAACAAAAATGTTAGAGACACACCATTTTTGCACACCGTTTTCACACATCACTCAAAACTATGTAGTTTTGTGTTGAAAAAAAACAATATTTGTTTTGGGTAAATTGCACTGACCTCCCCTGAGGTTTCTGACAATTGCAGCCACCTCCCCTGTGGTTTCGGAAAATGCACTGACCTCCCCTGCTTTAGAAACTATTATACATTTTCCCCCCTCCCGTTAGTTTCTGTTAAGGAGGAGTTACTTTTTGCTGATGTCAGCACTGAATTTTTTGTTAATGCCGAAACTACCCCTGTTGGTGGCTATATAAAGCAAGTAAACCTCTCATAGACTTAGGTTCTCTTTCACTTACTCCAGAGAGCAGAGAGTAGAGAGCAAAGGTAAATATATTTTTTTTAAAGTTAATTTTTATTACAAATACATTAGTTTAATTTTTATTATAAATACATTAGTTGTTTATTTTTTTGTGGTGATGTAATTTATTTATTTATTATTTTTTTTTTTTACAGTTATGGACAGGTCGTCTAGTACTGGTAGCGTCATTAGGGCTCGGAACAAAATATGTCATTGCGGAGCAAATGCTATTCTTAGGGTGACAAATAATGAGAAAAATAAAGGAAAACTTTACTATGCATGCCCTTACAAAGAATGTGCGATGTGGGAATGGTGCAAAACAGAAAACGCTAGTGGTTGGACTTCTGAACCGATGAATGTGCCGCCAATGGAAGTTGAAGAAAATCATAATTTGGCAAGCCTATCGACAAGAGTCCAAGTGCTTGAAGCAAACATGGCTATGCTGAAGACGTGTTTCATCATTTCCATAGTCATTAGCATAATTGCATTGGTTGCAGTGATACTTAAGTAACCGTAATTTAGATTAAGAAAGGGAACCTATGTCATGAAATGTATTTCCTTATGTAATATATGTTCTAGTTTCGTTGTGTAATCCATTTCCTTATCTAATCCAGTTTGCTTTTCCCTTATGAAACTTATATGGCAACCAAATATAACAAGAAAATAAAACCATGATCAACCAGATTTCCAGATTATCAGTTAAAACCATACTAAATGATTTCCAGAAAATCATCTACCAACACCAGCAGCAGCAGCCGAAGGCTGCCTGGGCAAGAACACCCAGATTCCATTCACGGACAGAATCTGGAAATCATCAAATGATTTCCAGATTACACAAATGATGAAATGATTTCCAGATTATCAGAACAAACAGATTACACATCATATTACACATCAGATTAAACAGATTCCCATTCCCCTCAATTTCAAACAGATTATCAACCAGATTACACATCAGACAACGTGGAAATTCTCATTCCCATCAGATTACACATCAGGACAAACAGATTCTCAACCAACCTTGTGAAAATTGAACAAACAGATTCTCAACCAACAAATGATTTCCATTCATGGACAGAACAAACAGATTACACATTCACAAAGTTACTTCTCAAATTCTGGTAAAACAAGCGTAACCTTAAGTGGTGAAACATAAAACTGGCCTTGTGATTCTTGAAACTATCATCTTGCCAATTCCCATTCTTCGCAGTGAAGGAGTAACCTGGAAATCACTGAAACATGACTATTAATAAATCATTTAGATCATTGAAATCACTGAAATCAGTGAAACTAACAGCTAAAGGAAACCCGTATAATTATGATGCAAGCACTGACCTGTTTTGTCTGCAAGCCACCAAAGCCACCAAAGACCCACAGGCACTCACAAGCATCAGTCCGGGTTACCATGAAAAGATCACTCCAGAAGATCATCAATCCAGAAAAGCATCAATCCAAACAAAACAGTTAACTTCTATATAGGGTATAATCCACACAAAACGATCAGCATAAATTCGAAAGTTAACTGAACAAATACGAAAGTTGGGAAGGACTTGGGAAGGACTTGTTAACTGAACAAATACGAACAAAAATACGAAATACGAAGGTCAAATCTGGCGAACAAATACGAACAAATACTGAACAAATACGAACAAATACTCGTATGAGGGGTTTGAACAAATACGAACAAATACTCGTAAAACCCTCTTAAGCTAGCATAAATTCGTCGATATGAGGGGTTTGAACAAATTTCGTGGTTCAAAACGAACAAATCTGGCGATTATTAACAACTCATTTACAAATGTTAACCGGCGTATGACGGGTTTGAACGAATCGGGGCCCGATTTACAGACTACTGTTCGGCATGCCATATACCTGTTTGACGTCGCCGATCTCGGTGGAACAAGTGTTAGAAGGTGGTCGAACTCGTCGGTGGAAGAAGATTCTCGTCGGTGGAAGCAGATTGTCTTCGGCGATCGTCGGCGGTGGTGGACTCTGATCTGTACAGTAAACCCTAACCCATCGCACCTTTCTCTCTCTCTCTCTCTCTCTCTCTCTCCCCCCGATGAACACCAACGGCGTATGGTTACAGAACCTTGTATATAAAAAAGGGTACAACGGTCATTTTACGTATAAAACAAACGACGTATGCCACAAATAAACGGGAGGGGGGAAAATGTATAATAGTTTCTAAAGCAGGGGAGGTCAGTGCATTTTCCGAAACCACAGGGGAGGTGGCTGCAATTGTCAGAAACCTCAGGGGAGGTCAGTGCAATTTAGCCATTTGTTTTTGACCCATATCGCTGAAAACATATTTGGATCTTCCTTAACATAAAACGACGTAGTTTTAAGTGATGTGTTAAAATGATGTGTATGTAACACTCTTGAACAAAAAATTGATTTATTTTTGTGTTCATAATACAGTTCCTCTCTTTGTAGAGAAAGCAGTAATTCAAAAGTTGAGAAGGTAAAAAGAGACCGAATTTATACTATCTAGTATTGCAGGGTGACTTCTCGTCGGGCTCGTTCTGTGCACGCCAAGTGGTGGAACACAATTGAGTTAGAAATTAAATTGACAAATTTTTGATCAAATGATAATCCTAATCCAATCCCTCTTAGCTATACGATTAATTCCTAAAGTAATAACGTATAATTTTACGTTTGTATTAATAAAATATATTTTAATTCGTCGTGTGCAATTGTGCATGACACAAATATTTTGCTAGTATTTGTTATATTGTTATATACATTTACATAATGAGAATGACAACCCATAGACCTAAAAGTAATGATAAGAGTATATTATACTCCACCATTCAGAAACTAACATGGCCCTGCCATTGAAACCGACAAAAGAAAACGATTTGTCATCATTAAAATCATGATGACACCACAGAATTAATTCTACACGTTGTTTGGTGGTTCAAAAGATAAAGCCTGGGGGTGAGCTAATGACAGTTCATGTATGTACTGATTTTATTCTCCATTTTCCTCGGAGTTTCAATTACCGAATGAATAGTTGCCATCATCGAAAAAGCCAGATATTATTTATTTAATTAATTTGCCCATCGCTGTACTTTAATTTGCACTACTCTCTGTGGTATGCTCGGACCTCCTGCTTCATTTCTTCTGACTACATTAAATTTTCTTGCTGACTTTGAGTGATATGGAACATGAGATGTTTCATGTTTGGTCCCAAAATGCATTTAGATATAGAAAAATATTGACCACACTTAATGAGCAATGGATAATGTATAAAAAAAATATATTGATATCCGTAAAATATGTATGGATGATATTCATGTTTATTTTGTATTTTGTGAATATTAACTACCATTCACCAGAAAGACCCATTTTATTTAATTTCTTAGTTACTAATTGAGCTCGGCAATGAGGTGCTTTTGTGCACATGTATAGACCCATTATGGGTGTAGTTGACCTACGAAAGGCAATTAATAGGTCAGCTAATTTGAGAAAGGCGGTTAACAATGTAACGACTTGATTTTTTAAATATTTAATTAATAATTTACTAAAATTCTTTTTATATATTTAATAATTCATTTCAATTAAAATAAATTTATCCATATTTAATTGGCTTATTTATGATCATTATTTAGTAAACCGAACGATTAGTCGAGTATGCAAGTGCATGTGTGAGTGTGTGTGATATTAGTACAAGATTAATTTTTAAAAATTCCTTCTCACTACTCTTGCTCTATGTTGCTCTATCCAACCTATATTTCCTCGGGTCCAGGGTCCCTGTAGTGAGGAGAGGCACTACAGGGGTGTAGTGTAGCCATCTGGCCGTTCATTTCGACAACGAATGACTCAAGTTTGATTCAGTATTTATTTGAAAAAATAATTATTTATTTGCGCGAATAATTTGATTTGAATTCGTGCAAATAGTAATGCCGAGATAAACGGTCGAATTATTTCACTACACCATAGTAGTGCCTCCCCGCGCTACAACATCCCCAATTCCTATTTCTTTTAGGTGCAAAACGGACTCCTCAGGTTTTCCTTTGGCATTTTCGATTTCCTAAAACTTATCAAAGCAACCACATCCTAAAATCTTATATGTGGGGCATTTGTTTCCATTTTGATCATCGGCATTCCTTTTTTCATTTTTTTCATCTTCAAACAAAGAGCAGTTCGAGAATAGAGAGGTTTAGGCAGAGAGGAATTTAGGCTGCCGAGAGAGTGCTCCATCATAACCCGAATCCTGTCATTCCGCACCGAATCGAACACCTCTTCCCCCATCTCTCTTTCACATACACTCACTAACGACCACTTATATTTTTGCACCTCATTATGGAGTAAAATATGGAATAAAATATGTAGTACCACTAACATTATTCTATGAAAAGTAATTATTTTGTTACTGATCGAAAATCCAAACATTGACCGGATCTCACCAAGTTCATATGGCTGCTTTGTTTCCCAAAATTTCTCTCTAATTATTTTAATCCCAAGAAGTGTTCGCCAATTCTTTGGATTTTTTTTCCTTCTACATATATATAACATATCTAATCCCAATAAGCATTCACAACCTTATTGACTAGCACCTGTTGAATTTCTGATCAAAGGAAGAAAGGGCGCCACATCTTTCTCAAGGACAAGTCCTAGAATCCAACAGCAGTGGATTAGTCAGTGTTAATAATGAGGTAATTCCCTATGGAAAAAGAAGATTTGATCCATCCTTACTCTTTATCCTCAATTGCTATAAGCTATTCTTCTTATCCGAGTTGTTAGTAGGCAAGCAAGGAAAGACTAGATGAGCTTTCTTTTCTTTGTTATTTGCAGTATGATGGGACAAGAATAGGGAAGTGGTCGTAAGCAGAAGACCCCAAGACCGGTTGCTTCCCCTGCCCGTCTTAACTGATGAGAGGAAGTAATGGGACAAGGGGTGACCTTTCCTATGAGCTAGATGGCAGCTCTTGATGTTAGCTCTTCTTGCCCAGTAGTCCTTTCCCAGCTCTTTCCTAGTAGTTGGTTGTTCTAAAAGTAGAAGTAGTCACAGTACCTTATGAAGAGTTGAGGGAGACAGAATTGAATCTCTCCCAACACCTCAAGTAATGCGTCCAAATTATCCGAAGGCTGAACTACAGTAGAAAGGTTGACTCATCAACCTTCTTAGCCAATTTGATAACTCGATTCAGCGAGAAGAAAGATTAGTCAATCTTAACTAGTAAGTCCACATTTTCATCCTTCCATCTCATCATATGACGATGCTTGAGCTTGCTTAAATGCCATAATGTTACTAGAATAGGCGGTTGGCTGTTGCTCTATAGATCTCACCGGAAGGGTCTTTTCCTTTTCTTGCAGAAGTGACCCTGCTTGCTGTTATATCACCCCTCGCTCGGCCTTTACTTGATAAGGCTACTTCACCAGGATCAATAGCCCAGCTACACTACCACTACTCCTGAGATAGAAGTACTCATTTTCAACCAAACAATCCCCCCTTATCCCTATAAAGCAAGATCGTGCTTCTTCTCGCCGAATTAGTTAACCGCCGTCTCGGGTACACTCGCTCGGCGCAAATCCACACCCACAAAGTTAACAGTTCTGCTAACTAGTGCCCTGGGGCACAAGATAAGCCATAATAAATACACCTATTTTTGTAACTTATATTCGTGGCAATTCACAAACATTATTTTTTTAGTGAAATATTATAAAAACAATTCCTTAAATGAATCTTAACGTGTGCTCCTGACATTTGCCTAATTAAGTGAAAGTGCACTCCTTTCAAGCAAAAATAAGAAACGCTCTGTACTTTTTTTGGTAACCCATATGAGTGCATTCTAAATTATAAGTGCAAGAATTAAATAGGAAGGTGTGATTCTAAATTACAGGTGCAAAAAAAAAAAACAAACAAACTCTTATGCATAGAATCTATTGTAATATTAAATAGGAAGGTGTGATTTAAAAAGGAAAAAAAAATAGAGTGTAAGAAATATTACTTGCGAATGGCCATTTGAGCTTAAGTTTTGTAATTATTTAAGCGGAATATTTCGACGAGAGATTATAGGTACTTAGGATATGTTTGGTGTTTGGATAAATGTGATGATTTTAGTTATGTTGTATCCACTTCCTCAAAAAACACGAAAAAGAGAATGGCATTAGCAACGTATCAAATCTTGTACAAGAGAGTACGTAGTACTGTCTTATAAAGGATTCGAAGACACATATAAAACACATAAAAAAACACTTCATCTCCGCCGTTAAAATCAACGGGTGAGATTAAAATATCTTTTCTCTTCCCTCTCATTCTTTATACGTTAACCAGGGACGGAGCTAGGATTTTACAACGGGGGTGGCACCACTACTAGCAATAAAATTATAATATTCAATATAAAAAAGAATACATATATTCCAAAGATAATTACTCTTTACTAACTATATAATTTGCGAGAATTTCATTCAACCACAAACAAAATGAGGCAACAAAAAATAAAAGATACATTGCAATGTTTTCTGTTCCATTCAACTAAAAACAAAATAACGCAACAAAAAATCAAAAAGGAAGTCGACGTTCTTTCAAATCTCGAAAATCATTCAAGATTGATTCTAAACCAAATGTCGAAACAATCTCCTTTTCAATGTAAATAAGTGACGAATCCCAAAGAAAATCGTCTTCCATTTTGTTCCGAAGCCTAGTTTTGATAATCTTCATGGCAGAAAATGATCGTTCTGCCGTTGCGGTAGAAACAGGAAGTGTAAGCACGAGGACAATCACTCGAAAAACTAAGTGGTAAGTTGTTGCTCTTCTAGTCTTCACCATCCATTCACACAATTGAGAAATAGATGACAAAGATTTAAAGTCTTGAGCTTCAACTACATTGAGCTCATAGTGAGCAAGTTGCATCTTCAATTGGGATTTCTCTTCCTCTGTGAAGTCTTTCGGATAAAACTTGTCTACCAACTGGCAAATATGATCCTTTTGAAACGCTTCATGCTCCCGAGGATCCAAACTCAAGCTAAGAGTAATCAACTCCATTGATTTTTCATTAAAACGATTGTGTAGCTCCTGTAATTGGGAATCAATTGCAGCATAAAAAATATCTACTCGATAATACTGCTCAATTGGAAACTCATCCTGATGGTGACGAGCTCGACCTCGTCTAGGAACATAACGGGCATTCATATCTGGGAGAACTATACTTCGTCGAGTGCAAAATAATGTGACTGTAGCAAGTAAAGTATCAAATCCCTCTTCTCTCAACTTTTGAAGAAGTCGTTTAGTTGATGAGATGAGACAGATAGCATTCACTATGTCTTGAGATTTACATTGCAAAGCTTGACAAAGAATATCAGTGATCTCCATAATTTGTTTCATAAGATGCAAGATGAACACAAATTCGAACGTTGTCATTACTTCATAAGCTGCATCTGCAGCTCCTTGGTCTTGCAAAGTAACCCCATCTTCAGTAATATTGAGTAAGACTTCACAAGCAGGACTGAACATTTTTATCAAACTAGAAACAGATTTCAAGTGAGAACTCCAACGAGTATCCCCTGCCCGTTGCAAAGTGACAGCTTGGTTAAGTCCCGAACCAGTTTCAAGCTCTTCAATTGCAATCAAATACTCAATCTCAGCAGCCTTAGCAGCTTTTAATTCATCGCTCCGTTTGCATGAAGCACCAACAACATTGATAATAGAAGTCAGTTTTCCAAAGAAATGAAAGATGGGAAAAACTTCTTTTGATGCTGCAACTAAAGCCAATTGCAAACGATGTGCAAAGCAATGTACGTAGTATGCATAAGGACAATCACGCAAAATTAAAGCTTGCAATCCATTCCACTCACCCCGCATATTACTTGCACCGTCATAGCCTTGCCCTCGAATACTCTGAATGTCAAGATTATGATTAGACAAAACAGAGCATATCTCATCTTTTAGAGTCGATGCTTGAGTGTTAGAGACATGAACCAATCCAAAAAAACGCTCACAAACAAGGCCTTCTTTACTCACAAATCTTAATATAATAGACATTTGCTCCCTCTTTGCCTCATCTCGAGATTCATCAACTATTATAGAAAACTTTGCATCACCAATCTCATCACGAATTGCTTTCTTCACTTTGGTTGCCAAAACATGTAAAATTTCTTTTTGAATCTGTGGTGATGTGTAGGTGGCATTCTTAGGAGCTTTGTCTAGTATAGCCTTGGCAATATTTTCATTGCATCTACCCATAAGAGATAACAAGTCAAGAAAATTTCCACGATTCAATGATCCGTGACTTTCATCGCGACCTCTCAATGCAATCCCGTGAGATGCAAGATATAAGACTGCTTCAATTGAAGATTCAACTCGTAGGCGATTGGTTGCAATTTCTCCTTCATTGAACTTTTCAACAACTCTTTGTATATGTTGAGGTTGATTCATCAAATCCTCACACATTTTTTGGGCATTTTTATGAAACGAGTTAGGATCTTTACCCACATGATTTGCAAAAGCACCGTTCTCACCGGTCGCTTTGTTCCACGTCCGAAATCCATCAACAATAAATGCAGTATTCCCCGCATTACCTGACGGTGGACTAAACAAATAGCATGGTAGACAAAAAGCCGCATTTTTTGAAGGGGAATATTCTAACCACGACGGATGCAAATTGAACCAAGATCTTACAAAACTACGAGATTTTGTCTGCGTTTCAGTTCTTGGATAGCGCGAAAGTGAAGGTTGGAATGGACCGGCTTTAATGTAGAATCGTCGAATTTCATCACGTTGATCAACATGATAATCAAAAATACGTCGACGCAATCCAGGATCACGCTCTAGAGAATTAACATCAACCTCAATTCTTTGAGATTTGGGGGGACGATCTTCAGAAGTACTAACATTAATGATAGAGATTGGGGGATTTGGAGTATCAATATTAGAGCTTGAGATGTTATCATCAGCTTCCGAGATGTTGTCATTTTTTCTTTTGAAATATGCACCAATAGGATTTGTTTTTCCCATCTACAATCAGATAAAAATACATATAACATATACTCAGAACAACCAATAGCCAGAACAATTATATAACATATACAACTGCACCAATAGAACACAATAATTATATAATATACACTCAAAATTCAGTGGGGGGGAGAAGCACTGCATCACACTTGCTCCCTTTGCAAGCACTGTAACAAAATAAATCAAGACATATATAAGGGGGTGATGCAGTCTCCCACTTGCTCCCACGACAAGTATAAAATAGAAGGGATAGAAATATTACCTTCCACCGTCGATTAAAAGTTTACGTCGGTATAAATTATGAACCACAAACAGCAAATCCCCTGTCGCACCCTGTCACAGGTATCACTTATTTAGAAACAGACAAACAACTAATTAGCTATT
The DNA here is from genome assembly GCA_019985065.2 of Arctostaphylos glauca. Lineage (NCBI taxonomy): Eukaryota > Viridiplantae > Streptophyta > Magnoliopsida > Ericales > Ericaceae > Arctostaphylos > Arctostaphylos glauca. The sequence continues at coordinate 16,531,043 of JAHSPW020000001.1, read as the reverse complement.
ACTAAAAAATTAGAAACCCATCATATGGCAAACAACTAATTAGCTTATTCATAGAGCACAATCATGGTCAAAGTTGTCATGAATTATAATTGTATAAATTTTCCAATTCTCAGAAGTTCGTGCCTCAAAATTACCACAAAATTAACTACAAATCTACAATTACCAAACAATTCCGGAATAAGCTAACAATTACCACAAAATTAACTAACAATTACCAAACAATTCCGGAATAAGCCCGGTCAGTTACCAAACAATTCAGTAGAGACGTAGTAACGCAAACTACCACCGTACCACGGTCAGTTTCTCTGGTCGGCCGTCGGCGTCGGCGGAGCTGCGGAGGAGGAACGGTCGCTGGTCGAGTGGTCGGTGGTGAGCCGTGAGTGGTCGCTGGTCGACAGAACAGTCGGAGACTCGACGGTCACTGGATCTGGATTCGGAGACTCGAACCCTCGAAGCCGGAGACGATCCCGTCGTCCCGAAGACTCGAACCCTCCCGGAGACTCGAACCCTCGAAGCCGGAGACGATCCCGAAGTCTCGAACAGTCCGGTCTGTCCGGATTCGCACGAACAAATCTCGAACAGTCGAACCCTCGAAGGCTCGAACCCTGCTCCGGTGGTTCCGCGGTCGAGATCGGACTGGGGAGAGTCCGGCGTCCGCCGTCCGGCTACGTGAGGGGGGTGGCAACCGGCGCGGGCGACGGGCGTGGCCGCGTGAGACGGAACGGCGGCCGGCGAGCGTGAGGGAACAGGGTCTGGGGAAAGTGGGAAGTGTGAGGGTTGTGTGGGGTAGGGGGGCCCGACTGACCTAAACAAAATAATTAAAATTAAAAAAAAAAATTTTTTTTTTTTATTTTCTTCTCCAATCTGGGGGTGGCACGTGCCCCACCCCCCCCCCCCCCCCCCCAACCAGCTCCGTCCCTGACGTTAACCATATCTCGCCCCTCCTCCATAGACAGTCTCTGTCTCCTCCCTCCACACCTTTCCCTCCTCATCTCTAACGAACCCAATGCCAACAACAACAAACCTTCCTTGGCAAATCTAACTCCAGCAAGAATCCCGTGTAATCTAAAGTATTATGTGTATGTATAGATAAATCTCATCATGAAATAACCACCATTTGAGGTGGATTAATCAGTTTTAGAAAAAAAAAATGGTAATGCCCAATTGACACAATTGTTAAGCAAACAGCTAATTATCAGGATGAGAAAATGGCATCCTTTCAAGTCTTGAGAGACTCTGTCAAATATTTTTAGAAGGGGATATATTTTAATCTTTAGAAAATTTAAATTTTTCTTATTCAAGACAAGAAATCCGTGTAAACGCAAACTTAATCTGACTTTAATTTGCTATTTACTAATTCCATGAGAGATTCTTTTAAACATTAACTTTTGTTCCTTGATGGCATTGTTATTTTTTTAAATGAAAATTGAGCTGACCTTAATCAGCTGTTTGCTTTTATTCCTCATCCCGATAATTAGCTATTAATTGCTCAACAATGGTGTCAATTGGGTATGTCTCTTTTAAAAAAAAAAAAAACTGATAAACCCACCTCAAATATTGATGGTTATTTTAGGATGAAATTCATCTATGCATACCTATTGATGGTTATGATTCTTGCCGGAGTTGGATTTGCCGTTGTCGGAATTGGACTCGTTGGAGATGGGGAAGGGAAGGTGTGGGGGGAGGAGAGAGAGAATGTTGATGGAGGAGGGGTGAGATGTAAAGAAGGAGAGGGAGGGGAGAGGGAGGAGAGATGATGTTTTAATCTCAGTCGTTGATTTTAACGGCTAAGATGAAGTGTTTTTTTATATGTTTTTATGTGTGTTTTCAGATCCGGCCCGTATATATTTATACACACACACACACACATATATACACACGTGTGTATATACTGTAAAGAGAGAGAGAGAGAGAGCAAGAAGGAGGTAGAGAGAGGTACCTGATCTGTTGTTGATCTGAGAGAGAGAGCGCTGACCGTGATCAAGATCGACAGAGATCGGCCAACAGCTAGATTGCGAGAGAGAGTGAGGTCGAGCGACATCATGATATTGATAGATCAAGAGAGGGGAATACAGATAGATCGCAATCGACAGAAATATTGGGTGATGCAAAAAGTTGATTGAGAGAGATATACACAAAGCCGGCCCTTTCCATGAGAACACAAATGGCACGTTTGATTGTTGGACTAATTAGTGTGAGATAAGTTAGTCCTGGACTATTAGTCCAGGAATTAATAGTTCTATGATTAAAAACAAAGTTATTCCTTATTTGGTTTGGTCCAGTATTAATTGCATTATAAGGAATATGTGAGCTATCTAGTATTTGATTGTTAGGATAAGAGATAAGTACTTAAACTTTATATTTCTTGTTTTACCCTCACCATAATATTGAAATACCTTTCTTGCTTTAAAAAATTACTCTATTTGATGTCAATTATTCTTTGATTATCGTTAAAACTAATTGTTCAATTTTTGAAGGTATTTTTGTCGAGTATTTTGCCATTAAACAAATCACTCTGTTTGAACTTTTAGTAAACATTTGATTGCCACAATCCTATCCGGTATTTTTGTCTTTTTTTTTCAAAAGCAATTTTAAACTTTTTTATATATTTTGTCAAAATATTTTATTCCAGTACCTAAAAAAACTATTAAACCATGGGAAGCATATTATGCGATATGAACAATCGAGGGCTTGAAAGGATTGAATAAAGTGAGATCAATAAAATAAAATCACAAGTCAAAGCGAAATAATTTTCAACAACGTCCATAACCAATAAAAAACAAATCTCTTGTCCAGCCCATCTCGGTAATATGTCAAACACCACTCAAGTAAAAAATAATTTAATACGTATGCGCCACTCGAACCAGCATAATAATACACTTGATTCCATGACGAGCAATCAATCACAATAACTAATTTACTATGACTCGGTGGGCTTGCACGTGTACCAATTAGATCCATGATAATCAATCATGCAATATACTGTACCACAATTTGATAAATAGAATTGAACAATAATTTTCAAGATGATTAAAAGAGTACAAATATTTGATATGAATAAAATTCTCTAGAGATTGAAAGTGCATAGTATACTTTGCGATGTTGAATAACTATAAATCTACCATGATATTTACTAAATTGACCATAACCTGCAGATTGATTGATTTTGCCATAATGTGGATATTGATTGTCACGTAATTTACCATGCAAATTGACATGTTTACTGGATGTCGTGTGTGGCCTCCAAATTTATCATGACATAAGCAAATAGAACATGAATGACAGGTGGTGCCATCTAGCATGCAAAATTAATATGAAAAGTTTATTATATGTTGTTTGTTACATCCAGTTTCACCATGGTATATGCAAATCTATCATAGTGTGTTGGACTTGATGTTTATCGGCAAATTTACACATGAGCGTCAATTTACTATGATCGCAGAAAGCGTCCCTTTGACTTGTAGGGGTTGTACATATTCATAAAATGTACCTTATTAGGGAACATTCATATCGCATATCAGGGAAACCCAAATGTGAGGGGTAAACACATAGGTGAAAGGACTATAAACACCTAATTCACGAACGAACGCAAACTGAATGTACAAATCAAAACATGGCAGTAACAACATTCAAACTCACTGTCATTAAAATCGTACAAAATTTACGTTTTTATATAAATATACCATGTATGAGCCATTTTCATGCAAATCAAACATCTATCTCAACATTTCGTACCATATATTTGCCCGCAGTCCGACGAAAACCGTTCAACTACCGTTCTTCTGGTCCAGTAGCAGTCAAATCAAGCTGTCGTTTTTCATCGGAGTGGTATGTTTTTGGTCTATGTTTTCGATGGATTGATAGAATCCAAAGGCGTAGATTTGTGGCGAGGTCCCCAATCGGATGATGGTGGCCAAATTTTCCTTGATCCGTGATTTTTGGAAATGATGTTTTCTATTCCGTAGATGAAGACCCTATTCTGATTGCCGTGTTTTTAGAGAGTAAAGGCGTGGGTTTAGGGATTAGATATTAATCAAGGTTAAATAAACCTAAGCATAGGTTCGGTATTATTTTAAAAAAAGGACTGAAACTTAATGTGGTAAAGTGCATGAGATAAAAAGATAATAAACACTAAGAGAAGGGACTGAAATATAAATCCTCCCATACAAAAATAATTAAAATCAATAGTTGAAGTTCCAATAAAAAATATTATGTTAAAGGTAAAAACATTAATTTTTCTCAATAAATTCATGAGAGTTTTTTCTTGATATATTTGAAATTAAAGTGGGGAGGCACTCTAACTTCCAGCCTAGTTGCTATCGTTCACTAGCGGACTCCGCCTTGATTGCAATGAAGTTTTTGGATCTCATGCCAATTATTATCTCTGATTGCTCGTTTTTTTAATAACACTACATGAATAAAATTAATTTTGCGTCAAGCTTTGGTCCTCGCAAAAAGTAATCATACCGTTGCAAAAAAAACTTGCGGCGGCCTTGCAACTGCAAAATAGGTTGCCATTGATGGGGTGACAAAAAGATTTTTGCGACGGCATGTAAAGACCCGAAATTCTAAATTTAAGAAATTAAGAATTTTAATAAAATTTAATCCAATTTTTAAAAATTATTATTTCTATTCAATATTTTAGCTCATAGGTGTTGTAGTATGCATGAGATTGCTTGGGTTTTATAGTATCATTTTGATTTTGTTAGTTGGACTTGGACCAATCAAATATTTTTTTCCTTGGCCCATTCTCATTTGGTTCAAGCCCAAAACCCAAATCCATGGTCCACTTTGGTTGACTCATGACTCATGACCCATGACCCATGAGACTACCTACTTACTTTTGTCACTCCATACTTTTTTTTTTTAATTTTTTTTTTAAGTCACTCCATACTTGATCAATTTCCTTTCTCCTTTCAATCATACACGTTGAAAATTTTTCTCAATGAATTTATGCTCAGTATTTTGCACATGATTTCATATCGCTCAACCTCACTTGCACATAGAAGAAGTGTTTGGAAGATTTTCTCCTCCCCAATGTCATTCCTCTCCTTGGTCCATACTCTTCCTTAAACCTCCTCCTCCTTCAAACTATCATCAAATTCAAGCAATTTCTCATCTAATTCAAGCTTACTTCCTCTTCATTCAAGGTAAATGGACATTTCTCTATTTTCAATTTGTTATTGATTCAACTTTGGAGCTTCACGAAGCTTAATTAAAACAAAACTCAGTTTTGCGATTTAGAGAAGATGACCCTCATACTGATGAATCTTCCCTGCGTGTTTAATTTTATACTGTGAAATGTTGCCTCCATTCAGATGATCATCTCATCTCATCCGGATGAACTTGACTACTGCATTACAACTGTTCTATAAAGCCTCAAACACATCTGAATGAACTTTCATCCCATCCAAATGACATTTCTTTCCATCCAAATGAATATGCTCTCTGATCTCATTATGTTTTGACCTTTAGTACTTATCCATCCAGATGCCTTTTGTTCCATACAGATGTCTCTTCACCCCATCCGGATGTTGAAAGGGATGATGAACCAACACATGAAAATAAAAAAAAAAAAAAAAAAAAAAAAAAAAAAAAAAAACCAACACATGAAACTATGATTCTGTTTTGATATGCTTTTAATTAAAATAAAGAAGTACCCCCCATTTAGAAATAATGACATTAGCAGAATTTTCAAATTTCGTCATATCAAAATCTTGCCTCCACACCCTCCTCTAACTCCATTTTAGTACAAAAATTAAAAACTACATTTTTTCTTCCGAAAGAAAGGCTCAAAGCTCACCTAAGTCTTACGCATTTGAGCCAAGAAAGTATATCATTGTTTTTAGAAATTTTCAAGGAACAATTACAACCACTTTTCATTCCTTAATTCGAAACTTCAAAGATTCACTTTTTGACGGTCAGATTTTTTTAGCATAACACAGACATGAAACCAAATAAACTTTTAAACCAAGACATATTCATTTTGTTCATTCTAACCTTATTATTAATACTACAACATAGACTTTGGAGTTTTTAACCCCGATACCATACTCATCCGAATGACGCATGCGTTAATTCTCTATGACTTATACTTTATGCTTTATAATTTATGATTTATTAAATATTTAAATATTCGGGTCGTTACTACAGGTGTGAGGCTTTACAACATCAAATATGTACACCTTTCAATGGTCGAAGGAATGATTGTGGGCAAACTAAACACACTTGGCTTAACAATAGAGCCACTCCTAGTTTCCCGTCGGTTGAGCCACTCCTATCTCTGGGAACGCCAACCAACATCGGAAAGGGAGAGGATTAATACCAGTCGGCGAGTGTAGTAGCAAAAGCTGACGACGCCAATGACGACTCTCTGGTATGGTATCGCGCACTGAGGATACATATGATAACCAGCACCCCTTAGTCTATAAGCAACTAAAAGACAAGAAAATTAATCTTATATGAAGATGCAACAACAAAATCAAATTGTGTATAAAAAACAAAACAAAACCACACAGATAAGATGCGTGGGAATTCTGCTGGAATTATAATCCAAATATAACTTCAAAATAACAGGGACTCTGCCCACTGTATAAAGTGCGTGGATAGTTAGGAGGGCTTGAGGAGTGAACATCTAAAAACAAAATTCATTTGTAATTTAGAATTTTTTTTTTCCTTACCTAAACGCTGAGAGTTGTTGTACACCAAAGATTAAAACCAAAATCGATACTCAGATGTGATCATGTGCACACCCAAAAAGACCGTTGTTTCAGCCCAATGGATTGTTTTTCTTCTTTCCACCCCCCCCCCCCCCCCCCCCACACCCGGCGGCCTTTCTCTCCTCTCTCTACCGTTGTTTCGACCCTTTCTCTTTCCTTTCTATCGTTATTTTCCTCCTCCTTATAATTTATTGAATATCCGAACTAAAAATTTAGGAGCAAAACTGATAGCAATGGTGCTATGGATGTGTTCCGGAACGCGTAACAGGTAATGATAGTAATCTGTGAGTAGAAATGGAGTTTTATTGATAGTGAATGAATTACATAGAATTCATTGAATCTTAGTTCTCAATTCATAATTGCCTCCTAGTTTAACAAACTTCCCCCTATTTATAACCTACGCAACCGCCTTTCCCTCCATAAGCAAAACAGAAATAACAGAAAGAGTAGGACGAGTACAGCTGGCAGTACAGCTGGCAAACAACTTGCACAGCTGGCTAACTACTTTAACTAACTTCAGGGCACATGCTTATCATTCCCTCCTCCTTGAGAAAAGCCTTGTCCTCGAGGCAGGAAATCTGGAAACTTATCAACCAAATGAGTATAAAACTCCCAAATTGCATCTTCTGGAAAACTGTTAGCCCATTGGATCAGAAATTGTGTTGCAGGCCTACCCTTGTGCTTAACCAACCTGCGATCCAACACAGCCACCGGTTGTGGAGATAAGAGGCCCGAATCAGAGACCAGAGGAAGGTCCTGTTGTGGAAGAACATTTTGGCCCAGTCTCTTTTTAAGGAGAGAGACATGGAAAACTGGATGAATTCGGGAAGAATCTGGCAAAGCCAACTTGTAAGCCACCTTACCAACCTTCTGAATGATAGAATAGGGACCATAGAACCGAGGGGACAACTTCTGATTTTCCCTGAATTGTGCAGTAGACTGCCTATAGGGCTGTAGGCGCAAATAAACCCAATCACCAACTGCAAATTCCCGCTCAGTTCTATGTTTATCAGCTTGTTGTTTCATCCGATTCTGAGCTTGAGCTAGGTGATCCTTAATAAGCTGTAAAGTGGACTCTCTAGTCATTCCCCATTGATCCACTGCCTCCACAAGAGAAGTGCCAGGAAGGTAGTGAATGTGAGAGGGGGGAGGTTGACCAAACATGACCTGGTAAGGAGTAAGTTTGAGAGAAGAGTGATAGGTAGTATTGAACCACCACTCAGCCAAAGGTAACCATTTAACCCAGGTCTTGGGCCTGTCTCCACATAGGCACCTTAGATAGGCCTCAAGACACCTGTTAGCAACCTCAGTTTGCCCATCGGACTGAGGGTGATAGGATGTACTGAGAGATAGGACTGTTCCTTGCAATTTGAACATTTCTTGCCAAAAAGAGCTAGTAAAAACTACATCTCTGTCTGAGACAATGGAAGCTGGCATAACATGGAGTTTGAAAACATGGTCCCAAAAAATCTGTGCCACATCCATCGCTGTGTATGGATGAGCTATCGCCATGAAATGAGCACCCTTGGATAATCGGTCCACAACCACCATGATCACTGATTTACCATTAGAGTTTGGTAGCCCTTCCACAAAATCCATGGTTATATCTGTCCACAACCTGCTAGGAATGGGTAAGGGTTGTAGCAACCCTGGACTGGCTATTGTTTCTGTCTTATTCCTTTGACATACATCACATGCGGAAACATAAGCTTGCACATCCTTCTTCAGGCCCTTCCAAAAGAAGGATCTCTTAACTCTTTGGTAAGTCCTTTCAATTCCGGAATGACCTCCTACTGGTCCACCATGTAACTCCTGCAAAATTTGAGTTTTCAGAAGGCTATTTGCACCCACCACCAGTTTTCCCTTGTAAGTCAGTAGACCCTGATGCCAATTATAGTTTTCATGGGAGATGGGATCCTGTTCCAATTCTGCTATAAGGTCTTGTATGTCTTGGTCCTGTTGCCATGTCTATTTCAGAACCTGCAGCCAATCCCCCTGGACCATGGATAGAGCAGAAATGACAGGTAATTGATCTTCCTCCTGCCTAGATAAGGCATCTGCCACCTTGTTCTCAACTCCCATTTTATATTGGATTTCATAATCGAACCCCATCAATTTGGTGAGCCATTTCTGTTGCATGGCAGTCGACAGCTTCTGGTCCAAAATATATTTCAAACTTAAGTGATCAGTCTTGATGATAAAATGTCTTCCTACCAAATAATGTCCCCATTTCTGGACCGCATACACCACTGCTAGCATCTCCTTCTCATATGTAGATAGACCTAGGTGTTTTGGGGCCAAGGCTTTATTGATGAAAGCTATGGGATGTCCTTCCTGCATGAAGACTGCCCCAATTCCCACACCACAGGCATCACACTCCAAAACAAAGGTTTTGTTGTAATTGGGTAGAGCTAACACAGGAGCAGTTACCATGGCTTGTTTCAACTGATCAAAAGCTCCCTGAGCTTTGCTATCCCATTCAAAGGCATCCTTCTTTAAAAGATTGGTAAGAGGTTGACTGATCTTGCCATAATTCTGAATAAATCTTCTATAGTAACCTGTTAGACCCAAGAATCCCCGTAAGGACTTCACATTTATAGGTCTAGGCCATCTACTCATGCTGTCCAACTTCACCGGATCTGCTGAAACCCCTTCATTTGACACAATATGGCCCAAATACTCCAATCTTTGTTGACCAAACACACACTTGGTCCCTTTTGCATACAGCTGATGTGCTCTCAATATGCCCAAGGTTCGATTCAAATGTTCCAAATGGTCTGCCCAAGTTAGGCTATACACTAGAATGTCATCAAAGAACACTAAAATGAATTTCCTTAGGAAGGGTTTAAAAATAGTGTTCATCAGCCCTTGGAAAGTTGAGGGAGCATTGGTTAGCCCAAATGGCATAACTAAGAACTCGTAGTGTCCTTCATGGGTACGGAAAGCTATTTTCTCTATGTCACCTGGGCATACCCTGATCTGGTGATAACCTGCCTCAAATCCAGCTTGGAAAAATAACTTGCCCCATGCAACTCATCCAACAACTCATCTATTATAGGTATTGGAAACTTGTCTTTGATTGTCAATTTGTTCAACTCACGGTAGTCAACACACATTCTCCAGGTATTATCTTTTTTTTTTACCAAAAGAACAGGAGAAGAAAATGGGCTGACACTAGGTCTGATCACACCCGAATCCAGCATTTCCTTAACTAATTTCTCAATTTCATTTTTTTGAATATAAGGGTACCTATATGGTTTAACATGCACGGGCTCACTTCCTTCCTTAAGTGGTATTTTGTGATCTGCTGACCTTGGAGGTGGAAGAGATTTAGGCTCTTCAAACACGTCAGAGTAGTTGTGCAAAATAGAATTAATATCAGGATGTACCTCAACACTTTCCGGTTCAGCTGTAATACTATAGAAACAGGCCAATAATCCTTGTTTGGCACCCCTCAGGAACTTGTCCATTTGTTTGGGTGTTGATTGCTCCATCTTCATCTGCGTGTCACCTTCCAAAATAACCGTGGAATTCCCTTGTTGAAACTGCATGCTCAAGTTTTTGAAGTCCCACAGTATTGGGCCCAATGTTGATAACCATTGGATGCCTAAAACCATGTCACACCCACCCAAGGACAACAACCTTGCTTCTGTGGTGAACTCCTGACCTTGCATTTTCCAAACCAGGTTCTTACAGATTGCTTGACTGCATAATTTGGTTCCATCAGCTACTGTCACATAGAGGTTAGGAGTACTATGCATTTCTAGACCTGTGCTTTTTGCCAATCTAGTTTCAATGAAATTATGAGTACTGCCTGAGTCAATTAAAATGGTTACACTCCTTCCTTTGATTCTCCCTTTCATCCTCATAGTTTTGAAGGAATTGAAACCTGCCAAGGCATGCATAGAAATCAGAATTTCCTCCTGGTACAATTCGTCTCTTGGCTCTGCTTGTATCTCCAGTAGTTCAGGATCATTATTTTCAATCTCCTCTTCCTCCTCTCCCATTAATATGTACAGTTGTTTCCTCTGACAACGATGGCCTTTAACAAATTTCTCATCACAATTATAACATAATCTTTTCTCCCTACGTGCTTCCATCTCCTTCTCAGTTAATCTTTTGATAGGGATAGAATAATTTGGCTGCGGTTTGGCAGGGATAATTGCATGATTTGGTGGTGGATTGAGGGGCCTTGGAGCAAACACTGTGGTGTTCGTTGGCTTAGGAATAGACAAAGTAGGAGTCGAAGACCAGGGCTGTGGATTAGGTCTACTTGTGAACTTACTCCTCTTTGCCAAAGCTTCTAAGGTTTCTTCCTGGAGCCTAGCCAAAGCTATGGCTTGAGAGATCGTATTTGGCTGAAACATTTGAACAGAAGCCTTGATCTCATCCCTTAGTCCACTCAGAAAACAACTGATGAAGAACTCAGGAGTTAGTCCATTTGTGCGGTTAGCCAACTCCTCGAATTTTTCCTGATAATTCTGAACAGTGGATTCCTGTCTCAGTTTAGTTAGTTCTCCCATGGCGTCTTCATACGCTGTAGGACCAAACCTAACCTTAAGGTCATGAACAAATCCATTCCAAGTAAGTACTGGTTGTGACTTCTCATACCACTGGAACCACTGGATAGCCCTGCCTTCCAAGTGCATAGAGGCTAATCTAACCTTCTGATTTTCTTCCGTGACATTAAACTCGAAGAATCTTTCACATTTGTATGCCCAACCAGCTGGATCCTCCCCAAAAAACTTAGGGAAATCGATTTTAACGTACCTAGTGTGAAAAGAGTTTGAAGAACCAGAGTGCGGACCAGGATCACCTCGCGGATGCGATTCTCCTTCTTCGCGATCCATTGATCCCACTGGAATTCTTGATAGAAGTTGATCCATTTTAATACTTAAGGCCACGAGATCACCTTTCATGTCCTTGATCGAATTTGAATGTCCATCAGAACTCTCCTTCAATTGACGAATTGCCTCATCCATTCGCTTCTGTTCTTGCGATCGTGTATCCATAACGTAATCCAAGGTTCGTCAAGCTCTGATACCACTGATAGCAATGGCGCTATGGATGTGTTCCGGAACGCGTAACAGGTAATGATAGTAATCTGTGAGTAGAAATGGAGTTTTATTGATAGTGAATGAATTACATAGAATTCATTGAATCTTAGTTCTCAATTCATAATTGCCTCCTAGTTTAACAAACTTCCCCCTATTTATAATCTACACAACCGCCTTTCCCTCCATAAGCAAAACAGAAATAACAGAAAGAGTAGGACGAGTACAGCTGGCAGTACAGCTGACAAACAACTTGCACAGCTGGCTAACTACTTTAACTAACTTCAGGGCACATGCTTATCAAAAACCAAGAGACCAATTCATCTCAATAGCCCCACCAACATGTCCGCCGTGGCAATGCTCATACTTTTGAGTCAAAACCTCTGGGCTATACATGGGGTAAACAAACAAAGACACAAGCACAAAATTTTCAAATTCAAAAACGCCTTCGCAAGGAAAATCGAGGGTCCATATAAGCTGCTGCTGCTTTTAAATGCTGCTCGAGTCTCTCCCAAAAACAAAACGCTTGGTCCAGTCAAATACCACCAAGACCCTGGTACGCCAGCTGACTTGCTTACTGAGAGAGAATAAAACAAGGACAGTCAATATATAACAAAATCTAGTAGGATATTTTATCCAAGGAGCATGAGCAAGTCCATAAAGTTGCCAAGAAGAAACAAGAAAGACACGTACCTTGCATACACAGAATACCAAAGCCACTGGCTACTACGGCCAATTGAAACCCAATCTCCAGGGAGTTGTGCAGCTGTTTGCTCTCCTCCCAGTGGAGCAAATTGTCCCAGATGCCTGTACCTAAACCAACACAAATACACATTATAAGACACTAAATTTAGGGCGTCCTAGATCACACCAAAAGAATGTATATCTAGATGACATCACCATTCTCGCTATATTTTGAGTATACTCAACCTTGCTAGAAGTTACCAGGGTTGCACTTTTCGAAATGCATGAAAAACCTGCTCTCACTCTTTTGAGTAATGGTATGGCTTACGAGATATGTGCACTGACAGTTTTAATTGGACAGTTTCTAGCATTCATCTTAATTCTAAGTACTCCAGTTTATTAAAGAACGTAATACTTTCGTAACACACGTCACAGGAAGCCATACCATTTTTTTCCTACTTTTTTCTCTTATGATATATTGGTTAACTAAGGACTCAGGAAACTCAAACTCGAGTTCTTCAATGGGGAGAATGCGACCCAAGAAGCTGAGTGTACTGTAGTGGGACAGGCTACAATACCAAAACATGAACTTTGTGGAAGTTAAATGTCACCAAAAAGGTATTCAGCTTTTTACATCCAGAACTGCACTTGGTTTTCATCCAATTAAACTTCTTGAGCATCACCAGTGGGCCCCAGCCTTCTGCTCAAGAAAGAGCAGAATGGGAGCATATGTTTGGTAGAGAGGGAGAATACATCATGGAAATTGAATCTTGCTCGAAAAATGAAGAAAGACTCATTGGAAATTGTCGGTCGGTCTGACCAAGAAAGGCATGGGACTCGTACCTGAAGGGACGAAACCTATGGCGACCTTCTCCCCTAAACCGAATTGGACCTTCTGGATTTTTCTCACACTCCTCCATGCGGTTAAAGCAATCAGCAAGGTAGGCACCTTGCTGAGCTGCAACCTGAAATACCATCGACAAGGCATTTAGATTTTAGAGGCATTTAAGGACACATGTCCTTGAGGATATCCTATCAGTAAAAGCTTGAACATGAAATAATTTTGTCCACAAAAACCTGGGCTGTTGCAGGGAGATTTTTCATCTGGGAGTCCACTTCAGCGAGTGCTCTTTTGAGTTCTTCAATGTCCAACTCGATGGACTCTTTTGCGACATCCCCTTTAGATTCCGTCAATAGATCAACAATACTGTGCATATGCTTGGTCTTCAAATAAAGCTGTACCTGAGGATATCTTTGGCAAATGTCGTCAATCACTTCTTGCACTTCTTTAACTGTCAGGGTTCCAGAGTTGTCCTTGTCTGCTTTACTAAATATTGCTGAAATATCTTCCTGGAAGGGAAAAAAACACATCACAAGCGAAGAGGAAAATGGTTAGCAAAGACGACAAAAGTAGAATATGATTCCATACTTACGCTTCCACAAAATGTATGATAAATATCTGGCTATAACTGCAATATAATCTGAACCACATCTTTTGTACTAATAATTCCCTCTGAGACTTTTGAACCTGCATATTTTGCATATGCAATAAACTGTGAACTCCCTCCCAACATCACATGTGAAGGGATATAACATCTTCTGCCTGATACTAACATCTTCTGCCTGATACTAAATACTTCGCAACTCTCTTTCAATGCCAAATCATCTTGAGTGCACCTGATACTATTATTTCAATCGCCAAATCTTCCAAATATTCCGGAGTGCATAACGATGGACATGACGAAAAAATTTCATCACATAGGTTAGGTTGCCATCATCATGTTAGAAAGATGCAACTGCGCGTGCTTTATGATATTTATGGTAACTTCCCCCTGAAAGTAGCTCATTAGTCTATTAAGCACTCCACTCAACCTGACTAAATACTTGGTCCCAACTACATGTGATCGGATGAAGGAATCATAGTACTTCAACAAGGATAAAAAGGGATGAAAGTGAACACAATAAGCGCCAGTGAGATGCCAAAGTCCACAAGGTATGAACTACCAACTTCACTAGATGTGTCTCTACATGTGACCGTTGAAAAGTGCCTTGAATTTTAAGAAAGACGGATTTTCGGCAGTGGCTGGTATTACCGGTAGTAGTGCTGAAACTACTGGTAATAGAAGGTTCTGACTTTTTGGGACAGCCGTCAATATTACCGGTAATAAGAGTACCATTACCGATAATAGGAGATTCTGACTTTTTGGGACAGCAGTCGGTATTATCGGTAATAGGTGCATTATTGCCAGTAATAAGAGTACCCGCGAGAATCCTAGTAAGATTTGAAAATTTTATTTTCCTGATCTATTTAGGATGCTTTTTTATTCTTTAGGAGATTTGTTTTTCTATTCTTTAGGGATTGATATTCTTTCATATTCTTTGGGAATTAATATTCTTTCATATTCTTTTGGGTTTCTTATAAATATGAAAGATATAATTCCCTAAAAGATATCCCTATAAAACTTGATGAGATCTAATTGACTGACATCTCGCATTAGGATTTCGGATCATAGCCGGCCCTTGTAATCTCTCTTGATCATAGTGAAATCTATCTCTCTTCTCCCATGGATGTACGTTCAAGCTATTGCTTATTCGGAACCACGTAAATCTCCGTGTCTTTCTGTTTTCTTGTTGATTATCTCTTCTTGTTTATTGTATTTGTCATAACATGGACGATTGACAATGTAAAGATGGTTTATGGAATGAATGCAAAAGAAGATATAGAGTGCAATTCATATAGAGTGCAATTCCTTGCTAATTATGTACTTCTTTTTCTTTCTTATTTTACACGACATCAACAATGTAATAATGGTAGAACAAATAATTTGTCAAAAAAGGCATGGTTTACAGTCTTGTTACTTCTCCCCTTCTTTGGAAATAAAAATTGAACTGTCTTCTTTCGAGCCATACACTGGGAAAAACAACCTTTCTTACCTTCTCACGTAGAACAACTAAACACAAATCAGAAAGAATGTGATGTAGGAAAAGAGAATAGGTACCATGACTTTCCGTTGATTAATCGTCGCACAATCTCCCATAGCATATACATTCTCACATCCTTCCACGCGAAGCCATTCATCAGTTGCTAGTACACGTCTATTAGTCTGTTCGCAGAAACAGAAGTTAGCCCTTTCATATTGCTCTCACTTTCCAATGTGAGACTCAACAAACAAGGCAACTTCAATAAAAAAAACCCCATTTTGAAAGTCTAAATTATAAAACATAACGGTTTTCTTTCAAAATGTATAGGTATATATAAAGGAAGGTTCCTCAGCAATTCGATCTTTTTTTTTTTTTTCTATTAAGGTTTAGTCGTAACATCAACAAATATATAAAAAAAGAGAAGTCCAAGACATTTCTAATTTTCCCTGCACTTTTTCTAGTTTAACACTAAATCTTGCTGTCTCATCTCAATTTTAAAGGAAGAGAGAAATAGACGGAATGTAAGAAGAAAGGTGAAGGAAAAAAGAAATAAGTAAGGAAAACAGAGGCATGTCTACCGTACCAAGAAAAGTGTTATACCTTCTCTTGCAAAATCGAAGAGAGTAACGGGAACATCTAAATGTAAGAGTAATGGAGATATGCCTTTTTGTTTAGAGATATCACAATGATGCAAGTATATGTTCAGTTCATTATACAGTATTGACCAATATTGTGTCAATGTCCTATTTCCAAATAAATCGTTGGTTTACTTCCAACTACAACTTGCTTTACTTTGCATTTAAATCGCTGATCATGCCAGGGCCTATTTTTGTTAGGAGAAGTGTAACTTATTTGTTATTGGCTATGTGTTTTCTTATCAACTCTGCTGCATGGTAAATATACGTCGTCGTTTATATTGTACAATGCTAATTTCATGATGAAATTGTCAAATACCTATAAAATAGGAAGGAAAAAAAAGATCCATAATGTCGTAAATCGTAATTGAGAAAAGGGGGTCTTGAATTGCATTTGCATCGTTGAAGATTTGTCCTCCTAATTTTGATTTTACATTAATCTAGGTATGTAGATTGCAAATAAATCTTCCATCGGAAAAAAAGGAGAACAAAATGTGACCTTAAGTTATAATTGGCACAAATCTTTCTATTTGATAATTTAAACATTAAAAAGCATCAGGATTGAGTTAAACTTTTGTAGTACAGACATTATGAGTTTATATGATCAAATTGAATGATAAATACTTATATATATTCCCTATGTGATGCCTATTTAAGTTTTCATAGGAGTTAAGAGTTGGAATAATACGAAAAATTGGTTCGATATTTTGGCTTGAATTAAAATTATATGATAATATGGCTTTACGCACGTGCAATTCACTACTCAACAAAACATAGCTTGGACTAGTACATGGGTATTAAGTTCATTCGTACAAAAGACATACCTGACCAATTTGCTTCATAAAGTCCATTATGACTGGACGAGTCCCAATACCAGTTGACCAGACAACCATTCCATATGGCATGGAAGTGATTTCTCCACTTCTTTCTTTGGTAGAGATTTCTTTATCAGATACTTTCACAACCATTGACCCAGTCTTCAATTCAATTCCATCCCTTTGGAATTTTTCTTCTGCAAAAGCTGTAATTCTTGTGTCAAACCTGCAAACATGGACTTCAATTACTTGGAAATTTATTGCAGAAATAGAGATGCTACATATGATGGTGCATCCTTCGAACACTACCGAATAGGAGAAGTCACATCTGGCAAGTATGCAATTAACCATGAATATAAGCAAACACATGTATGGATGCAGTCCAGGTGTCAAATTATACTTCTACTCACACACTATTTGCTTGCATCAAATGAGACCAATCATCTCTTTTAGCAGATTATTTGCCTTGAAGAATCTTGCAGGCCATTCTTTATAAGTTCCACCAACAGGTAAATCCCATTTTCAGGTTTGGCGTATGCACTTCCCTAACCATATCTTGCTCAAGCTGTTCATCTTCAAGTTTTCGATAGTTATAGCCTCCAGGCAAAGATGGCTCAGAGACCTTATGTCTTTGAATATTGGGTTTACGTGTCCAGAAAAAACAAATAAGAAAAAGTAGTTTCCAAAAACATCATTCATTAAATTCTCAGTTTCTAGGGACAGTAACATCGTAGAAATAATTCAGTAATGGAGCTCAAGGAGATCATCCATCTTCTGATAGTAAAAGTTAAGCAGAAACATCAAACATTTTCAGACAAGGTACATCCTTACATGTTCAGAATATGACCTCCTGCCTCGAAAAGTGTTATTTTTACGAAATCTTTCACCTGGGGATATAACTTCTTTATATCCTCGTCAACAAAATCATGAAGCGCTGCTGCAAACTCAACACCAGTTGGACCACCACCAACAATAACAAACTGAAGAACTCTCTTCCTCTCTTCATCGGTTAGTGTAGGTAAGCTAGCCCTTTCAAAGCAGTCAATAACAGTCCTCCGGATCTTTTGAGCATCTTCAACTTCCTACATAAAGTACATTTGCCAGGAACATCGACAACAAATTTCCAAAATTGATTAGGTTTAATGACCAAAATTCCAAAATAATACCATTCAATTAGAAACAAGACTTTGACATAAAGAAAGCAAAGTATGTATTTTCCATATCCGTGATATAATTTTAGTGAAGTAAACTACATTGATACTGCTTTTACGTCGCCTATTTTTGGGGGACTCCAATCTGATCTTCTGTTGAAGAATATTGTAATGGCTTCAGACTAGGAAGAAGAGGAAGGGTAAGGTGGGGTTATTGGTAGGCATGAAACCAAATTATGAAGCAATAAAGTTCCAAGAGAACATACCTTGAGAAAATGACAATGCTCCTCAACACCAGGAGTATTGAATGTATTGACGCGTGCTCCCACAGCTATAACAAGGTAATCATAGTCCACAACAAATTCTTCTTCACCTTTTAGGTTGGTATCTTGGGTTGATCGGCAATATACCTTCTTATTTTGCGCATCAATTTTGAAACATTCAGCCTCCAGGTAATGAATATCCAGATGTTTCTGCTAAGTACAACAAAGGACATCATTCATTAGTAACAAGTTCAAAATTTGAAGATAACTACAAAATGTGGAACTGTTGCTCCTGGTGTAAAAATGATTTGACCAAACTATGGAGCACATAACCTTGCCTGCAAGGGGGAAACCAGGTCAGCAAAATCAGCCTAAGCTAATTTTTTCTGCCATAAATTTACACCTTGATGCTTTCACTGACCAGAGTGCATATGATATACAGGCAAGGTTAGCTTCACCATGGAACATGATTAATACTCATAATATCAGTAATAAGTGACAATAAAGCTAAGGTTACTGTGAAACAGGATTTAGTGGATTAAAAAAAAGAATTTTAAAAAAACTTGCAAAGATGAAATTGCTTCTCATAAGAAGGCACTGGATTTCATTACCATGGATCTACATCTCTTTACCTTTCTAACAATTCTGCGAACTGGTTCAACAATGCTGCGAGCTTCGACTGTGCCACATGTAACGCTTGGTAATAAAGGGGTGAACGCAAAATAATTACGAGGTGATAGCACCTGAACATCAAATCCGGGATTCTTCAGGTTCTTCACGAAACTTGTTCCAGCCCAACCAGTTCCAAGAACCAGCACCTTCTTCTTCTTGCTGTCAGCTTCATGTGAATTCACAACATTCACGCCATCATACGATTTTGCCTCTGCAGAGGCCACAAGGCCCCCACCACTGCCAAAACAGCAAATATGAGGGGTTACGGATTCGGTAAGAAACAGGGAAGAAGGGATAAACACAACAGTTATTGTCCGCAAATGTTGCAGCTGAATGTAGCTCAAAGCTGAGAAAGAATGAGTAGCTATAAGCTCAGAAAGAACGATCTCATTTAAATGGCTAAACTGGAAGATATGTAAATATTCACTTCTTAGAACGAAGCAAATAGAAGGGGAAAATATTTTTGCTTCAATTCTGTGTTACAAGAAAGGAAAATTCTCATAAAAAAAGTGTAGTGCGGTTATAGAGAATAACAAGATAAAAAGAAAACAAATATGATGCTAACTCTTGACGTAAGGTTACTGTCATAGTAATATGTCGGATATGATGGATAAAACTACTTCTATGTCATTCATTTTCATAGAAAACACGTACAAGGTTGGGATTTGTTCAGATGCAATTGAACTTATTATAAATGCTATATGAAAAGCTCCACAGCTCCTGGAGTAATAAGCCGCTAACAGCAACGATACAAAGATTACCCTGTTTAAATTTAATACTACCACTAGAGCATGATACACTGCAACCTAGTGGGTACTTCTACTAGGAAATCGGTAGAGCTAGTGAACTAAAAAATTGCTCCATTTCCAACTTTTTTACAACCCTGGCTTGTGTATCCGTTGCATTTTTCTCATTCCAAATCTCTTCTTCCACTGTCCTACTACTACGTCTAGAAACCAATACTTCTGGAAAATAATATTTGGTTCTTCTCTCTGTTGGAGGGGCTGGGATGCCGAGGCCCAAGTCGCACTAAGCGCAGCAGAAAAAAAGAGTAAGGATTAGAGTGCCGAGGGAAGGTTTATATTTCAGTTGTAAATGTGTGTAGGATTGCAGGTTCTGTATTGGTGTTTTAGTCATCCCTGAATATTAAGTAAAGAAGGAATACCGTATTATACGTGAACCAGTCTCATTCAAAAGAATGTTAATCTTTTTATCTCATTCTCTCATTTTTGTTCTACAAACTGATCGTTGCTTTAAATTTCCTTTTGCCATGTAGGCTTTTCTTTTGTTTCTTTTTAATTCAGATTTCCATGGCTCTCATACTAGTTATAACCTTGAATCTATTTCGATGAGAGCACGTTCAAATGTGATTCTTGCTCTGAATCGAGTTTCTGCTGCTCTGAAGCATAATAATCAACCCCATTATATGGTTCATGTGGATGCTGTACACCATGGTAGTAATTAGATCTCAACTTACCTACCTACAGAGTAAGTTTACTAAACAAACGTAATTGTGCCAGTATCAAACCAAGTACAGCCAGAAAGGACATGGTAATACAATCAGGTAGGACAGAAAAATGAATAAAGTTGGGTGAGAGTGAAAAAACAATGTGTTGGTCGATTTAACTCCAGGGGCCTTTGTGGTTCAACAGCTAAAATGAAGAAATTTTTTGCAAATTTGTTCTGCATGATGATTTTATGTATTCTGATATTTTGCAGAATCTAGACTTTTTATAGTTTCCCATTTTCTATAACTTGTGTTTTGATCATTGTTTTAGTATTAAAATTATAACTTTGGTATGCTTTTAATAGTTTTAGTTTTGGATTTTGTAGCTGTTTTAAAATTTCATTTGAGATTTTAGGAAGAGAAAAGATTAAGAGAGAAAAAAATGTGAAAAATATTAACAGATCCTAGTTATAGGTTTTATTTTTATAGATAACCTCCTAACATAACTAGGACAACTTCCTAAGGATCTCTCGAGGATAGGACTAAGAATCATTATGACTTAAATTTATGAAGTTGGAAATCTTTAATAGGTAAAATATTGCATAAGAATTCTTATTGAATTAGTTTTCTCACAATTGGATATAAAATAACAATTTTTTTATCTTCTCATATCACATATCTTATATTCTAATTTAAATAAAATCGTATGTTTACGCATCAACGGTCATGAAAAATAAATAATGTAACAAAGAAGACAGAGACAAAAGATATGGTATAACAATCCTAAAGATCCTACTTGAATTCTTTTCTTAGAAAAAAGGATCCAAATATTGCATTCATTCATCTCTTGCAACGGGTGCTCCCTATTGGACCGCGCATTATCCTCAATTCATCACTTATGACAAGATTCATATTATTTATGTGCATAATAATCAATTTTACAATATATAATGAAATTCAGCATATTCTAAAAATCATGACCGAATCAGAGCGATTCACAACTTGAAAAACAATCCTTTTGATTTAATTTGACAACTATAGTCCCTAGCGTTACTTATTAATTTAAGAAGCATTGTGATATTCACACTCCCCTTTAATACAAGGGGAAAAAACACTATTGTTGTACCCTTACTTCATGAGATTACAACTTGGATCTGAAATTTGTAAAGTTCCCACACATTTTCTGATGAACGATAGGGTAATCTTATAATTGGTACGTCAAAAGGGGGCGTGAAAATTGTACTAGGAAAAAAGGGTATGAAAATTCTGTGGCTTATAATATAGATACAAACAACTCTGATCTACAAAACCAGATAAAGCTTATCTGAAATCAAGGGTCAGCAACATTTCAGTTAGTTTAAGTAGCAAATAGAGGGGGATCATTAACACAACTAAATCTTTGATTACGCTGTAGAAAATCCAATCCAAAGAACTCTCACTTGTGAAAACAGATCAAACACAGATCGAACTGAACAAAACGGAACAAAATACGTACGAACCGAATAGGAAAACAGATGAATTCGAAAAAAAAAAAGTCAAAATCAAACAAACTCACAGCTACGGGGAAACTAGATCAGTACGGGGTACATAGAAAGCAGAGGAATTAATGTTGAGTACCTGACAGTGAAGACAACGAGCAACTTAACGAGAGAGGGATGGTCGTGGAAAGTTCGAGAAAATCTCTCGTAAAAAGTCAAACCACGCATCTTTGCTTCAACCTTCTGGCCTCAGATCTTACTGCGAGCTTGAAAATGCATAAAATTCTGTGTTTCGGCAGAGCAGTGCGTGCATAAGTAATCGATTTGGAGAAAGAAAGAAGACAAAGGAGGGAGGAGAGGCGTGGCAGGGAAGGTAGAAAATTTCTGATCAAAAGGGAAAAATGAAGTTGAAGAGCAAACACCCGAAGAGGTGGGAAGTGCCAGGGTGTTTGTTACTCGTGGCATGTGGCATGTGGGAGTGTTCTCTCACGAATCTTCTGCCCAGCTTTCGATTTGGTTGACTCGGGCCCCAGTATATTGACACGTGTCTTCGGCGAAGGAGAGGGTCTCTATAGTCGTTGCGGTAGCTAAACACCTGGGCAGATGTATAGTGTACGAACTCTGTTCAAATTTTCACTAGAGTAAACTCTGTCCAAATTTGTCTTGTTCTTTTGTCAAGTATCGCTTTCGAGTTATGTTAGGAACATGAGTAGATGTATAGTATGGTAAGCGGAGTTAATTGACCCTTCTAAGTTGAAAAATCCCCTTGGAATATGGTGAGGTTGTGAAAATCTATCAATTTGCTTCGAATTGTCTCCTAAATCTAGTTGAATCTATAGCCTCCATTGGGAATGACTAATTAGTATCACCCACTCGTTACTAATCGGAATCACTCCAATACTTAAGTTAGAATGTGCAGAATGAAATTACAATAGTAATTGTATTTATAATTAATAGAGTACCTAATTTTGTCTTGTAATTTTCTATCTATAAGCAATCAAATGCCTTATTTTAGCATAGCATGGGACTATTTTTCAAGTAGTGCTTTGTCAAATATAGTTGTTTCCTTACAGCAAAAGGATTTTCTAAACAGAAACATTCCAAAAACCTTGTATGTTCTAATTCCAAAAGGTTGCCCGACATGGGGATGGCCCATGGGTCAAGCCCTTAGTCTTGGGTCAAGCACCTCTCAATCCACTCAACAATCTGATGTGGCAACGACGCACATTGCCAAAATAACCCAATCCATTCTGGACCCGGACAACACTTCAGCCCACATGCTCATATAATAGCCCTTTAACCAAGCATGGGCTCAAGTGACGATTGGTTGACATGAGTGACCAAACTGATAAAACTGTAATGTGCTAACTCGTGATGACTTTTAATTAGTCGACTTTCAGACCAACGCTTAATTTTATACGCGCCGACTTAGATGCATTAATTGTTCTTTGTTGGGATCATGCCATGTGGCACACATTCGATGGTCAAGAGTCATCCCGCTTCGTTTCCCTCCTCGCGTCCCTTGACCTTCTTCATATGCAGCCTTTGGGTGAGAAGAGAGTCACTTTCCTCATTTCAACTTCATTTCTCCCCTCTACAAATTCCTATTTTCCATCGTTGATTCTCGCTGCAAGGGTTTCTTCAAGCACCTTTGGTTTCCAACTCAGATATTTCGATTGTTATCCTTGTTTCGCATTCAATACTTTATTTCTCTAGCTTTTTGATGTATTTTTTAATTTATATGTACGGTTCAAGTTTGAACGACGACTCTATTACTGTCCAATTGCCCCTTTTCTAGTGGGCACGTCCCATTAATGGTCGTTTTCGATGACTTTGCCGCACAATCCATTGTCTGATTAGGTCTATCAATCGGCGATTGGGCAACAAGCTAGGTGTCGGTCCATACCAATACTTTTAACTGTCTGCCTATACACTTTTGTTAGGTCCTCATTAGGGCACCAAGGCAATAGAACAACAAGTACTGCGCTATCTTTGATATTGAATTCTCTATTTGGCCTTTCAAACACTGCTACTTCATCTCAGACGACGTGGGCCTTGCTCTGGAGCCAATCGGCATCATTCTTGAGCCTTGACCGGATTGTAACCATATGCTAATCATGGTAATAGTCGAAGGACGGGTTCAGTTTTATTTTCATCCATGGCTTCGCCGTATATTTTATGAACTGGGCCTAATGACTTTTTCGATTTCGGTCCATTTCTTTAGGATGGCCATGTCGGTCACCCGCATGGTATAGATGTACAAACTCAACTTTGAGTTTTGCAACCTATTTGGCTGCTATCTAGTCAATAAAAATACAAAGTCAAATCAATACCATTTGCCTAGCCGACTGAGATATAGGCCACTTATCTTAGGGCTTACTGAATTCACAAATGAATTTTGGCCATGACGAGAAACTTTGAGTTCGGCACTGACGAGGAGAGATTGTATCCCGTCCCGTGCAAGAGAGAATAGTTAGATAAATACCGACATGATACTTTTTTTATGTGATATTTGTAAGAAAAAATAATGCGACAAATTCAAAGAGTTGATTGAAAATCCAGAAAACATACATCTTTTTTTTTTTTTTTATATTAATAACGGAATCAATAAATATAGAATTAATAATACAAGAATCGAAATACAGAAATAAAGTACAGTGTTACCGAACCGAGTCATGTGTTTAACACAGTTTCCTTAAGACTAAATCGACGCCTCACCGTGGGTGTTGGAGGATAGCTCCGGCGTCGTCTCCCAATGTAAAACGGCTCCACGAACTAGGTAACACCAAACCTCGTTCGCTTGTCAAACTTACTTGTGCCTAACTCTCTCTCACCAGAATAATGAATTCGGGATAAACCAAATTTTGTTGGATCTCCTCTGCCTCAATACCAAAAACGAGTTTGGTATATAAAGACCTTTTGGGATCTACTAGCAATGAAAAGACTATAATGAATGAAGTCAGAAACAAAATGACTCTTGGATAGTACATGAATAACCTTTGGATGATACACAAATGTTCTTTGGATGGTACACGAATGAATGAGTCCCTTGGATGGTACATGAATGAGACATTATGGTGACTATTGGGGTGTGAAATGACCAAGACTTTTCGGTTGCCCCGAGATCATCCGGTGTCCCGTTCATTTAAACCCTTCGAATTGCCAATAATATTCAGCGATTCACCATCTCGGTATTGATGCATTTGAGAACTTTTCTGCTTTCCAAATTCAGATTCTACAGCATTTAGATTTTAGCACTTTCTAAGTACATTTATTTTGTTTTGTTTCTATTTCAGTGACATCTAACGTTATTTGTTTAGTTTTCTACTGTTGATTTTTTATTTCCCGCTTCAATGACATATTACGTACATATCTGCTTAACTATTATTATATTTATGTTACGGCAATAGATAAAGTTATTTGTAACATCTGTCTATAGTTGTAATTCATTTAAAATATTAATTTTTGACAACATATTTTAATATATAAAGGGGATACCTATTTCGGTGTGACTTTAAAAATAAAGTCGTGTTACAAAAGTATTTTTCATTATTACTCTCCATAGAAAAAATATTTTACTGGTTTGTTATTGTCACAAAAACTAACCATCAGAACTAAAAAAACGTGAAATCGCTATTGCTCTAACTGCCATTAACAAACTAGTAAATAAATAATTTTGATAATTATTTATTCTTACCACTACACTCCATAATTTGATAACTGGTCAACTTTTCAAAGTTATGCTGTTGTTGCTGCCACTGCCGCTGAACAATTTCCCATATTCTCTACCTATCCTTTACTGGGTTTTCCTATGTCACTAATCTGGACTTGTGAGAGACACCAGGTGTGTATTGTGCTTTTGTATTCTATTTTTTAAAAATCTTTCTATTTATGCCACGATACTTTTTACTTTACTAACCCTATCTTTTTCACCCTTTATCTTCTTTTCCAAATCACTCATTTTGAAACTGTCGATGACCTCTTGATTTTCTCTTCAAAAATTGATAAGAAAAAGCTCTTGCACTGATCATTAAAACTAAAAAGAGAGACATTGAATTTCAGGGGAAAGAAATCGAAAACTAACTTAAAACACATTTTTGATCATGTTTTCATTGCAATATTCATTTATAAAAATGCATGGTAGGAATTGAATTCAATAATTATGGCCCATTTTTTTAATTTAAAAATGAATGCACACTCATCGTGTGTATCCCGATTCTAGTTCTAATTTACTAAGTTAATGCACTATTTACTCCCAACATTTTTTGCATGCCAATTTTCATTAGTCATTGGGGAGTGCACGTTAAGGAGATTTCATGAAATTTAGTTCTCCCCTACAATGGAAGAATGGCCGATAAATCCAAACTTTAGCAGTTAATTTTCCCAACTCAGCTTTAAAGGTGGCTTTTGCTTTATCTACCAACTATATTCAATCAACGTGATCAACGGAAAAGACATTAAAATCACAATTAGCCCCATCTTCATCTCCAGAAGGTAGATGCCAATTTGCATGCTTCATTCTCGAAAGAGCTCACATCTTACGCATCCATGTCTTTTTATGTCTGTTCTTCTGCATTCTAGTCATTCTATCATGTGATCTTCTTATCATCTCTGAAAATTTCCACACAATCCAATGGCCAAGAAATGCACTAAATTGGGTACAAAGATTTGAGATGCTAGTTTAAATCCGTATAATTCTAGAAGGAAAACCCGATTTGTGTACTTCCAATCAAATTCAATTCCCTCCTGGAGTTCCGCAGTTGGTTTATATTTGACTCAGTAGTTTTGAACTTTAATGGGACCCTAAATTAAGACCTTGCTGGTTTACGTTCACAGCCAAATCTTTTGCCAGTTGCCAGTTGCCATTGACAGCGAGAATCTATAAACGTCTTTACTCTCTCGATCCTGTGGATAAACACAATAAAAATTTGAACTGTTGAATTTTCATATGCTAAATGCTTTCTGTTATGAAATGCCAGATTTTCGTTAAGCTGTAAACAAAATTACACGCTATGAAAACACTTCCACATATTCACAAACATTAATCCATCTGAATACAAATTACTCATTATCAGGCATTCCTTTGTCCAACCATTTTTATCACTTTAAGCAAGTCTGGATCGGCACAATTACTTCTTATCATCCAACTGATGAGTAGAATAACACGAACCACCATCAAGAGATAATCAGCCATTCAGCAGAGAGAGATACTTGAAACAATTAGCCGAACTAAAAAATAAAACAAAATAAAGACAAATGCAATGAAAAAAGCAACATATATAATTTAGATTGATCAAAATAACATGACCGAGTATGCAGATCTGTCTACACTATCTCTGGACGTGGCGATGGGCAGCAATAGCCTCGCCCTCTAGCAAACCCTAAAACGTATACAAGAAACAAGCCAAACCCTTCTTCAATGAAAGGGGTTGAAGAAAATGGCTTGAAGTGTAAACAGTGTGACAAATATGTACACAAACCGAAAGAGATCTGCTCAGAGCTTGAACCTCGACTCCTCCAACAACAGCTACTAGTACAACAAACAACAAATGCTTATACACAAAAACTCCACAATAACTTAAAAAAGATTCTCATGTTTCTGTTTCCATTTCGATAAGTAAGTCCCTCCTCGGCCACGGGTCTTCCTCTGGTGAAGCAAACAAGGCCACCGAGATGTCAGACAGCTTCTTTCTGCTGAATCGAGGCCGGTGAGACCGACGCTGTTTAGGAGCATTTGGAGTCTTGGCCTCTTCAAAATCCTCCAAATCAGTAGGATCCCGAAAAGCTGAAATTTTTTTAGGCGTGCTATATGCGAAATGCCACTTCTTTGCTATTAATGTCTGTTAAGGCACAGAAAAAAAAAACACACATACACACCATCAATAATCACCACAAGAAGCTGGAAAATCAAATCAACCGCAATTGTCATAAGAATAGAAACTTACCGCTTCTCTGATTTGTTTGGACACATGGAAAAGCTGCTTCAAATCATCATGACTAACACCACACAAAACCCTAATCTGCAAAATAAAAACCCCAGATTGATTTCAGCAACGGTTTCAATCACAAAACCCATTTACATGTACACATTTCTATATCTAATATCTAATGATTGATTAATTTGGTACTAACCAGAATATCCTGAGGCAGGGCTTCAAGCAGAGACTTGTTCGAAAACTGAATCATTTTCTCAGTGCATTGCTTTTTCATTGCCGTGGAATCAACTTCCATATTGGTGGAAATGGAAATCCTCTTCCCACTCAACGACCTCGTGTAATGAACAAGCCCTGATCCTAACCCTAATTCTTCGGTAACATGCTTCCCTTTCGACCCACATCTTTTTCCTAAAGCCATATTCTTTCTCAATTCCTCACACCAATTCCCAGCAAGATCTGAATTTTCCATCGAAAACAAACAACACCACACTATAAATCAGAATAGACCCAAAAAAAAAAGGTTCAATCTGAAATTAACTACAATAGCATGAAGCCCTCAAACCCAAGGGGGAAACCAAAACTGTATCTAATACCCTATCTCTAGCAAATACCAAATCAAATCAGCATATATATACAAGACGCTTTACAGAGAGAGAGGGTAACCTGATATGAGAGAAACCCTAAATTGAGGCTATGGAGTAATGGGTGATTGGAATAACGGTTGTTCTGAGGAAGGAAACAAAGAACCGCCTTTCTCAAATACAGGGGCTTCGATTCCAAAATCAAGTTCTGTGTATTTATCTAGACGAACAAAAGATGAGGTTCTGGGGTTTTTCGAATTCACGAACAGGCAATGTAGAGGTAAAGTATGAATTTTCGTTTATTTACGGGAAAGGACTCGAAATTTCCGGAGTAAATATATATGGGTACTGTCCGTGTCTATCTCATACGGCGAAAAATATAGCCGTTTAACACGTGGCAGGCGATGATGCGCGGAAACAACATGGGTGGTGGTTTGTGATGACGTGGCCGATGTGGTCGGTCTAAGTCGGTTGGCGCTTTCATTAATTTCAAGGACGTCAGTGAGATGGTTTCTCTAGCAACACGGACCGTCGGATCAAAAGGGCCACTAGTGTTTGGACGCGTGTGAGTGAATAGTAGGGTGAGGAGGCGGAGATTGGTGTGGACGTGGGGTAAAGGCAAGTGTGTGGTTGTCGTTGATGTGAGAAGAGAGAGAAGATTCGAAACCTAAATAGGTGGCTGGCGTCCCCTTAGGGTGTTTACTCGGTGTTTTTTCGAGTCAAACACGGCTTCCTGCATAAGCTTTAAATGGGCCCACTAAAGCCGTCACACGGTGATGGGCGGGAAACAGGTGCATGCTGTGCTGGGAAGCAGAGCACACAAGCTGTGCCTAGTTTCGTGGTAAAACAATTATGCGTACTTTCCTAACAAGATTTTATTTTAAAATTTTGAGTTTACAATTAATTTTGAAATATTATTTTAAGCTAATTGTAAATTTTTTAAAAAAATTAAAAAGAACACGATCAAAAGGAGATCAAATAAGCGGTATCGATTACTTTTTTAATACGGCGGTAGCAAAAATAAAAATAAAAGTAAAAAATATGCCCATTTTGCTATTGCCGCAATTAAAAAAATGACAGACGTCGCTCATTTGATCCTCGTGTTCTCGAGATTTTGTTTTCAAAATTTTTTTTTATAAATTCACCGTTGACCTAAAAAAATATTTCGAGATTAACCACGAACTCAAAATTTTAAAATAAAATTTTATTAGGAAGGTGTATACACAAAGCAAAAAATTGTGTCATTTTTAGGCACAGCTTATGTGCTGTGATTTGAAACATGAAGCACAACATACACCCCACTCCCGTGATGGGCACTCCAGTTTTGTTCATTCGTGTATGAATAAATTTTGTTCATTTTTTATTATTTGGGATTACTTTCAGATTTCATGTTTAAAATTAAAATTATTTATTTTGTTTAAATTTATATTTTAGGATTTAAAAAAAAAAAACTTAAATTTTTAGTTAAGGTACATACAAATATTTCATTGGGTTGAATTTTTTATTAATTACTTAAGAATTTAATATAAAATGTATATAATTTTGACTATCAAAGTAACACCTTTAAATAAGTATATATAGCCGAGGTAAAGAAAGGTAAACTGAATTCATCGGATTAACCTAGCGGAGCCTGCTATAGCTAGGTATTCTATAGACTAGTTGTGTTAGCCAAAAGAGTTTAATCGCTGTTTAAGTGTCATCACCTAAGCTCTATCTACATGTCATGCATGGGTGTGTGGGTGTATGGGTGTGTATGTAGACTTTTCCCCTCACAAACGAGGACTTATTCAAACTTCTAAGTAGCTCAAATGGCCTTCTCATTTACCCTTTCAATAGGTCAAAAAGTTATCATTACCATTGCACAAATGGACCTGATAGGTAGGAAATTGACGATCGAGCAGGTTTTCTCGGCCCATCTCGCTCAGTCTCTTGGCTGCTCGATTAACACAATTTTAGCCCTGATAAAATGGCTCCCCTCCTTAATCAAAACAAGAGGCTAGGTCAGCTAGTGCGAGAGTACACGAAGGAAGACTCCTAATGGAAATACACCACATTGTATGCGGATCTTAAGAGATATGGTCCTTATTTGGGTGGCTAAGGATCCCTACACAACCAGAAGAGATCACTTTTATCCTGGCCCCTTGAAACAGACTCCCAGTAGGACTCAAAGAGCAAAAGAAGCAGAAAAGCACACTCGAAACAAATAGTGCACGTATAGCCTATCATTCTAGTACTACCTTCCCATCTCATTTTCTCTCCAAAAGATTATACGATTTGACTTAGGAATCAGTTGGGTGTTTATTGGCACCACACTAGTGTCCTTAGTTTTGTTGCAGGTCACTGCCCAAGAGGGACAGTTGGAGGCATTATTAGTTGACACAGTTTGTGAAAACGATTGTCATTTTGACATCTTGAGAAAGAAGCTTTGCTTTTTCATTGGCAATCCTCCGATTGCCCGCACTCGATCGATGGCCAATCAGAACAACAATGCCCACAATGCAAGTGCCCCTAATGGAAACGAAGACCCTCCTGTTGTGGACTTGTTGGAGGAGCAAATTGATAATTCTAGTCTCAACTCAGCACAGTTCTATAATAAGCACAAAATATTGACATAGAAAAGTCCAAAGACCATGTTATTAGTTGTTTTTGGTTCTTAATTAAGTATATTTGTTATCTTTTTGGTTATCTATATATTTTATTTGCCTAAAGGAAGAAGTGGTGTGAATTCGATCCGCTAAGTTGATGCAAGTGAAGCCCTATTTTGAAAGCAATTAAGAAAATTGAATATTATTCAAAATCAAAATTAGCTTATTGGTCTACAAGGAATTGGATTGCACCAAGTGGCGGCTCAACTATTAGACATGTTAGGCCCAAGTCTAAGGCCCCCAATTTTTAAAGGCCCCACAATTTTTTCATCTATTCTTACACACACACGTATATGTATATATATAATATAATACTATGATAGAGTATAAATATACAAAGAAGTTAAAGGAAAAGTGTCATTTTGAATTCTCAAATCCACTCAATGTATATTTTTTAGAATATAAAAAGATTATTTGTGAGAAAATGCATTTTCTCTCCCCATCTTTATTTTACTCTCGCACGCACAACCATATCTCTCTCTCTTTTCTCTTTTTCTCTTCTCTGGAACAACTGAACAAGTAAATGGACTAATTACTCTCTCTTTCTTCCTTTGGAAGAAAAAGAAGGAAATACTTTTACTCTGATACTCTCACTTTCCAACTTTTTTGAAGACGAAGAAGAAGAAAATGGCCTTCATAACATCTATAGCACAAAATATTTCACAAATAAAAAAAGGTAAATCAATTTGTTGTATATTTTCTGTTCAAATCAGTTTTTTATTTCAATTTGACATCTAATGTTATGATAACATTATTGTGCAGGTTAGACACTAGAAGTTTATGAGTGATTCAGCCATTTAGAAGCCGATATAATTAAACTACGAGCTAACGTCAAGTTAGGTTCTATTGTTGTACTATATTTTGGATAGTATAAGTCAAAAAATAAAATATAAAACAAAAAGACTTCCTTCAAAATTTTTGTTTAGCCCGCCATTGGCTGGACCTATAGTATTTAATTCATGAAACTCGTTGATGAGGCATGAATCATCATGAAATGGGCCCCATGGAAGTGTCCCATTTGAATTGTTAGACTATTAGGATTTAGTCAAAGTTATAAATCTCGTACCGTACCGCCCGGTACCGGGCGGTACGTACCGTACCGGGTCGAAAACGGGACAGGTGGACGGGCGTTCTGCTCCGGTCAAAATTCCGGCAGTTCCGGCCAGTTCCGGCCGGT
Source organism: Arctostaphylos glauca (assembly GCA_019985065.2). Taxonomy (NCBI): domain Eukaryota; kingdom Viridiplantae; phylum Streptophyta; class Magnoliopsida; order Ericales; family Ericaceae; genus Arctostaphylos; species Arctostaphylos glauca. The sequence continues at coordinate 16,498,864 of JAHSPW020000001.1, read as the reverse complement.
ACCGGCGGTATCTCGGATCTCGGCCGAGGTATGATTTTTGTTTTTTTTTTTAATTTTATTCGTCCTTTTGGAATTATAGAAAACTTAAAGGTATGAAATGTAATTAGGTGAGGGTAAAAACTAAAAAGCCCTAAACCAAAAAAACGTTCTGCACTTCTGCTTGCCCTCACCGCCTACCTCACCGTTCTGATTTTCCGACCTCCCCACTGCTGTGTTTTCGGTGTTCTTCCGTCCGTCCAAGACTCCAAGTTGGTATGTTTCTGCGTTTTATGTTGATTTCAATGGAGTAGATCCATTTGGTGCCTTCATTTTTTTTGCGTCAATGGATTATAAATTGGAGTAGATCCATTCGGTGTTCTGCGTTTTTTTGTTTTATGTTGTTTTTTCTGCATCAATGATTTACTTTTATATGTCAAATATATATTTTTAAAGAATATTTGTTTAAAAAATTGTATTATTTTTTAGCGACAAATCCGAAACGGTACACCGGTACCTACCGTACCGGTGGCAAAACCGGTACCCTTGCCGGTACGAGATTAATAACTTTGGATTTAGTATTAAATAATAAGGACTGCTCACATGTAATCAAAGTCCAAGTCAACTTTGGAAATTAACATTATATGAAGGATAACTAGGGTTATCATTGAGGCGGTCCACGTTTGGCTGGAAAAGAAGAAGAAAAAGGAAGCAAAGCCTAGCAGAAGCAAGTCCACGGCTGAATCAGGAGGAGAACCCAGTATGCGGCTGAAAAATTAAGAGGAGGAAATAGTAAATGTCAGGCTTTGAGTTTTATTAATACATTGATTCGTGTTTTATTGACTCCATGAAAGTTTATCTTCCATATTTTCTTCAATGGAGTAAATCTAAAACTTTATCTTCCATATCCATGATGATCTCTAAATTATTGTGTAAAAATCATAGACAAATCAGTACATGAGATTAATTGATAGATATTTATGAGTATGAATTACAAAATCTTAATTAATTACTCTCTCAATACTTAATCCAAATAATTTTTCTTTGAATATTTAATTTTCAATTTATTAATTTATTTATGTCTCTGTTTGTTTAATTTTAGTTGGAATAAAAATTCACAACTTTTGTTAACTATAGGTTAATTAAGGTTAAATTAATTTAATTTATTTAGTCTTCCAGATAAAAATTACAATTCATTGTGGGTTTGACATCGCTCTCTTGCATCACATCCTTGAAGTGCGGGGTGTGAAGCCGAATCGAGTTATATGCTTGGTTGGAGAAAAGCAAAGATGAGAGGAAGTAAGCCGAGTAGAACATTTTGGAAAAAAATAGGAGTACTGACGAGCACCAGAAGGAATCCAATGTTGTTCGGCTCGGAGAAAAAATGAAGCCTTGGCCACATGAGTTCGAAATGACTATATTAAGATTCCCAGATAATAGCTTATTCGAAAGATTGAACGCAAGCCTTATTTTTAGGTGGGCGAATAAACAAATGGGGAACAAATTAAAAGTCAAATAACTAGAGGCTATGGTCTTCGTATCACAATGACCAAGGGCACCTTACGACGAACTGTAAGCAGTTTAAGGCTCACTTCGAAGAGCTCGTTGCTGTAGATGGCCTCGGCCAGGGCTGATGACTTGGACAAAATTAAAACAATACATATGATCCATGGTGTGGTTGATCAGGGAATTGAGGAAAGACTCAAAGCCAAACTCAAGATGGCAACCGTTAGCAAGGAGGTAATAAGGGTCGAACCAGCCCCCAAAAAGGGGGGTAGAGTAGGTGATCACTTTTGTTAGAATAGTTTATGTTTTAAGTAAACGTGTTTAGTCCCACATCGCCTATGTTAGGCTTGTGGCTTTGTTCCCAGTAATATAAATAAAGTGATTATGTGTATGGGTGAGATTACCTAATAGACTTTTATCCTTCCTCTCTCTCTCTTTCCATCTCGCTAACATGGTATCAGAGCGGGATCGTATTCCACCCTAGATAAACCCTAACCCTAGAAATTAAACCCTAACCCTACGTCTAAACCCTAACCCAAACCCTAACCCTACGTCTAAATCCTAAACCTAACCCAAAACCAAACCCTAACCCTACCTCCACTACTACGCTTGCTCAGACAGGTCCTTCAGTTGCTTGTGTTGCATATTCTTTGTCTTCTATTCCCTGGGTTATTGATTCTGGTGCTAATAATCATATGACTGGTACTTCTAAATTCTTTTCTACTTGTCAGTCTATTAGTCAACCATCTCATATTACTTTGGCAGATGGTTCCACCACTAAGGTTACTGGTTTAGGTTCTGTTCCTGTTTCTCCATCTCTTCTTTTAAAATCTGTGTTACATGTTCCTCGTTTACCTTTTAATCTTGTGTCTGTTCATCAACTTACAAAATCCTTAAACTGTTCTGTCACATTTTTTCCTCATGGTTGTGTGTTTCAGGATATCAAGATGGGGAGGAAGATTGGTGGCGGTGTTGAACGTGGTGGCCTGTATTACCTCACTAATGATAATCCTGTTCAGTCAGTTGCTCTTCACTCCTCAGAATCCTCATATCAGCAACATTGTAGGCTTGGTCATCCATCTCTCCAGAATTTGAAGCGTTTAGTGCCCTCCTGTGGGTCTCTTAAAGAGTTATCTTGTGAAGTCTGTGAGTTTAGTAAACATCACCGTGTCACCTTTTATCCTAGAGTAGTGCGTCGTGTGTCGAGTCCTTTTGAGTTAGTTCATTCAGATATTTGGGGGCCTATTCATGTGCCCAATGTTTTTGGTTTTCAGTACTATGTTATTTTTGTTGATGACTTCTCCCGTCTTACATATCTTTATCTTATGAAAGAAAGGTCTGACTTGAAGTCTGTTTTTCACTCATTTTATATGGAAATAAAGACTCAATTTAATACCTGCATTCGTATGTTTCGTTCTGATAATGCACGTGAATATTATCATAGTATTCTATCTCAGTTTTTTGATGATCATGGGATTATTCATTTCATCAATCATCATGTGCTCGGACTCCACAACAAAATGGAGTTGCCGAACGCAAGATTCACCATTTATCAGAAGTTATGCGTGCCATGTTATTTCAAATGCAGGTCCCTAAGTCTTATTGGAGTGATGCGGTTCTTACCGCTTGTTATTTAATTAACCGAATGCCTTCTACTGTTCTTGGGGGGTCAAATTCCACATATGGTCCTTTTTCCCGGTTGGCCTCTCCACTCATTACCCCCACGGGTGTTTGGGTGCACGTGTTATGTTCATGCTCTTGACCCTGGCCGGAGTAAACTAGACCCTCGATCCTTTCGGTGTATTTTTCTTGGTTATTCGCGCACTCAAAAGGGATACAAATGTTATTCTCCCACCTTACGTCGTCATTTTGTGTGTGCTGATGTTACGTTTAATGAGTCGCTCCCTTTCTATTCACAGTCTGTCCTTACAACTGAACAACTTGTGTCTGAGTCTGTCTTCCCTATGGCCGTCCCTTCTGGTACTGCACCTCCAAACCCTTTCTATTCACAGGTGTATGTTCGTCGTCCGAAAAAACCACAAGTGCCACCTCAGCCAGAGCCTTCTCAGCCAGCAGGTCCACCACAGCTCACTGCTCCATCGTCCCATCCGTTGCGAGATCCTGACAATCTTGATCTTCCTGTTGCCACGCGTAAAGGTACTCGATCATGCACTATTCATCCCATTGCTAAATTTGTTTCTTCTACTCATCTGTCTCCCTCCCTTCGTGCTTTTACTACTTCTATATCTTCCGTTTTTGTTCCTAACACTGTTCAGGAGGCCTTCTCCTTGTCTGAGTGGCGGATAGCTATGGAAGAAGAGATGTCTGCTCTTCATCATAATGGCACTTGGGAGTTGGTTCCTCTCCCTGCTGGTAAATCTACTGTTGGCTGCCGCTGGGTTTTCACTGTCAAGTATCTCCCTGATGGTACTGTTGAGCGTTATAAAGCTCGCCTGGTTGCCAAAAGCTACACCCAGACTTTTGGTGTTGATTACTCGGAGACGTTCTCCCCCGTTGCCAAACTTGATTCTGTTCGCATTCTCATTTCTCTTGCCGCCAATCTTGGTTGGCCATTGTTTTAGTTGGATGTTAAAAATGTCTTCCTCCATGGGGATCTCCAAGAGGAAGTTTACATGGAGCAACCACCTGGGTTTGTTGCTCAGGGGAGCGTACGCAGGTATGTCGGCTTCGCAAAGCTCTATATGGACTTAAGCAGTCCCCTCGAGCGTGGTTTGGCAAGTTTAGTGATGCATAGGGCTGCAAACGAACCGAGCTGTTCGCGAGCTCGGCTCGGCTCGGCTCGATAAGGGCTCGTTCGGCTCGGCTCGTTTAGTTAACAAGCCGAGCTCGAGCTCGAATTTTAGGCTCGTTTCGTAAACGAGCCGAGCTCGAGTCTCGAAAGCTCGGCTCGGCTCGTAAAAACTTGGCTCGTTTTAGAGGTTCGGCTCGTTTAAAGAGGCTCGTTTAATAAATGAGCTTCGTGCAACTCGGCTCGGCTCGGCTCGTTTACAAACAAGCTGAGCTCGAGCTCGATTTTTTGGCTCGTTTAGTTAACGAGCCGAGCTCGAGCACTCCAAAGCTCGGCTCGGCTCGGCTCGTTTGCAGCCCTAGTGATGCAGTCTTACGGTTTGGCATGCATCGTAGTCAGTCTGATCATTTTGTGTTCTCTCTCACTTCTGACCGGGGGAAAGTATTGTTGATTGTCTATGTGGATGACATTATCATTACTGGTGATGACCAGCGAAGTATTGATGAGCTAAAAACCTTCTTACATCAGCAGTTTCATACTAAGGATTTGGGAAAACTTAGATACTTCTTGGGTATTGAAGTGACCCGATCCAAAGAAGGTATTAGCTTGTCACAGAGAAAGTATGCGCTGGATATTCTTGAGGATACAGGTTTATTGGGAGCTAGGCCTGTTGAGACTCCTATGGATCCTAACATCAAATTATGTGTGGACCAGGGGGAGTTGCTCCATAGTCCTGATCAGTACCGCCGGTTGGTTGGTAAGCTAAATTATCTTACGATTACACGTACTGATATCTCATTTGCAGTGAGTCTGGTAAGTCAGTTTATGTCTGCTCCTCGTCATCCACATTGGGAGGCGGTTCTTAGAATTGTGAAGTATCTTAAGTTATATCCAGGACGAGGTTTGTTTTACCGAGCTAGTGGACATCTACACATTGAGGCGTTCACTGACTCTGATTGGGCAGGGGGGCCATCCGATAGGAGATCTACTACTGCCTATTGTGTATTCCTTGGTGGCAATCTGGTCAATTGGAAGAGTAAGAAGCAGACAGTGGTCGCACGGTCCAGTGCAGAGGCAGAGTATAGAGCAATGACACATACCACGTGTGAGATTGTATGACTGCGATCATTTCTAGAGGAGATAGGGTTCCGTGTGCAGTTGCCTATTCCTCTATATTGTGATAATCAAGCGGCTATTCACATTGCTTCTAATCCAGTATTTCATGAAAGAACTAAGCATATTGAAGTTGATTGTCATCTAGTGCGCGAGAAATTGTCTAGTGGTGTGATAGCTACCCCGTATGTGTCTACAGGTGCTCAGTTGGCTGATATGTTTACTAAGTCATTATTTAAACCACGCTTAGAATTGCTATGTAACAAGCTGAGACTTTACGATATCTACTCTCCAACTTGAGGGGGAGTGTTAGAATAGTTTATGTTTTAAGTAAACGTGTTTAGTCCCACATCGCCTATGTTAGGCTTGTGACTTTGTTCCCAGTAATATAAATAAAGTGATTATGTGTATGGGTGAGATTACCTAATACACTTTTATCCTTCCTCTCTCTCTCCCTTTCCATCTTTCGCCAGCAGGGACCTTGAAAGGGTCCGACACCTAATTTTATAAGATGCCACCTAATATTTTTAAAAGATTAAAACATAAAAAATTAAAAAATACGGATGGAGATATAAAGGGCATGACAAAGCCCACAAACATTGAATTGTGTAAAAGACTAGAGTTTTCAAAATTTTAAAATTTTGAATTGTTTTGCTTGGCCAATTCAATTTAAAATAACTATTAAACAATAATTTTAAAAACATAAAGTGATGCCACTTGCATTTTGATCACTTTCATCAGCAGTGACCTTGAAAGGGCCCAACACCCTCAGAGCCCAACACCCTCACAGGGACGTTGTAGATCAATCACAAATTATTTTGATTCCAATAAATGAACCTCAATAAAAGAGAAAAACAAAATACGACATTGCACTAAATGAACCTCAATAATTAAAATCATTGTGCTCATTTTTTAGATGTTGAAGATTTAAAATCTTATGCCTGACTTGTACTTGGAAATTATAAATGTTCTTGAGGTAAAATATTACATTATTGAGATGTTGGATATTTAAAATCTTAAAAGAAGCCACCTAATTTTTTTAAAAAAGATTAAAACATATATATATAAAAAAAGGATTGAGATATGGAAGGTAACAAGATGAATTAACCCACAAGAATATCTTCACTTATGCTGGGCTTCATAGACCCGTTTATGTATTTTGTTTCCTTGAATATCTATTGATGATGATCAAAGTGAAGCTACATGTAACGCCCCCGATTTTCTCGGTACGTTATTTAAAATCGTCTATTCAATTATTTGATTAATTGAAACATAAATCAAAGAAATGCCTTTTATTATTTAATTTAAAATAATAGGAAATAAGATAAATCAGAGTTTTAAAATGCGGAAGTGAAATTGATAAGAATACTCTTGAAATTTATATTTTTATTAAAAATAAATAAAATAACAGAGCATCTAAAGGTAGGACAACCAAAAGCCGCCACAGTCCTCCAGCAGCTCCCGATTTCTCCTACTCGGACAGATTCTGCAACTGCTCTTCGACATCTGGTATGAAACACCAGGGGCAGAAAGTTGCACCAATGAGTTTATAAAACTCGGTAGGAAGGTTTATCCGAAAACCGAACCCATAGGTAAAACACACATATAACAGGAGATATGACATAACAGCAGAATACATAATATAAAGCATAACAACAGAATTTTAAATAACAAATGCGAATACATCAAAAACTGTAAAGTAACGTTTAAGTGTATTAAGTCCATTCTTCTTCCTTTTTTTTTTTAATCGGGACGACGCCCTGTGGGAATCAAACCCACGTATAACATGACACGACAGTCAATGGGAATCTAACCCACCTCGGGAATCAAACCCGGAATACAAAAATAGAGGGGAATCGAACCACCAACTATCTCGGGAATCTAACCCGGAACAAAAGTGAAGGGGAATCGAACCACCAGTCACCTCGGGACTTTAACCCGGAACAAAAGCGAAGGGGAATCGAACCACCAATCACCTCGGGAATCTAACCCGGAACACCAATCACATCGGGACTTTAACCCGGAACAAAAGTGAAGGGGAATCGAACCACCTATCACCTCGGGACTTTAACCCGGAACAAAAGTGAAGGGGAATCGAACCACCAGTCACCTCGGGACTTTAACCCGGAACAAAAGCGAAGGGAAATCGAACCACCAATACCTCGGGAATCTAACCCGGAACACCAATCACATCGGGACTTTAACCCGGAACAAAAGTGAAGGGGAATCGAACCACCTATCACCTCGGGACTTTAACCCGGAACAAAAGTGAAGGGGAATCAAACCACCAGTCACCTCGGGAATTTAACCCGGAACAATCTCGGGAATCTAACCCGGCAAAAGAGTGAGAAGGGGAATCTAACCACCAACCACCAACCACCTCGGCAGCACGACAACTGTAATTAAATTATTTTCACTTTTATCACTTGTTCAGGTTCCATCAACTATCATGTTATCACAAACAAAATTCATGTACACCAAAACAACATCAAAGGTCCATCTAACGATATTTTCGCTCATACGAGGTTCCATGGGAACTCGAGAACATAAGATTAGTACGTGTATACTTGTGCACAATGTACATATTTTCGGATTTCAATTAGATAGCCGAATCCTAAACCCTTGGGCTCAAACAACAAGTTAAAGTATTCTAAGAACTTTCTGAATTATAATTATTGATAGATTTCTAAACACCAAAAACTGCATCATCAATTTTAAACGAAAAACTGATTTTTCTCAGGTAAAAATAAAATACAAAATTCACATATTTTTGAAGTTCCACGTGTCTAGTTTCAGATAAATCAAACGGTGCGCAATTTCGACACCCGTGGTGAAAGTTATGGCCGTTTTCCTAACGTGTGTCAAACCAGTCTGCACAGTGACGAATCCGCAGCAGCTTGGTTACGGATTTTTATAGAATTTTATATTTCGAGTTAGGCTTCGAAATTTTTACCCAATACAGAAGACACATAGAAGAATCTTCAATAAAAATTTCAGAAATTTTAGAATCTTCGAACAATTTTAACGAAAATTCTCAAAATCAGATTCACAACAAATTTATATTCTTTCAGATTCGTAACATTCTAGTGTTTACGCTTCCTAACATGAATCGATCAAAAATCACATAATTACTAAAAACTAAACATGAAATTGTATCACAAATATATTTCTAAGAATTAGAGATAACATTTTTCTACTAAAGAAAATACTTAAACCAATGGTCGGAGATAAACAATCCTACCTTAGGTGTGCGATCCGGTGACAGACTGCGACGATTCGAGAAACAATCAAACTTGGCGGTCAACGACCTCTCCCCCAGAACTCTGACTTCTCTCTCTACACGTCTCTGATCTTGCTAGTAATTTTTTTTTTTGATAAGAAATACTAATGGTTTTTGTAGGCTAGAGGTGAAAGAAAACATCCCCATCATTACCATTCAATCCCTATAAAAATAAGAATAAAAGAAGACTGTTTTTTTTTTCTGTCTTTATAGAACCGCATGACTATTGTTATTCAAAACCATAAACTCTAGGGAAGTTACACATTTGATGAATTGAATACGAAAAAGAAATTATCCGTTGTTGTTCGCTCCATCTTAGTTCTCGTTCACTAGCGATCACACCCATCTGTTGGGAAATAAATAAATATATGTAAAAAGCTAGATTATCAATTAAAACATGAACTAAAATTTTTAAAAAGAATTTTTAGTTTTATTTTTAATACATTAAAAATTTCGGGTTATTACACTACATTTTTGTATAGATATATTGGAGCACAAATTCAATCCACAAGAATCCGGACTACTTTCCAGAACCAGAGGAGTTTGATCCCCTAAGGTTTGAAGGAGAAGGACCTGCTCTTTACTCACATGTTCCTTTTGGAGGAGGACCTCGGATGTGTCCCGGAAAAGAATATGCACGTCTCGAGATTCTCGCTTTCATACATAACTTGGTGACAAGATTCAAATGGGAAAAAAATACTCCCCAATGAGAAAATTGTGTTTAATCCACTGCCTACGCCAGAAAAAGGGCTTCCCATTCGCCTCCTTCCACATTGAGCTCAATTCCGTTCTAATTATTAATAAGATTATTGTCTGTATCTGTGTAATGAATTTAAAAAAATGTCATGCTCTACGAAAAGTCCCGTTGTAGTCGTTTAATGATTTTCTACAATAAATTTGGATTTTTATTCATTCTGACTGTGGCCATAATCCAACAAATTGTGATGAGAAAACCAGAACCACTACGTGCAGTACTGATACAATGACTACATATTTATCTTTAACTCATAGAATTTTAGAATGGGAGAAACAAAGATTGTCACAGAGCAATAATATTTTGATGATTATGGCATCATATATACCAAACGTTTAAACTATTACTCTTTACAGTATGTGAAAATAAAACAGGATCATCTTTATGTTTGACATAAAAAATAAACTCCATTTGGTATACAAGGTAGTAACCAAAAAATACAAGTCTTCTAATTAACTCTCTGAGGATCTTTTTACTTCTATCTTAAAATAAGTATTTTACGAATACATATATACCTAAATAAAAATTAGTGTGACTTGTGGTGATCACATTCAAGGAGACATATGGCTTACATCTCATCCACATATTTATCCATTAATAGTTACTTTGTGATCTGCTAATTACACATTTTTTTCTTTTGTAAATCTTGCAACGATTATAAAGAAATTCCTAAAATTTGATCCCTGATACAAATTCTTTTTTCTTTCAAAATCCACAAATGCCCACAAGAACCATTTAAATTAATTTATACTAGGTTATTATTGAATTATTTCTTTATTTTTATTTGAAACCTTTTTATTTTTTTTATTTTACATTAAATTTTTGTAAATTATTCGTTCGTCTCGACAAGAAACATCAAAAAAATAAAAAATATATATCAAATAATTAAAAATACAATAAAAGAGAAAAATATTTGAAAATAACAAAGAACGTCGCCACAACGGACAAAAACTTGTAGATAAATCTTAAGTGTTTTAGAAGTGTTTGAAAGACGAGAGAATTTGAAAAGTGTAAGTGGGTTGATTCAGAAAATCGGGACGGAAAGCTAGAGATTCACTATCCAGCCGAAATGGTGCTTCTCTCAGTATGTGTACCTGTGATCTGCAAAAGAATAATCTGTCAAAGAGTCCTCTGCCGCTGTGGCAGGAGAACACTCCGATGATTAAGTCAGGCACAATCTCACAGGGAAAAAGTTAACTGTAAGCTGATATTCTCTATCAGCGAATGAAAACTCTGGGGTATTTTTGCGTACCTCAAATTCGTCATCTGAGGGTGTATTTATAGATTTCCCTGGTGCCCTAACTCTATCTGGACTTTCTTGGGCCCCAATTCTCTTTGGGCCTCCAGTCATGCCCCAATTCTCTTAGGGCTCCACTCTGGCGGAGTGTCCTCTGATGGGACGTGGGAGTCACATCTGTAACTGAATCCGACAAGATCCCACAGGATCCCACCCCATCCATGATTCTGTTTCCTTTTCGGAAATACGGTTATCAGTCGCTTTCTCGGGCTGCCCGTAATCCTGACCGCCTTTCTCAGGTCGGCAATACTTGAGTCCGCCTTTCTCAGGTCGGCATCCTCCGTACTTGATTCTGTTACCCAAATATGGGCGTGATCGGCACTTCTCGTGTCGGCCACTACCACACGTGATCGGCACGTGCCTCTGGAAATGTAATTCGGTCTCGGCCGAATTCTGGAATAAGCCTGGGGAGTAAAAGGTATTTTCTCAATTACATTTTACCCCCGTCAATTGCCCCCTAGCTTCGGCTGCTTTGAACCGTCTTGGCGAAGTAGTCGAGGCTATGTACTGCACTCATAGCGTCCTTCATTATTCTCGATCGGACGGCTTCTGGGGATTTTTAGGAGTTTAGTTGACACACCGGAAAGAATGGCAAATTTCCGGCGACGGCACAACATCCCTGATGATGTTGCCGTCGAACTTAACAAGCCGGATACCCCCCGCGATGGGAACGATCCTGACGTCCTTCACGTCCCGCTGATGGCAGTTCTTGAGGGCGGAGTTCGGTTTCCACTCAATCGCCTTCTCCGTGAAGTGCTTTGTTGGTACCGGCTCCATCCGATGCAGATTTCCATCAATACATATAGGATCATCCATAGCATTGTAGAACTGAATAGACTGAACCAAACCGACATAGGACTTCGGGAGATCCGATTTTGCTATGATATGGTCAGGAAAGGCCCTAATTCCTACTACTTGAAGAACAGACCCAATGAGGAGAGAATGGTTACTTATCTGACGGACTCCAGCCGAGGTAACGACGATGATTTCCTCATCGTTGCTGGCAACTGGGAGATTGGCCGAGATGAGCCTGAAAAACCCAAGTTCCATATCCCGACCCGGTTTGGAGTCATCCGTTAGTACCCCAACCTTGTCTTTCAATTCCATGTCTTTTTCCTTCTGATGCCGAACATATTTTGATACTGACTGTTTTTCTCGTCCTTTCTTGTAGCTACTAACGCCAATAAGTACCGAAACAAACAGGCGATAAAGCTCGACGAGCTAAGGAAGGTCGCCCGATACACAGGATCCTTCGGCAGTAGCTGGGCCCGATCACCCGAAGTGCTTCTCGGATACATTGGGAGCTACCGGGGATACAGCAAAAAATCCATCCCGGACGCCGAAGTCGCTGGTGCCGATCTTCAGAACTACATTCCATCTTCCGAAGCTCGGCGACTGGAACCGGTGACAGTAGCTGACGTCGGGAACTTTCCGATCTCGTTTGACTCCGCCCACAGCTCTTTCGATTCGCCTTGCAACTGGGACTCAGGAGACGACCAGGAAGTCGACCAAATTCCCGACCCAATGGCACGAGATCCCAATATTCCGAATCTGCGTGAAATGATTCGGGAACAGAAGAAGAAAAACCCTCAGGTAGGCCCGAGCTCGCAGAGGATGCCGCCGACCTCAGCGTCTGGCGAGGCTTCAGATGATGTTCCGCTCATTCTGAAGCGGAAACCAAGGGACCCTCCTCAGGAAGTTCCAACTGCAACGAACTTGCCGAAGAAGAGCAAGACGGCCGAGAAGGCAAAAGCTGTTGAGGGGGCTGCCCCATGGCGCCCTTCCTTGCTGGTGAATGGGATTGATCCCATCACTGTCGCCGACTCGGCGCAAGACCTTGCCGTCACGCAAACCCTGACGGGTGCGTTGATGTTACCAAAAGATATCGAGCCTTACGCAGGCACCGATCTCCCGACTTTGATGCGTTCTGTGATGGCCCACGAAGTTTTCGTAAGTATTTTGTCTTGGCTGTTCTTCTGTTGCCTTTACTTGCGATTTCATATCTGCCTTCTGACTTCCCGATCTTGTTACAGGCTGCGCAAAAATCTATGCTGTGTCTGAGCCGCTTCCAGGATTTGGAGACTCGGTACGCCACTATGGAGTCGGAGCTGAAGAATTTCAATGCCTTGTGCTTCAGAATTCAAGAGAGAGTGGCCTCTTACCGGCAGAAGGCTAGGGACGCCGATCTCAAGCTTAGAGATGTTCAGTCCCAGCTCGACACAGAGAAGATGAGGTCTTCCCAACTGGAGGATCAGATAGCCGATCTTCAAAATCGGCATGCAGCCGAGCTGAAGACTTCTTACTCCAGGGGCATGATGGATGCTGCAGCCGACTTCTTGGCGAACCAGTTGCCCGAGCTCCAGGCCGATCTCGTCAAGAAATGCTGGAAAGCTGCCCTGGAAGCCGCCCTAGTTCCGCCTGATTCTTCTATGTACTCCAGGGTTCCGTCTGTTACCCAACTGGAGGTTATGGCGTCCGAAACCGAAAAAGAGGGCCAGGCTGCAGCTGGTGAAGGAGAGGCGGGCCAGATTGCCATTGCTGGTGTCCCTGCTGCTCAACCTCAGTCTGCCGATGAGGACGTAGTTATAGTTCAGGCTGCCGATGTTGCGCCTTAGGATTTTGTTTATTTCTTTCTTTTCTGTAACTCGAGTTTTTGCAACTCATATGTAACCCGACTTCAAGAATTAAATGAAATTGTTATGACTCCTTTTGTCTCTATTTGTTCTACATACCTTTCTCAAGTAGTGAATTATCTAAATCAATTTCAGACTTCATACTTTTCTCAAATGATGAGTCTTCTCAAACTTTTCTTAAGTTTGCTCGGGTGTTCTAACTTTCCTCAAGTGTCGAATTGGCTCTGACCTTTCTCAAGTCATGTCGGCTGTTTAACCTATAGTTAGGCTTAAACACATACCTTTCTCAAGCATGTTCTGGAGTCCAAACTTTTCTCAAGTGTTGAACTTTCTCTGGCTTTTCTCAAGCCATGTCGGCTATTTAACCTGTAGCTAGGCTTTAAACACATACCTTTCTCAAGCATGTTCTGGGGTCCAAACTTTTCTCAAGTGTTGAACTTTCTCTGGCTTTTCTCAAGCCATGTTCGGCATGATTGCACACTTTTCTCAAGCGTTGAATCTTCTCAGACTTTTCTCAAGTCTGTTCGGCATGATTGCACACTTTTCTCAAGCGTTGAATCTTCTCAGACTTTTCTCAAGTCTGTTCGGCATGTTTGCACACTTTTCTCAAGCGTTGAATCTTCTCAGACTTTTCTCAAGTCTGTTCGGCATGTTTGCACACTTTTCTCAAGCGTTGAATCTTCTCAGACTTTTCTCAAGTCTGTTCGGCTACGTTCCCCTTGCCCCCTAGCTTCGGTTACTTTGAACCGACGTGGCAGAGTAACCGACGCTATAAAGCATATTCATGATGACCTTTGTGTCGATATAGGGGATTCTCATCCGTGTCTGGCACGTTTTGGGGGCGTGTTCTGTCCACCATAAATGCGACGTGACCGTTGGTTTGTACCTCTTTAAAGACCGACGCGCCTTTTCTGCGCGTGTTTTGACATGGCGCTTCAGTATCTCAAACGCGCTACACCGATTGGTCCAGGAGTAATGGATCCGACGGTTGGGGTTTATCACGTGTGACGATTCGGATGTATCCACACAGAACCCTATAAATCCCAAACTTCGTCTTCTTCATTTCTTTCTTTGCTACTGTCCTTCCCCCATACTCTGTAAGTCTGCCTCCTGTGTCTTCGTTTTTCTTTTCTTCATTTCTCATTCCTGCTTCCTCCTCACTCATTCTCTGAGTATGGGGATTTTTAGGAAACACTTCGCCTCTCCGGCGCGGATAGCAGAGTTTCGTAGGCATTACCAAATTTCAGACGATGTGTATGTAGAGATTAACAAACCCGAGACTCATCCTGAGATTCGGGATGAGGACTCCATCCACATCCCTCTTATGGCTGTCATTGAGGGTGGGGTTAGGTTCCCCCTCCACCCTTTACTGCGTAGGGTTCTGTCGTGGTATCGGCTGAATCCTATGCAGATATCCATAAACTCGTACCGTATAGTCATGGGCATAGTTCGTTTGAACGAACTGTGCCAAACGAACTTAGATCTTTGGGACATAAACTATAATTACGATATGGTCTATAAAAAAGATGATAGGTGGTATCTGAAGTCCCGTAGAGGTCGAGAGAAGATAGTGACGAACCTCCCTGACTCGAATAGGGGGAACGACGATGACTTCCTCATCGTCTCGGGAAACTGGGAATTTTCCGCCGAAGAACCCGAGCATAAGAGGCTCCCTGTTCCCCGCAGATTCGGGAAACCCCGTTAGTCCCGCATTCTCCTTTGTTTATTGATTTCTTCAGTATTGCCGATCTGTAGCTTCTGACTGTCTGTCTATTCATTTGCAGCTTCAAACGCCAATCGCGGTCGGACTTCGCAGGCTACACATCCAGAAGATCTGAAAAAAGTTCTTCAGTACAAAGGCGCTGAAGGCCAAGCCGAACCGAGATCCGCCGAAGTACTGCTTCGATATAACCCGTCTTACAAGGGTTATATCAAGGAGAAGAAGTACGTTGCCGAGGTGGTGGCAGAGACGTCTTTGGTTGCTGTCCCCGAAGGAGTTCCCTTGCCGTATCTCCGGGAACCCAGCCGAGTCACGGTTGCTGCTGTGGCCGAATCATCCTCATCCTCATCCTCATCCTCATCCTCATCCTCATCTTCTTCTGAAAGGACGCAGTCTCCGCTTCGGATTACCCTGGGAGCCGAGGAAGAGAAGGATACAGAAGCCGAAGTCATGTCTGCAAATCCCGACATGCCGAGCCTGAAGGACATGATAAGGCTGAGGAAAACTGCTGCCCGCGTCGGAAAAGAAGGTTTCTGGGATCGTGCCGAATCCCACCGAGGCAAAGAAGGTGCCGATTCCCCAGCAGGCGAAGAAACCTTCTGGGATCGTCCTGGCTAAGAGGAAGCCAGGCGAGGGTGAGAAGCTACCGAGTCTCCCCCTTCCCGACGCTAATACTGCCAATGCCGACCGGAAGAGACGGAAACTGGTGAAGGCGCACCAGGCTAGTCCTTCCGAGGAGAAGGGCAAATCCAAAGTTGCCGAGAAGACCGGGAACTGGCCTCCTCCTTTGCTGATAAATGGCTCGACCCCGGTCACGGCTGCCGACACGGTTCGAGATCTGGGAACTACTATGGCACTGGCCGAAGCTATGATGCTGCCGAAGGACATCGAGCCCTACGCCGATGAGGAAGATCATGCCATGCTTCGGTTGACAATCGCGCACAATATTTTCGTAAGTCTCTTATCTCGGTAATAAAGTTTGCAAACTCTTCTGTGTTGGTTATAACTCTAATGTTGATGCTGCAGGCGATTCAGAAGTCCATGCTGAGTATGAAGAAGGCTCAGGATCGGGCAGAAAAACTTGACAAGGCTGAGGCCGAAGTGAGGGAGTTCAAACTGAAGTTCTCCACTGCTCAGGATCAGGCCGACAATTTGAAGAAGGAGGCCCGAGAGATGGCCAAGCAGGCTAAATCCTCGGAGTATTTCCTGTCTGAGGAGAGGAAGAAGACTGCCGATCTTGTGGCCGAACTCACTGCTGTGAAGGCTAAGCATGCCGAAGAGATGGCAGAGGAAAAGAAGAGGGCCACCGATCTCACGGCAAAGCATGCCGAAGAACTGGCCGAGGAGGCAAAGGAGGCTCGTAAGCTCGGGATGAAAGAAGCCGCTGAGGACATCCTCAACAATCAGATCCCCGAGCTGCAGGAGGAGTTCCTGGCGTTGGGTTGGAAAGCCGCGCTGAGGGCTTGCAACGTGGCCGCCGACTCGCCCCTTTTCAAGGAGATTCCCCACTCCTCTGATCTTCCTGACGAAGAAGAGCCTCTCCCCGAGACCGAGACCAATGGAGCCGACCTTACCGTCGAGGACTATGAAGTCGATGTTGTCGGGGGGGACCCTGCTGCTGAAGAGGGCCGAGCTCAGGATGATCAAGTGGAGATCGTCTGAAGGATTTCCACCTTTTCTTTCTGTTCTTCTTTAAGTCTTTTTATGTCCATTCCTCTACTTTCTTCCTGTAATCCATATGAATGAATACAACTTGGATTTCTTCTCGGCAATTCTTGTCTTGTTGCAAATGCGAACTCTTCCTTTAAAATATGAACTTTTATTGAGTTTGTTTGGTAATTCAGAACTTTTCTCCAGTATTGAATTTTCCTCAGGTATTGAGCCGATCAAACCTTTCTCAAGTATGTTCGGCTCTTTATCCTGTACTTAGGCACAAACATATTTTTCTCAAAAATGCTGGATACTCGTGCTTTTCTCAAGCGCGGGGCCGATCAAGCTTTTCTCAAGTCTGTTCGGCTGAACACATACTTTTCTCAAGTATGTCCAAAAGTTCAAACTTTTCTCAAGTGTTGAACATCAGTATCTAGGATAACACAAAACTAAATTCGCTGAATATCTGATTCGAACATTGAAACTAGAACTTTCATTCACTGAGAAAATAAATAGAAGTGTTGAAATAAAGAAATTACTGATAAAAAACTTCTTAAGATTGGAGACATTCCAAGTCCTTGGTATTTCTTTATCCCCCAGATCCTGCAATTTGTAGGCACCCTTCCCGAGTCGGCCAATAACCCTGTATGGACCCTCCCAATTGGCCCCGAGCTTGCCATCAGTTGGATCTTTTGTGTTTCCCATGACCTTACGAAGGACTAGGTCACCGAGATTGAATTCCCTCTGATGGACTTTCTTGTTGTATGTTCTTGACAGAGTTGATTGATACGCGGCGAGTCTGATCATGGCCCTATCTCGTTTTTCTTCGGCAAAATCGAGCTCTATTGCCAATGCTTGATCATTGCCACCTTGCTCCATTACTTCTGTTCGGAGAGTCGGGATGCCGACTTCAAGAGGAATGACAGCCTCAGTGCCATAGGCAAGTGAGTATGGAGTAACACCTGTAGATCGGCGAGGAGTGGTCCTGTATGCCCATAAAACGAGTGGCAATTCTTCCACCCACTTTCCCTTGGCTTTCTCCAGTCGTTTTTTCATTCCTCCCAATATCGTCTTGTTTGAAGCTTCGGCCTGCCCATTGCATTGTGGGTACGCCACTGAGGCGTAATAGTTTTTGATCTGATATTGTGAGCAGAAAGCTTTGAACTTGTCCTGGAACTGGGTTCCGTTGTCTGAGACGATGGCGTAGGGGATGCCGAACCTGGTGATTATGTTCTGCCATACAAATCGCTCGACATTCTTCTCGGTGATTTTAGCCAGTGGTTCGGCCTCTATCCACTTGGTAAAGTAATCTGTGGCAACCAACAGATACTTCCTCTCCCCAGTTGCTTTGGGTAGCGGGCCGACGATATCCATTCCCCATTGAGCAAAGGGCCATGGACTGGTGAGTGGTGCCAGGTCGGCTGCAGGTTGATGTGAGATCGGGGCGAATTTTTGGCATTTTTCGCACACTTGGACGTATTTCTTTGCGTCCTCTTGCATATATGGCCACCAATATCCCTGTGATATAGCACGATGGGCTATGGACCTGCCCCCAGCGTGACTCCCACATATCCCTTCATGAATCTCATACAGGAATTTTTGAACCAGAGTTGGGTGTACGCATTTTAAATAGGGACCAGTGTAAGACTTACGATAGAGTTCCTGCTTCGGTGATAGCCAGAAACGTGTTGCTTTGATACGCAGCTTGTGGGCTTCTTTTTTGTCTTCGGGGACGGTACCCCCAGTGAGGTAGGAGACGATGGGATCCATCCAACTTGGGCCGAGATCGATTTCCAAAGCCTTCTCGGCAATGGGGACGTCGATGCTCGGGTACTCGATGGAATCCACGTATATGGTCCTGAATTTGTCTCTGGGTATCGCCGAAGCCAAACATGCCAAGGCGTCTGCGTGGTCGTTCTGTCTTGAGCTGATGTGCGTCATCACCGTTTTCTTGAACTTTGATAACTCCGCTTTAGCCCTCTCTGCATAGGCCGCCATCCTCTCATCTCGGGTGGCATATTCACCACTGAGCTGGTTGAGAACCAGTTGTGAATCACAGAAGACTTCCACATGCTCTGCCCCCAGATTGTGTGCGCATTTGAGTCCGAGTATCAATGCCTCATACTCGGCGACATTGTTGGAGGCGCTAAAATTCAATCGGAAGGACTGCTCAAAATAACACCCATCTGGTTCTTCTATCACGATGCCGACCCCAGATCCCCTTGAACACGATGACCCGTCAACATACAACCTCCAGTAAGGCGTCTGATCGGGAACTATTTCCCCCTGTTCGGGCATTTCCTCCTCTGAGATTGAAGCGACAATTTCCTCTGGTTCGTGGGAGAATTCCGCAACAAAATCTGCCAGGACCTGTCCTTTTATTGCTGTCCTTGGGAGGAAATTGATGTCATATTCCCCGAGCTCCACGGACCAAGTTGCCACCCTTCCCGACAGTTCCGCTCTTCTCAAGACAGTGCTGATGGGATGTTTGGTCGGCACTTCTATCGTATGGGCCAGGAAATAGTGCTGCAACTTTCTAGACGCCACCACAAGGGATAGGATCAGTTTCTCCAAGGGGAGATATCTTGTCTCCGAATCCAGGAGCGTCTTGCTCACATAATAGACCGGCGTCTGCTCACCATCTTTGTTTTTTAATAGAACCGCACTGACCGCATGCTCGGATACGGCCAGATAAAGTGTCAACACATCTCCCTTCTCGGGAGTTATGATTAGCGGGGGGTTCGCCAAGTAATTCTTCATTTCTTGAAAAGCCTTCTCGCATTCTTCCCCCCATGCATACTTGGACTGTTTTCTCAACAGCTGGAAGAATGGCCGACATCGATCGGAAGATCGGCTGATGAACCTGTTGAGGGCTGCCACCATCCCGGTTAGTTTTTGAACTTCTTTCACAGTTCGGGGACTCTGTAGATTTTGCAAGGCGACAATCTGATCGGGATTAGCTTCTATCCCCCTCCGTGTAACCAGATGCCCCAAAAACTTCCCCGAGCTGACCCCGAAGGCGCACTTCGATGCGTTGAGCTTGAGCTGGTATTTTCTCAATACCTGGAAAGTTTTGCCGAGGTCGCTTATGTGGGACTTCGCCTCCTCGGTTTTGATCACCATGTCATCGATGTAAACCTCCATGCTCTTCCCGAGCAACTCCTTGAACATGAGGGTTGCCAAACGCTGATAAGTCGCCCCTGCATTTCTTAAGCCGAATGGCATCACTTTATAGCAGAAGAGTCCGCGGGGGGTAATGAAGGACGTTTTCTCTTGGTCCGGCGCGTGCATAGCTATCTGGTGATATCCTCGATATGCATCCAGGAAACTCATTCGCCGATACCCCGCTGTGGCATCCACCAGCTGATCTATCTTGGGCAGTGGAAAACTGTCTTTGGGGCAGGCTTTGTTGAGGCTGGTGAAATCCACGCAAACCCTCCACTTGCCATTCTTTTTCTTGACCACCACGGTGTTGGATAACCACTCGGGGTAATGCACCTCCCTGATGGCGTCGGCCTCCAGCAGCCGATCTACTTCCTCTGTTACGGCATCCACATGTTGGATTGCCGGTCTTCTTCTTTTTTGCATCACCGGTTTGTGGGCAGGATCCACGTTCAGATGATGGCATATGATGTCCGGGCTCACCCCAGGCATCTCCTGTGGCGTCCAAGCGAACACATCTATATGCTCCTTGAGAAATGCGACCAGGGCCTCCTCGTCCCGCTCTGATAGTTCTGCCCCGATCAAAAAATACCGCTCTAGATCTGTCTCGTGAGCCGGTACTTGCTTCAGTTCTTCCACAACGCGATCGGCCGGGTTACGCCCGATATCCTCTATCGTTGGCCGATCTGGGACTTTGATGGACTTCACATGTTCGGCCTTAGGTTTGTGCTTGATGGATGTGACATAGCAGCTTCTCGCCGTTGTCTGATTTCCCCGAACACATTCAATCCCCTTCTTCCCCGGGAACTTTAGCATCTGATGGTAGGTGGAAGGAATTGCCCCCAACCTGTGGAGCCAAGTTCTCCCCATGATGGCGTTGTAAGCAGACGGTACGTCCACCACCAGGAAATCCATATCCAATGTTACTTTTCCTGCTCGGACAGGGATAGTAATGGATCCCAAGGGCCAGACAGCATCTGCACTGAAACCGATGAGCGGTATGTCGGCCTTCTTCAAATCTGCCTTGTCCAGCTGGAGTTTCTTGAAGGCATCGTAGTACAGGATCTCCGTTGAGCTGCCTTGGTCAACCAGGATTCTCTCCGTGTTGAAGGTGCCAAGGAGCAGCGTAATTACCAACGCGTCGTTATGGGGATGTGTTACCCCTTCCAAATCCTTTTCCGAAAAGGAAATGACTGTTTCTTTTTGTGTCTCGGGCTCTTTCCTCTTCTGCCCGAGATGTTGTATATGATGTTCGTGCCCGTCTCGGCGGCGTTGGAGCTGAACTTCCCTCTCATCCAGAACTGGGGTTGCAGCGTGTATGACGTGCACGGTCCCAGTTACCATCACCTCTTCCTCAGAGGATTCGGCTTCCATCGGCTCCGGTTGAACCACTTGTTGCCTTTGTTCGGCCACAAAACGTCGGAGATGCCCGGCTTCAACTAGTTCCTCTAGGAACTGTTTAAGCGCCTTGCATCTTTCTGTCATATGGCCGTTTCTCCGGTGATAGCTGCACCAATCTATGCTCGGGTCACGCTTCACCATCTCTCCCGACCCAGCTGGCCACTTCCAAAAAGGCTCGTTCTTCAAAGGATAAATCATCCGGTAGATCGGGGTGTTGAAAACCGTGCGTATAGCTTTATACGCCTGAGCTCCCGGTGGCTTTCGCTCCTTCGGTGCTTGTGACACTTCGGCCACCTCAACTCTAGGCCTCTTGGCCTCGGGCACCATTACCGCATTCCGATGCGCCTTTGCTGCTGGCCGCTCTTTGTCTCGGCGGATTTCATCTTCAAACTTGGCGTATTTCTCGACTCTGCTCATCAAGTCGGCAATGGTGCTTGGGGGATCAATGGTGAGAGACTCCCTGAGCCGATCTCGGTAAGATAGTCCCAACCTGAAGGATTCCACGGCATAGGCCTCTGTGCAATCCCCGATCTCATTGTAGGTGGCCCAGTACTTGCTGGCGTATTGCCTGAGATCCTCTTCTGGTCCTTTTCTCAAGGCAAGAAGCGTGTTCACGTACTTTTTCTGTGCTCGGTTAGCCACAAATCTTTTGAGGAACTGATCCGCCAGTTGCCTCCAGCTTGTAATTGATCTCGGCGGCAGAGCCTGAAACCAATTTAGAGCTATCTCTCCCAAACTCAATGAAAACACCTTGCAGTAGAGGCTGTCTTGGCCCACATAGATCATCATGGAGTTCACGAATCCTTTGATGTGAGTCATCGGATCCGTTCGTCCATTATAAATTGTGAATTTCGGAGGGGCAAACTTTCTGGGTAAGTCCTCCGTTTCTATCTGAACTGACAGTGGCGATACTGCCAGCTGCTGTAGTTCCTTGTGGTTTGCGTCGTCCTCTGGACGGTTGAGTCCCAGCTGCTGATTTAGCCAAGCTCTCATGTCGGTCGGTGGAACCAATGGCGGCAGAGGCTGGTTTGGAAGCTTCTGCTGGGCGTCTGGGGCTGATTCTGCCCTCTGATTCAGCCATTCCCTCATATCGGGAAGCGGCCGCTCCTGAGGCGGTCCGCCTCTGCGCGATGAAGCCCCCACCTGCCTTTCTCCTCCTCGAGGCCTTTTGCTGGCTTCATGTCGACTGTCCTGCCGAGACGGCCCAGTCTCAGAGCGCTCGTCGTATCTAGATACCGACTGGCGGACTGAATCTCTGTGTTTACGGAGAGTTTGGTTTTCTCTCTCCATGCGTCGTATGTAGCGGCGCATGTCTTCTACTTCTTGATCCCTCCTTCGGATCCGATCGGCATTATCACGTTCTTCGTCTCGGCGAGACCGTTCATGAGTTCGGGATTCTCTCCCTCCCTCATTCCGGGATTGAGTCTGGGACCTGTCCCTGTTTTTTGACCGTTCCGCTTCTCGCGGACGATCTGGGCGTTGCTCCAGATGCAACGGCGTGGGTAGCGCAGGAGCTCCCGACGTATTGGCAGATAGCGGGATGGTGGGAAGCAACACCTGTTCTCCAGGTTGCTCCCCTACTATTTTTGGTGGAGGGACCCTCGGAATCTCCCTTCTAGGGCCCTTTGTTTTGTGTGGAACTGGAGGGGGGGACCTTGATCTCCCCTTCACATCACGTTCCTTCCCCTGGTCTTTTCTTGACATCTCAGCCATGAATCTTTAACTTTCCCACAGACGGCGCCAATTGTAAGTGGGTTGATTCAGAAAATCGGGACGGAAAGCTAGAGATTCACTATCCAGCCGAAATGGTGCTTCTCTCAGTATGTGTACCTGTGATCTGCAAAAGAATAATCTGTCAAAGAGTCCTCTGCCGCTGTGGCAGGAGAACACTCCGATGATTAAGTCAGGCACAATCTCACAGGGAAAAAGTTAACTGTAAGCTGATATTCTCTATCAGCGAATGAAAACTCTGGGGTATTTTTGCGTACCTCAAATTCGTTATCTGAGGGTGTATTTATAGATTTCCCTGGTGCCCTAACTCTATCTGGACTTTCTTGGGCCCCAATTCTCTTTGGGCCTCCAGTCATGCCCCAATTCTCTTAGGGCTCCACTCTGGCGGAGTGTCCTCTGATGGGACGTGGGAGTCACATCTGTAACTGAATCCGACAAGATCCCACAGGATCCCACCCCATCCATGATTCTGTTTCCTTTTCGGAAATACGGTTATCAGTCGCTTTCTCGGGCTGCCCGTAATCCTGACCGCCTTTCTCAGGTCGGCAATACTTGAGTCCGCCTTTCTCAGGTCGGCATCCTCCGTACTTGATTCTGTTACCCAAATATGGGCGTGATCGGCACTTCTCGTGTCGGCCACTACCACACGTGATCGGCACGTGCCTCTGGAAATGTAATTCGGTCTCGGCCGAATTCTGGAATAAGCCTGGGGAGTAAAAGGTATTTTCTCAATTACATTTTACCCCCATCAAAAAGTAAAGAATGAATGAGTTGTCAAAATATTTTTAAATATTTTATAAAAATATAAATTGATCTACTGTGTAAGAAGAAAAAAGAGAACTTTAAATTTTTTTTACGAAAAATTTATATTTTTTATAATAGTTCAGGAGAAGTTATATTGGTTATAAAATCAAATCAATCATAACCAATCATTGAGGAGATAGAAAGCTTTATAAAGTTAAATGATATATTAAGAATATATGAGTATCAAAACTCTCTATAAAGTATAAACACATATAAAGAGCAACAATTATAAGCTGAGCATTTAGAAATTATAGTGAGTAAATAAATGAGGAAACCTTTTACGCCCTTCCATGCAAGCATGGCCTGGTACTTATTTTAAAATGAGGAAAATTTGAAGGTTTTTTTTTTTTTTTTTGTGACTGGAAAAACAAAGAGGGAGCTAGAGATGACAATTTCATCCGATAATCCCATCCTTCACTGTTTTTCATTATGAATGAATTGGAAATTTAAAGATTTTTTCAGAGATCGAATAGAATTCGGGAATAACTCTTAAAAAAAATTCAAAGAACGAATAGAATTCGAAAAGATGTATCTCCATCCCTGATTCTCACTCCCGCTCTGTATTTATATGGATTATCACTCTAATCCGTTCCTACTTTTATGTTTTAACCTTTCCTTTTATAGTTTAGATTTTTAAGTTCAGAATTTTTTAGGGATTAAGAGTTTTTTGGGACTACATGGTGCGCGCAAGAGATCCCTCTTGACAGTTTGGTGATTTTTTTAATCGTCTCCTGTAACTTTATTAAATACATTAGAGAAAAAAATTTAATTTTTTAATATCCATTTCCCATTTGGAGATCTCCATTCTCCGTTCGAGACGGGAGCAGAGAGTAGAAAAGAATTCCCATCGGGAAGGGAGACGAAGATTGTATAAAGTTTGGGACTCGAAAACGGGAACAGTAATAACCACTCCTAATTCACCCTATTCTCATCCCTAAAAGGAGTGAATAGAAATTGCAATTTTGATGTAGATTTTTGTGTACTTCTAAAAAAAAGAGCATGCCTTTTGTAATACATGTGCTAGTATAATATAAATGTCGTTTGTAGTACAGGTGCTTAGTATATTACTATACACATCATTTTCAAAATAGGAGTCAATAGTGTAGACTCTTAAAGCATTTTTACCTTAATTTGCTCCAAACATAGGAGTGTCTAATTTAATTGAAAGCTTATGTGATAATCTTACATCTTTAAATTTCTATCAAGAAATCTCTCTCCCCAACTATAGTGTCAAATTTTGCCTTTAGTAACCCCTACTATATTCAAGGCTCGAACACTCATGCCAAAATTTGAAGCAAAATGATATCGAATCCATATTGAATTTGACTGTAATTATAAGCAAGATTGGATCAACAACCCATTTTATATTTTACTATCATAGCACCTGGGAGATTTGACTCTTCCTGATATAGATGCTCTTATAACTCATTTTGACAATAGTAGTTATTCGTTATGTAGTTGATACTATATAAATTATTCAAGCGAAAAGAGATGTGAAAATTATCACAATCACCATCACGTGCAACCCCGTCTTGCACGTCAATATGTAAAGACCAGTGCATAAAGCAAACAAAATGCGAAGAGGAGAAACATAGCCAAACAAGAAACAAATGCAGGCGAAGAAACTGAATGCAAACACTGCCATAAACAGCAACAGACACTGCAAAGGAGGAGATGGACAATGCAAAGGGGAAACAAACTAAAGACGAAAGAAGAAAACAAATAATTACTACAACAAAGAGATGGAGATCACAGAGAAACTGCAAAGACGCCAACAACAAAGTGACAGTCGCAATCTGCTTCAACAAGATTTCGATACTAGCAAACAACAAAAAATGAAGACATTGCGAACAAAATTTCCAAACCAGAGAAAATCAAACAAGCGAAGAAAATGGTGCTAATCACAAAATGTTGCAACTTGCAAACAAGCAGGAAAAAGGAGAGAAGAAGAAGGTTTCATCGTGCAAGAGATGCTCGATGATAAAGGTGGTTTAGAAAGAAAAGAATGAAAAAACTGAAACAACTTATCCAGAAAGGGAACCCAAAGAAGATATGCGACAAAGAACACAACGAAGATAAAAAAAAAAAAAAAAATGGTACCAAACAGCTCCGGGAAAAAAAATCAGACAAAAACTTGAGGCCAAACAAATCGGATTCAAAACTCCCAAACCAAGGATATATAAGGTGCAAACAGCTCTGGAACAGTGTCAAATAGCACAAAACAGTGGCGAACAGGTCTGGACAACATCAATGAACAGTATCCAATGAATAATGACAAATAATTCCGATAAATAGTGAACATTACCAGAGTCATACCTTGTGAGAATCCAAATCGAGAAACCAAAAGACAATTATATTTCAGAATAATCAAAATAGCATTGCAAAACATTAATAGTACAAGAGTGAAGATAGGGTTATATAGGCAAACTCTAATAAGCTTAGACAAATCCTAATAAAACTACAGGACTAGACGAATCTAAAATTTAAATAACCAAAACATAACTATTAAATACCACTACATTCGCATTGATAAGGAACAGTTGCTTACCAATATCACCACATGCTACCCAAAGTGACAAAATTACAAGAGTTAGCAAAATCCCCTCAGCAATCTTTTTTTTTCCCTGAGGCATTCACTGATTACGAAAAGGTCCAAGACTCGCACAACAAAATTACCAATAAGGACCCCCTTCTAGCTTCTGAGTATAATTTCGGCACAAGATGAGGATCTGGGTAAGTTTAACAATCTTTGACCAACTACTGGGAAGTCCTCTTGCCTAAATGCACAGAAAACCATCCTCTCCAACACCCTCGCATTCTTAAGCAGAAACTCCACAAGTGCAATCACAAAATCAGAGCGACCACCCTCTGCCTTAAAGCCGGCAACTTTAACAGTCTTGAGACTTCGTAAAGAATTGTCAAAATACATGTTCTTTGAATCCAGGTACTTCGCCACATAAGAATCATACTTCTGTGCAGATTTCGAATCAAACTCAAACTGCAATGGCATTTACATTAAGAGAAATTTTAAACAAAGAATGAGAACGATCTCTAAGCACAAATGTCCAACTGCAAACCACTTTTCTTTTCAAGGGAGAGCCATCTCCATTTTTCTTTTCCAAGGAAGAACTATACCAATTTGCTGGGAACGCAATTGAGGTACCAGCTCTTGACTAGCGCTGCTATCTCTTTTATATTATGTCAACCTCAAAAATCCAGACACCAGTCTAGTTCTAATGAGAGTAAAAACAGGAGAAAAAGAAATGAAAATTGAAAAGTGACATCTACCATTTTGTCCTACTCTTAGAGATTGATAAAACAATCATTAGGACATTAACAACAAAATGGGAATTAATCTAGGAAAACACACCTTCATACTGCAAGGCGGTATAATATTTATGACTAACATCTCTAAATCAGGCGAACAGTGTAGCAAGCTTGCTATCCCAGGAAAGTCCCAGCTGTTAAGGCATGTGTTGAGTATCAAATGATGGCAGTTTGACAAGGGCGAAGGCAATCCTCTCATCTCACATATTGACAACACCTTGGCATATGCAAGCAGAAGGGGTACAATCAGAGTCAAGTGAAACACTAATAAGAGTGCCATTTTAAGCGCACAAAAAAAAAAAAAAAACAGAAGAATATTTAAGACTTATTAGTTATGCGGCAGATATAATATACGCAAAGTGAATATAAGACTTTCAAAATTTCTAGATAAATGCTATATTAGTTGCCAGAACACTTTTGTTGCAATTACCAACAGAATCAAAAGGCAGTTCTCATCTAAACATCGAGAATTCATAATGAAGATCTTTTGGTCCTCCACTCTAATCAGGGATTAATTCCTCGCAGAATAATGAAGAATTTAGGTATTTAACATCAGTGAACTCTTATATTCTCCAGGGCAGATATAGGATGAGGAATCAGATACTAAGACTTCCTCGGATTGAGGCTGCATTTGAATCAAGTTTTGGATTTATCCCAACCCCACCCCCACCCCCACCTCCACCCCCACACACATTTATAATAGTGCCTTGAATGTGGCCAGATTATTTCTTAGAGCTTCAAGCGAGTAACTCGAGAGTATCCTATGGCCGAGTTCAATCTTTGGCCAAGCCAATGCATCGGATATACTAGTACTCTCACTAAAAGGGTTCCTACCTGCATGTAAGGCCACAACACTATGTGATAAGATCGTCCTCAAAAAGACAAAAACTTGGGAATTGATCACCCTATCTCAGTTAGTTTTTCATTGGGCCACATAAGTCTTTCTCCTAAAACCAATTCAACCTTTTTTCATGTTAACTGTGGCATGGATATGTGTAATAGGCTATTAGCTCATTATAATCAAAAGAGAATTTGAATACCCCTATGACCTATGTACCAATCTTTAAAGTTCGAAAGATTACGTGAAAAAATGATATGCATGAACATGCAGAAAATATAACAAAAAAGGACAGAGGCCTATCCAGTAAGGGTAATTTACAATTAAAAAACCTCCATCTATCACTCCATATCACTAAACCTCCTTAATCTTCCTATCTGTCACAATGTCCCTCTGATCTTCTCAAATGTCACAATGGATTCCTTTTGGATGGACGATGTTATAGAAAAAGACGGTAAGAAGTGATGTGTGGAGCACATGACCTTGTATTACCTTTAATGCCCCTTAAATTGGCCATTTTTTTTTGCTAGGCAAAGAGAAGGAATTTTATGTATAAGAAGAATGTACAAAGGCCGAACGGAAGGCAAGAAGCCAACCAAAGGGCAAAAAAAAAAAAAAAAGAAAGACAAGAAACAAAAGAAAACCAAACAACCGAAAAAGAAGACCAACCTCAAGAGTCTAACTTAAAACAAAACATGATAAATTGGCCCTTGATATTTATTTATTTTTTGATTGGCATTGGCCCTTGATATTACCCGATTCTATTTTCCATGCTTATTCCTTTCCAAAGGTCATCTCTGCCCTCCACACACAGCTCAATCCATCCCTCATGGGCAGTCGATTTACCCCATATTCACTAGATTGTTGATCCTCTGCATTTGAGTTTGAACCACAACTACTTCTATCGACACCAAAAACAAAACCCATCATTGAATCTAGCACCCCCCTCACTAGATTTTTGCTTCATTTCTGCTTAAAATTTGATATTATTAAACTACTCGTACTTGTGCCAAACACAAATCCTGCAGTATTAAGCTTCTCATGCCTGAAATCTTCAACTGAAGCAATGTTGGTAGGCCGAATACGCAATATAATGTAACTTCAGCCCATGAGCACGCTCGGCCCATCTGTGTTGGGCTTGAGCTAGGTCAGGCCCAATGATGGATCTATTGTTGCTAGGCCAAGAGGTTCGACAAGGCCACTTGGCGTGCCCCGGTCAGTGCCAAGCGCATAACATGTCAGTTCTGGCCGTACCTCCACTAGTTCGAAATTCCTCATCAGGTTGAAGTTCTCTCAAGTTACAGCCTCCGGTCAATAAAAATGTTGTATGCAGAGATATATTGATGATCACGTGGTCTAAATAGGTAAGACACTAGCTCTTATTGCAAAGAAATCAACCGAGATGATCAGCTCTCTCAAGTCAAGTCTCAAGGTTGAAAAGTAAGGAAAGTCAACAGGTAAAAAGTGAAAACCTAATTTTTCAATCTACAACCCTTTCTATCCCCAGTTGTTTTACAAAAGCAGCCCCAACGATGACTGTATTATTGTTTTTTTCTGGAAAAAAAATTCAAAAAAATACATTTTTTTTTGTTCTATCGGGTCACTAACCCAACCCAGTCCCACGAAAATATGAATTGAAAGTGAATCGACGATTCAGGCGATTGGGAATCGAATCAATTTCCTGGTGTATTGAATCGAATCGTGCGATTCGTATCGTGAACTTACGATTTTGATAACTATGAGTAATGGGAAGGAAAAGTGGGCAGCATATTATACTATAATTTCTGAATTCAAATTGTTACCCAAAGTTTTGTCTAGTTTGAAAAGAGGCATTCATATTCTTATAAGTACAAATACCATGTTGAAACAGAAAAGATCTTACCTGAATACACCACGCCCCAATAGTGAGTTTCCTAACATGATGAAGCTTCTCAAGGATTTCCTTTAACATATTTTGATACTCTTCGAAACAAAAGCCATCAAGATCAACTTCCCCCTCAGACAATAGCTGAAAATTGAGGGTAACATCAACCAAAGATGATAGATTTTCCACCAGACAATGCTTCCGGTACAAAAACCCAAGTATACGCAATGACTGCAAATTTGGACCAGAAATCTCCAACATAGCACGCCGACAACCCCAATATTCATTTATCACTAACTTCCTCAAATTTGCAGAACTGGCATTTAAGCGCGTAATACCAGCACATTTATACAATTCCAAAGACTCCAACACCGGTGTACCCAATAAAACTCTTTCCACCAAATCATCACTCAATTTCGCATAACTAATTGATAATGTCTGAAGCAATTTCCAATTGATAGATCCGTCAGGAATAATATCACAAAAACTGAGACTCAATTTCTTCAGCAACCCATAGCTGTAAAGAAATTGAGGCAGCTTGTAGAAATACACCATGGGATACCTCTCGTCTGCGTAGAGCCGATAGAAGTCCAATTTAAGTTCCTCCACTTTATGTCTTGTCGCGAAATGGAGCCACCCGTATACTCGAGACTGGAAATGGATCGCGCAGTCGAAATCGAGTTGAAACTTTCTGACATCGGCGCAACTGTAGAGGAAAAGTGTTTGGCTGACAAATTCTACGAATTGGTCGAGGCCGTGGCGCCATGACCAGAGGCGGAAAAAAAGGGTAGGGACGGCAGTCCAAAGGTGGCGCCATCGTTTCGATAGAACGCCGGTGGCGACGGCGTATTCGGCGGGCAAGAAAGAGAGGATGTGGAGGAGGATAGAGTCAGGGAACGTGCTGATTAGATCCGGGCTGTAGTTGACAGCAGAGGAGGAGGTTTTGGCGTGTTTGAGGGGTGGTGGGTTGAGGGCGTAGCTAACGACTTCATCGGTAACGTCATCTTCGGCGGAATCGGCGGAGTAGTAAGTTATTTCTTGGCTAAAGGTGTAGAGTTCCGCCTCTCCGTCGGAGTGGATGGCTTGAGTTGCGCAGTGGATGCTATTGTTGGGAGTCGGAGAGGTATCGCCAGGGCAACCAGTGTCTTCCATTTTAGTAACTCGAAGCTTCGATTTTTTGTCTTTTTCCAACATGCGATTCTTCTTGACGTTTAAAAAAAAAAAAAAGGGATGTTGTTGATACTACAATTTTTAACATAAAAAAGATTAAAAGATTACAATGAAAACTTATAAAAATAAAATAAAATGGTAATTTATTAAAAATATGTTATGGAGATGGGTCTTTGTTTGGCGGGAGTTTCCTAGTATAAAGAATACAAATTGAAAGTGTTTATTCACATTGCTCCATATTTAAAAAAAATAACTTCATTCCACTTAATCGAAATTATTTATGTCCTTTCTATTTTTCTAATATTTTCCCAAAATTGAGACTCCATCTTCTATTCTATATTTTATTTTATTCTATATATAAAGGAAAAACACAATTTAGTGTTTTATATTTTTTAAATTTATCAATATTACTCTCCACAAATTTATATTCACGCACTAACATGAAATCTTCAGGGGGAAGATGTAGCCAAAACTAGAAGAAGTTTTTGGGAAGGTCAAATAAAAAATTTGTTCTTCTTCTTACGAAATTTTTGTTATTGGATTAGCCATACATTTCACATGTTTTTAGTGATTCATATGGTTTACGGTTAGATGAATAAGCCATTGGGAGCTTGTACGAGAGTTGGTTTGACTGCCCTAACTATGGCGGAATATTTTCGAGCTCTTCTCGCGACTTTTTACTCTTTTTCATTTAATTCCCTGGTGGACCTTGCGTTGGGGTGGGGGTGGGGGTGGGGGTGGGGGTGGGGTTCTGCTGTTCGGATTTTCCATTTTTTTTTTTTTTTTTTAATTTGGTCCCCACCCAAAACGACGTCGTTTTGGGTGGTGTGTAAAATAGGTGTGTAAATTGGGTGTGTGTGTAGCATTTCTGTTGTGGAAGTTTGGAAAGGCTACGTGGAAGCTGGGGTTTAGTGCTATGTACTTGAAAATAATCGTGGGTGTCTTTCTATATACAGTGTAGGGGTGTGCAGTGTAATTTTAAAAACTATAGTGGTGTGCAGTGTGATTCTAAAAACTATAGGGGGTGTTTCTAAAATTTAGCCAAATAAGAAGGGTATAGAATTGCCTATTGGATAAAGAAAACAAAAAGTCGAAACCTCGACTTACTAAAATGGACGATACTGGTTGCCCTAGCCATAGCCCGCCGACTCCGAACAATAGCACTCAAACCATCCACTCCGACGGAGAGGCGGAACCCTGCATCCCTACCCAAGAATTAACTTACAAATCCGCCGACTCCGTCGAAGACGACGTTACCGATGAAGCAGCTAGCTACGCCCTCAACCCTCCACCGCTCAAACGCCCCAAAATCTCTTCAACCTCCACCGCTGTCAACCACCAGCAATACCCGGATCTAATCAGCACGTTACCTGACTCTATCCTCCTCCACATCCTCTCTTTCTTGCCCGCCGAATACGCCGTCGCCACCGGCGTTCTATCGAGACGGTGGCGCCACCTTTGGACTGCCGTCCCTACCCTGCTTTTCCGCCTCTCTTCATGGCGCCAGGACTTCGAAAAATTCGTATACTTCGTCAGCGAAACACTTCTCCTCTACAGTTGCGCCGATGTCAGAAAGTTTCATCTCGATTTTGACTGCGAGGACAATTCGCAGTCTCAAATATACGCGTGGCTCCATTTCGCGACCAGACATAAAGTGGAGGAACTTAAATTGGACATTTGGCCCTACACAAAGGAGTGGTATCCCGGGGTGTATCTCTACAAGCTGCCTCAATTTCTTTACAACTATGGGTTGCTAAAGAATTTGAGTCTCAGTTTTTGTGATATTATTCCTAGTGGATCTATCAGTTGGAAATTGCTTCAAACTTTATCAATTAGTTATGCGAAATTGAGTGATGATTTGGTGGAAAGAGTTTTATTAGATACACCGGTGTTGGAGTCTTTGGAATTGTATAAATGTGCTGGTATTAGACGCTTGAATGCCAAATCTGCGAGTTTGAGGAAGTTAGTGGTAAATGGCAGTTGGGATCCTCGGCGGGCTATGTTGGAGATTTCAGGTCCAAATTTGCATTCATTGCGTATACTTGGGTTTTTGTACGAGAATAGTTATCAGGTGAAAAATCTATCGTCTTTGGTTGATGTTACCCTCAATTTTCAGCTATTGTCTGAGGGGGAAGTTGACCTTGATGGCTTTTGTTTCGAAGAGTATCAAAATATGTTAAGGGAAATCCTTGAGAACCTTCATCATGTTAGGAAACTCACTATTGGGGCGTGGTGTATTCAGGTAAGATCTTTTCTGTTTCAACATGGTATTTGCACTTATATAATCAGTTCCTAAGAATATGAATGCCTCTTTTCAAACTAGACGAAACTTTGGGTAACAATTTGAATCTAAAAATTCGAGGATAATTTTCTGCTCACTTGTCCTTTTTTGTCATCTTTTCTGCATGTCCATGCATATAACTTTTTCACGTAAATCTTTTGATCTTTAAAGATTGATACATAGGTCATAGGCAAGGGCGGAACCACGATTCGAGGTTTAGGGGGTTTAGATTTTTTTTTTTTTGAAAAGGAGGGGTCAAATATAATTTGGGGGCCGAAATCTAATTTGTTTTCACAATTTTCAAAATTTGTACCTAAGTATTGAAATTTTTTGAGGCCCCCCAGTCTGCATGTAATTCCTCCCCTGGTCATAGGGTATTCAAATTCTCTTATGATAATGAAGATTGTAACTTTTCAATGAGCTAATGGCCTATTACACATGTCCATGCCACAGTTACCATGAAAAAAAAAAAAGTTGAATTGGTTTTAGGAGGGAAGAGTATATGGCTTAATGAAAAACTTAACTGAAATAGGGTTATCGCCTATCAGGTTCCCAATTTTTTTTCTTTTGGAGGACGATATTATCACCATAGTGTAGTGGCGTTACAAGCAGGTAGGAACCCTATTGGTGAGCGTACAAGTATGTCGGATGCATTGGTTTGGCCAAAGTGTGGACTCGGCCATAGGAAGATACTCTTGAGTTACTCGCTTGAAGCTCTAAGAAATAATCTGATGACGTTCAAGGCACTTTTATAAATGTGTGTGTGTGGGTGCTTGTGTTTGATAATTCCAAAACTCGATTATGCAGCCTTGATCCAAGGAAGTCTTAGTATCTGATTGCTCATCCTATTTCCACCTTAGAGAATATAAGAATTAACTGATGTTAAATACCTAAATTCTTCATTATTCTGTAGGAATTAATGCCTGATTTGAGTGGAGGATCTAAAGATCTTCATTGTGCAATCTCAAGAACTGCCTTGTGATTCTTTTGGTAATTGCGACCAAGTGTACTGGCAACTAATGAAAGCATTTATCTAGAAATTTTGGAAGTTTTATTTTCACTTTGCTTACATTGTTCTGCAGACATAACTAATAAGCCTTAAATAATTGCTTCCTTTTTTTTTCCTTCTGTTTTGTGTTTTGTGTCTTAAAATGGCACTCTTGTTATTGTTTCACTTGATTCTGATTTTACCCCTTCTGCTTGCATATGCCAAGGTGTTGTCAATATGTGAGATGAGAGGATTGCCTTTTCCAGTGTCAAAGTGCCATCATTTGATACTCGACACGTGCCTTAACAGCTGGGACTTCCCTGGGATCGCAAGCTTGCTACGTTGTTCGCCTGATTTAGAGCTATTAGTCATAAATATTGCACCGCCTTGCAGTACGAAGGTGTGTTTTCCTAGATTAATTCCCGTTTTGTTGTTAAAGTCCTAATGATGGTTTTATCAATCTCCTAGAGTAGGCAAAATGGTAGATATCACCTTTCATTTCTTTTTGCTCCTGTTTTTACTCTCTTTAGAACTAGGCTGGTGCCTGGATTTTTTAGGTTGACATGATATAAAAGGAGAGTAACGTTAGTCAAGGGCTGGTAAATTGAGTTTCTGCCTCGGTTGTGTTCCCAGAAAAATGGTGTGGTTCTTCCTTGGAAAAGAAAAATGGAGATGGTTCTTCCTTGAAAAAAGAAAAGTGGTTTGCAGTCAGACACTTGTGCTTAGCTATCGTTCTTATTCTTTTTGTCTAAAGTTTCTTCATTTCTCTTAATGTAAATGTCATTGCAGTTTGAGTTTGATGTTAAATCTTCACGGAAGTGTGATTCTTATGTGGCGAAATACCTGGATTCAAAGAACACGTATTTCGACAATTTTTTACCATGTCTGAAGACTGTTAAAGTGGCCGGCTTTAAGGCAGAGGGCGATTGCTCCGATTTTGTGATTGCACTTGTGGAGTTTCTGCTTAAGAATGCGAGGGTGTTGGAGAGGATGGTTTTCTGTTCGTTTAGACAAGAGGACTTTCCTGTAGTTGGTCAAAGATTGTTGAACTTCCCCAGATCCTCATCTTGTGCCGAACTTATACTTGGGAGCTAGAAGGGTCCTTGTCAGTCATTTTGCGAGTCTTGGAGTTCTGTGTAATCAGTGAATGACTTGTGAGAAAAACAAAAGATTGGTGAAGGGAATTTGCTAGCTCATGTAATTTTGTCACTTTGGGTATCATGTGGTGTTATTGGTAAGCAACGGTTCCTTATCAGTGCGGACATAGTGGTATTTAGTAGTTATGTTGTTTTGGTTATTTGAATTTTACGTTAATGGTAGTCTAGTGCTTTAGTCTTATTAGAGTTTGGGTTTGTGTAAGATTATTACAGTTTGCCTTAGATAATCCTATATTGAGCCTTGTAATATTAATTTTATTTAATGCAATTTTGATTATTCTGAAGATAATTGTCTTTTGGTTTCTTGCTTTGGATTCTAATATGGTATGAGTGCGATACTGTTTAATGTTCACTATTCGTCGACATTGGTCATCATTATAAATCGTGATACTGTACATCGACATTGTCCAGACCTGTTCATCACTGTTTTGTACTATTTGACACTGTTTTAGAGCTGTTCGGACCTCGTATTTGCTTGGTTTGGGGGTTTTGAACTCAATTTGTTAGGCCTCAATACCTTTTGTCTGTGTTTTTCTTTCGGACCTGTTTGGTCTTATTATATAGAATTTGAATTATCGGCCACCTGTATATCTTTCTAATCAGTTTCCCAGAATGATATCGTCTCCAGTCCAAGCTCATAGTGCACAAATGCAGAATACTGGTCTTTCAGGTAAGAGCCTTCTACCTACTCCTACAGTCCTACTAAATATTTGTTATCTCATGTTCTCCATGTACCATTCATTAAACATGATTTGCTTTGTGTTCATCCACATGCCAAAGATAATCACTGTACCCTTGCATTGGATAATGTTGGAATTGTAATCCAGGAAAAACAAAATCATCATATCATTCATCCTAGTCCAGCTTTGGTCACTGCCACTTCTAATGCAATGGCATGGCTGGACATCCTAGTCCAGCTTGGGTCACCAACATACTCTTCTCATAATAAAACCTTATCACGTTGATTGTTACTCTTGCAATGTTGCAGAAATGTCAGAAGTTGTCTTTTTCGTTGTCTGTCACTAGAACCACGTTTCCTTTTGAGCTAGTTCATATGGATGTTTGGGCTCTTCCCCTAAGATTTCGCGTGTTTATAGATTGAACAGGATTCAAGCCGTGTGCGAAATTGGTGGAATTTGCTTCCTTCCTTTGAGGGATTCATGTATTTTCATGTCGTAATAGATGATTTCGCAGGAGGTTTTCTTTGCCAATTGGTTGCCCGCAGGTTAGCATGTTAGCATTTCACGTTTGCTGCTGTTATAACTATGACTACCAATGGCAGTAAGCTTTTTTTTGGAAAATGAATTTTGAAAGCAATATTTTTGGCAAATTTGAGCAAAAAATAACGTGCGAACCAAACACCACTTCAAGAATGAACAAAATTTATTAGGAAAATGCTACTCTTACATCCTTTAATCACACCTTTACTCACACCCAGTGGGACCCACCCCACCTACAAGTAAAAAAAAACCCTAATTTTTTATTTTTTCCAAAATTTTAGCTCCTTCCTCAGCTTTAGAGAGAGAGACAAAGAGGAGGAAGATGAAGGGGTCGGCAACCACCACCGGTGACATCCTCCGCTTGCCGCAACCTCCATTTGCTCAACCCCCTGCAAACCGAAGCAGCCCAACCAAGCTACGACCCAAAGCCGCCCAACTGCTTCGCGACTCCCGTTGTCCCGTCCAACTCCTCCACAGCCCACCAAACTCCTCCACTGCCCGACCCCGCTGCAAACTTTTTCTATTGTGTTTCTTGTTTTTTTTTTTTTCAGAATTTAGGTTTCTATTTGCATTGTCTTGTGCTGCGGATCTTGATTTCTGCTACCGTTTTACATGTATTTGTTCCCACCGAAAATTGATAAAACTATGACCATGATTTCTGGTCTCCAGCTGGAAAAGAAAAGCTATTCAAACCTTACGCTTCAATCAAATGTTAACAGGCCAAAGAACACCTAATCGGATGACAAATACATGTTTTGAGGGTCCAATCACAGCCTTCGCATGGTCAGGTCGGGTCACCGTGGTGATCACATCCGGCCAGTGGCTATGGTGGTCGCCGGCCCCTTCTTCCTCCTCCTCCTCCTCCCTGCTCCTCCCTCTCTGGGTAATGCGCTGGGTCAGGATTTGGGGGGAAAATTAGGATTTTGTTTTTATTTTTTGGGCTATATAGGATGGGAGTGGACCCCACTAGGGTGTGATTTGGGGTGTAAAAGGAGGTGTGTTGGTATGAAGTACCTATGCAGTGGCTTGACAATTATCATAGGCTTTGGAAGCCTAAACAAAAACTACTAATATCAAGAAGCTTTTCTAGTAAAAAACCAAGAACCTGATCGGTTCTATGCCAAGATCGGGAGGTTTCGGTTCTGCAGTGGGTGAAACCGAACTAATTGGTTCGGTGGAAAAAATTGGCAAAAACCGGACCGACCGAACCGTTTACACCCCTAGTTGTACGTCACCTCAATCTTCACGTCTTGATGTGCCCTTGGGAGTTTCTGCACGTCCTCAATCCGGAGACGTCTGTTGGGAAGGTGACCTGTAGGATTGCATATCTTGAGGTTCACTAGCTTTAATACTTTCCCATGGGCAAGCAAATAGGCTAAGAATTTCAGCTCCAAGTCCCATTCGGTCCTTTGGAAGCCTAATACCAGTTCAACTGATGTCAAATTACGTTCTAAGCATTCGAACAATTCCGAGCAATGATCCCAATAGGTACTGCCATCAAGGTGACGCAATTCTTGATTCTGCCAATCACTTTGGCTAACCTGCGAATCAAAATGCAACAAATATGAAAACCAACCGCTACGAAGAATTGGCGATAAAAAACAAAAGAAAAGAACACTAAGATATATGTGCAGTTACATGTAAAGGAATAATTAGCAGGAGCACAAGAGAAGAGATACACGAGAGATACTAACCGCTTCGGAAGGCATGTGTAATGCCAATGCTTCTAAGTGTGGTGCAGATTGTAAAAGACACTTGATTCCACGAAAGTCATCTACTGACATGTGTGTCTTTAAAATTAGGCGCTTGCACGAGGATAATGAGAAGTTCACTTGAAAGGGATTTCGTCCTCGATATGGCAATGATAGACTCGATAGACTCTGCACAAAAACAGTATATTAATAAATCCATGTAGTTATTTCATTGACATATTTACCAAATGAGAAAAACATCAAGCATGTGGGGGTAAAAACATGTACTGTTTGGTTGTCAATACACAGAAGCTTTCTCATGTCCAAGTATCCAATTACGTACCAGGTAAATGATAATTTTATTCTTTTTAATTCAACCCCAAATGTTTATGCAGAGAAGTGATAATTTTATACAGAGAAGCTTCCAATTCATTTTGAAAAACTAAACACCTGTAGATATGTCCTTTATGATACCTGAATAACGCAGGTACCAATCTCAAGCTCTGTAACATGTTTTAAAGCCTCGAGCAGCTTATGAACTGCACGATGATTTGGACTTGTAGGAGAATAGTCGAACGTTAGCACGACGACACTTAAGGATTGACCGTTTCTCAACCTGACTGTACCCATCAAACGACCCATCATCAGCAGACGCTCGACGTGTGGAATAACAAGTTCTAATCCCCTTTCATCTGATACTTCATCTATAAACAGTGTTCGAAGTTTTTTATTGGATCCCGTATCAAGTTGGAGAATTCCTTCGCATCCAATTAACTTCAAACATTGTAAGTTTTCACTCCCGTCAAGCATCGTTTGAATGGACTCAATGTCCATTCTTGAGCCCTCGATGGACAATGTAAGAAGGGAGTTCCACTGGACTCCTGACTGGGGGTTTCTGATTTCAAACCCCCTGATATTCATGTTTATTAATGCACGCAGATTGTATACATCAGGAGGGATGGGACATTTAAGAGAAGATCTCCCACTTGCATACAGGAACTTAAAATTTAATCTTTGAATCCCTGTCATTCTCTTGAACCATTCTTCCTCGTGGTGCAGAAAATCCAACACGAGAGGACATTCTACTGTAAAATTCTTAACTTCACCAGGGTTGTCAATATTATCAATGTGCTTTTTCATTCTGTCGTAGAAGCGTCTAAGTATTTCACGATCAGTTCGTTCTTCCCAGAAATGGAAGTCCGTGTGGGCAGTGTAGACATTTCTCCAGCGTTTGGCAAGAATACTGGTTCTAACCGCCTCATCTGTAGGTAACATACGGACGATCATGCGCAATAAATCAGTTGAAAGTCTCTGAAACGGGTCCGGGTCTTGTCTCAGACGGCTAGATGTGTCGGCCATAATAGAACTCTGCGAGAGAATTACAGAAGCGTTCAAGATTTTGGTAAGTACAGAAATTAAGAGAGAACGGAGAGTCGAAGAATAACGAATTTTCGGAAGAGACGACAGTTGCCGAATTAAGAAAATTCGGAGTATTCAAGAACTTCAAGATTACAGAGGTATGAGAGAGAGGTATGAGAGAGAGAGAGAGTGAGTAATGAATTTCGTATCAAAAAACACACACACACACATAAGTATATACCTGTCATTCGTGCGTGTAAATCCCCTCAATCTTGAAAACAACAGAAGTATCTGCTTTGAAGCCAAAAATCTTTAAAATCCCTCAATGCAGACGCGTGTTTACCGATCCCCCACAGCCCATCGTCGCCCACGCGCCTGATCGGTACACCTGCGTATATTTTTCTGTTAAAAATTTAAGGGTGGATATCTAAGTAATTTTTTTTTTAAATATTTAAGTATTCCGTGATAGTTAAATTATTTTTATTTTTATTTCTTGTTTTTTTTTTGTTTGAGCATAATGAAGAAATATATAATGTTCTTTGAATCAAAAAAATTATAAATATTTTGTTAATGCACGAAAATACGTTATTTCTTACATTTAAATAAAATAAAATTTGAAAAATAGTTCTCTATTTAATGCTTCCATTACATTTGAAAAAATTTTAAATCTCATTTAGGTTGGATTGGCCTTCAACTCTTCATCTATATCCAATTAGAACTATATTCAACAAAATTAACAAAAATTACTATTTTTTGTTTTTCTAAGTGTTATGTGGTACTTAAAAATTTAAGGACGAATTTAACTTTTTAAAAAATATTTAAGTGTTCCTTGGTACTTAATTTTTAAAAAAAATTTCACCACTTTTTTCGTTTGAATATAATGATAAAAAATACGTGTTCTGTGATACAAAAAATATAAGTCTATGAATTTGTTAAAACAATTTCTAATTTTAACCGTAGTACTAACTGCGACCTCCATTTTATGAGTTTTTACCAAAAAGAAAATAAAGAGTTAGTGCGAAAATAAAAAGTTGAATTGGTTAATTTAAAAAAATTATATCTTATTATTATTACATATTTTATTATTATTTTTAATTATATATTTTTAAAAACGCAATGTGAAAGAGTGAAATGGTATTTTGGTAAATCGGAGAGGGGAGTAGAGTGTCATTTTTGTGATTTAGAGGAAAAGAAAAGAGGGAGGGAAAGGGAGTGACATTTTTGAAATTTCAGGAGAGGAATGGGGTATTTGCTCGGGTGTGATTTTTATTTTTAGGGAGCGGTGAAAAGTAATTTTCCTATTAATATAGGTAGGAGTTATTGTATTTGGTCCTAATTTTGTTCTCCCTATTTCCAAAAGTTTTTAATTTTTATTTATTACAATGCTGTTGCTTAATTTATAGGAGCAAAACTTGTGCGCATGGAGGTATTTGGAGGGAAAAAGAGAAATTTGGAGATAGATTATCTTGTTTGTACTGCATTTTAGAGAGGAAAGGGGGAAGTGTGTAGGGAAATGGAATGAAGAATATAATCATTTTTAGCAATGACTAATAAAGCAGGAAAACACATTATAATGTTTGATGAGCTTAATTCTGACAACTGCCAACATGTAGTCCTAGTGTACCTACCTATAAACTCGAGTCTGGTCGGCACATGAACCCTGTTGGATCAGTCTGAGTAAGGGGGGCTTCCATGCTAGTCGGCTTGCACGACTTGGAAGGGGGAACTATTTGTGAACACTTTATTTGGCAATACATCGGGAATGATATAACATTCCCAATGGGGAAGAAAACACTGCCAATCACGACCCTCATTTAGCTTTCGTTTACGCCTTAATCAACGACATAAATATGGATGTCAATTAGAGAACAAGGTATGCACTCATTACTTTCTAAATTCATTGAGAGATTT
The DNA here is from genome assembly GCA_019985065.2 of Arctostaphylos glauca. Lineage (NCBI taxonomy): Eukaryota > Viridiplantae > Streptophyta > Magnoliopsida > Ericales > Ericaceae > Arctostaphylos > Arctostaphylos glauca. The sequence goes on along the minus strand of JAHSPW020000001.1, from coordinate 16,457,282 downwards.
TATCTTCCTCATACCATGATTCTAACTTAATTGCCGGATGGTCCACAAGCGGCCGATCAACCCCCCTGTCGTTAGATTTATGTGCAGGAATCATTCAGTAGGTCAGATGAAGGTCTGTTATTTTCGGGATCATTAGGTTTGCACTGTCTGTGGAAACGATAGTTCTCGATAATATAAATTTAACTGGTTAACAGGATGTGATGATGGACTCTGAGTCTCCTGCCGAGGGAAGTTTGCCAGGCAATGCCATCGGCATCGATGGGTATAGGCCTAACACCACACAAGCAAAAATGCACTAGAGGGATCGGTACAAGATCTGGTTTAGTTGATAGATGCATTAACATAACATAATCGGTTATTGACCAAACAATTGTACGATAAAGGATCACCACTTGATAACCTCCAGGGGAAGCAAAATAAGGGGGCCTGCAGTGGCAGAGTTGTGAAACTTTTCCTAGGAGGAGAGGTCTCAGGGGGAACCATTCGTGAACACTTTATTTGGCAATACATCGGGAATGATATGACCTTCCCAATGGGGAAGAAAACACTGGCATTCACGATCCTCATTTAGCTTTCGTTTACGCCTCAATCAACGACATAAATATGGATGTCAATTAGAAAACAAGGTACCCACTCATTACTTTCTAAATTCATTGTTATCTTCCTCATACCGTGATTCTAACTTAATTGCCGGAGGGTCAACAAGCGGTTGACCACCCCCCCCCTGTCATTAGACTTGTGTGCAGGAACTATTTAGTAGGTCAGATGAAGGTCCACCATTTTCGGGATCATTAGGTTCGCGCTGTCTGTGGAAATGACAGTTCTCGCTAATACAAATTTAATTGGTTAACTGGATGTGATGACGGACTTTGAGTCTCCCGCTGAGAGAAGTCTGTCAGGCAATGCCATTGGCAGTGATGGGCAGAAGCCTAACGCCACACAAGCAAAAATGCACTAGAGGGACTGGTACAAGATCTGGTTCAGTTGATAGCTGCATTAACATAACATTATCGGTTGTTGACCAAACAATTGTACAATAAAGGATCATCACTTGCTAACCTCCAGGGGAAGCAAAATAAAGGGGGGCCTGTAGTGGCGGAGTTGCAAAAATTTCCCCAGGAGGAGAGGCCTTAGGAAGTAATGATAATTGATGCGCTGGAGGTGCGAGATGAGAAGGAAAAACGGCGCGGAGAGCCGGCGGAGGCCTTAGAGTCAGTGCAATTGGAAAAAGGAAAGGCGAATCGAGTGGTCCAAATTGGCGAGTCTTCTCCGACCTTTGATGATCCGGTTCCTCAAAGACAATGTTGATGTGTTTGCATGGTCCCATGATGACATGAATGGAATCGATCCAAAAGTCATGTCACATCATTTGAACATAAAACCTCGTCCTCGCCCAGTCAAACAAAAACACAAGGTGTACGGAGGGGAGAAAAACATAGCGATAGAAGAGGAGGTGGAAAAGTTGGGAAAAATCGGGTTCATACGAGAAGTCCAATACCCAGACTTGATAGCGAATCTTGACCTGGTCCGAAAACTGAACGGGAAGTGAAAAATGTGTGTGGACTTCACAGATTTGAAAAAGGCATGCCCAAAAGATAGTTATCCGATGCCAAGAATTGACCAACTAGTTGACTTAACGTGAGGCCACAAGTTGCTCAACTTCGTGGATGCCTTCTCGAGGTACAACTAGATTCAGATAAATCCTGCCGACTAGAAAAAGACAGCCTTTATCACTGAGCGAGGATTGTTCTGTTGTCGGGCGATGCCCTTTGGACTGAAAAACGCAAGGCGATCTACCAATAGCTCGTCAATAGGATATTCAAGTGCTCAGATTGGGAGAACTATGGAAGTCTACGTAGATGAAATGCTAACAAAATGTAAAGAGGCCGCCCAGCATCTGACCGACCAAGATAAAACCTTCACAATATTGAGGGAGTATATGATGAAGCTGAATTTGGCCAAATGTTTGGAGTGGCTGCAAGAAATTTTCTAGGTTTCTTGGTGAACGATTGACAAAAGTGATGTTGCTGATGCGCCAATCCAATTAATATTTATGAAACTGAGCCTCACCTCAAGAGTGTAGAAAACCAGTAAAGTGGTAGGTTATGGTATCGATCAACGAGGAACAACAAGGAATGAAATTACAAGAGCTTGTAGCTGTAGCGTTTCAAATACTAACCTTAATTTTTAAAATACTTTAATGTCTAAAATTACAAAGAACTCAAGAATTGATTAATTAAAGAAAGTAGGCAAGATCTTCGGAATCTGTTCAACCTAGGTAGTCAACATCTTCTCTTTAATAACTTAATCAAGAATTCAGGCCAGAAAATCTTGATCGGAAGATTTTTCGATGAAAATTATTTAATTCGAAAGATGTATTCTTAAATTGATTTTTGTTTAAGAAATATTAATTCAAATTGAAGGAGGACTCGACCTAAGTGTCGCATTACCAAATTAATAGCGACAACTGATCAATTGCTTAACACTCCTTGTTTGATTAAAAAATAAGAACTTCAATCATTTTTAGAACAAGCATTAAAAAATATTGAGAAGATATTGAAAACCTAGATCATTGGATGAACATCATCCTAAGATCGTGCTTAACAAATTTAGCCTAACATATTACTGGAAGAAATAAATAAATTAATTGAAAATATAATGCAAGAAATTAAATAGATCTTACTTCATGAAAGTCTGAATGGTTCTTGAATTAAAACTGCTAGAATTAAACTTTCCAATTAAAAACTGAAAGAAAAACCAGAAAGAAAACTAATAAGAAAATACTAGGTATTGAATGAATCTAGATCTAAGCCTCTTAGGTCCTTAAATAAGGAAAACCTAGGAGAAAAATAAGGAAAACTAACTTAAAACAATAAGGAAACTAATATTACAAGAATTAAAATAAGATAAATAAAAGATTTCAAAATCTGGGACACACACAAGCCTGACTAGTTAGGTTCTAACCTTGACCGATCACTTGAAACTACTGGAAAATTTGGTTGCTATTCAAGGCCTGACTTGATTGGTCTGAACCGATGATCAAGCTAGGTTCATTCTTCTTTGCGCTTGACTGGATGACTTATAACACATGACTTGATGGCTAGACCGGTGTGACTTGATGAACATGTCAGGCTTCTTCCTTTTAGCTTTTGTGTGACCTAATGAACATGTCAGGCTTCTTTTTAGCTTTTTCGTGACTTGATGAATAGGTCACCAAGCTGCCTTGAATTTAAAATTTCTTTTTCCTATCGAATTTCGCATTGCCCTCGAGCTTTTGACACTTCTTCCAATTGCACTTCCAACATTAATTGGGTGCTGAGACCTCTTCTTGGTATTCGGATATCACAATTTCGTCATCGAACACGTCATTTTAACATAGAAAATTTGTAATTATATAAAACTACCAACCATGTATTATTTGCTAAAAACGATAATTAAGTACCGCACGTATGCCAAATAAGGACATGTTGAGCCTTTATACAAAACGTATTGTGGTCTCAACACACCCCCCAACTTGAGGGTTGCTAACAAGAGTGCTACATACACATCATTTTAACACATCACTTTTACACATCACTTAAAACTACGTCGTTTTATGTTAAGGAAGAGCTAAATATATTTTCAGCGATATGGATCAAAAATAAATATGGTTTTTTCCCAACACAAAACTACATAGTTTTAAGTGATGTGTGAAAGCGATGTGCAAAAGTGGTGTATATTTAGCATTTTTCGAGTTGCTAATGCCTAGCAACTATAACTCCATTTAATGCACCAACGATAATTAAGCACCACACGCATGCTAAATAAGTGTTTCATTAATGTATAGAAATATGTTGTTTTTTATATTTAAATAAAATAAAAATTAAAAAAAAGTTTTTCATTTAATGCTTGCATTACATTTGAAAAAATTTAAAATCTCATTCAGGTTGGATTGGTCTTGAACTCCTTATCTGTATCCAATTAGAACTATATTTAGCAAAATCAGAAAAAATTATAATTCCAAAAAAAAAATTATTATTATTTTTTTAAGTGTTCTGTGGTACTTGAAATTTGAGGGCGAATATTTAACAATTAAGATTAGACTGAGTGGCATCATATTTCTTTTTTAGATACTCTCTAATTTTTGACATCGCTCACAGGCTACACAATATGAATGAGAATCACGAAAAATAGAGGGCCAATAGAATCCACACTACAAAATCTTTGCAGCGATCTTTTTACCACTAAAATGTCCTCCAAAAGCATGATCATGACAAAACGATATGAAACTTTGTTGGTCACTATCTGAAATGCACATTCTAATGATTTGATTAGACCAATATTTAAATAAATATGGAACATCCCAAAAGAAATACTTAACCTCGGCTAAAAATTTTGATCTATCATTTTTGGACCAATGCGATGACCTGAGCAGTGACAAGATCATTTACGATATCAGCAAACCAAGGTAAAGGTAATTGGGAGATCTGCATTAATTGTTCCCCAGGGAAGTTTTCTGAAATAGATAACGGATCCTCAGTAAATTCTACAACCATTCTAGATAAATGGTTTGCCACAACATTCTTGGAACCCTTCTTATCTCGAATCTCTACGTCAAACTCTTGCACTAACAAAATCCATAGAATTAAGCGAGGCTTAGCATCTTTTTTAGACAAAAGATATTTCAATGCAACATGATCTAAATAAAATATAACTTTAGACCCAAACAAATATGCTCTAAATTTTTCTAATGCGTACACCACAACCAAGAATTCCTTTTCTATGGTAGAATAATCGAGCTGAGCATCATTGAGAGTCTCACTGGCATAATAAATCATGTTGGGAAGTTTTTTAACATGCTTCCTAAAATAGCACCAACTGCATAATCAGATGCATCACACATAATCTCAAATAGTTTTCTCCAATCAAGGGGGGTTCAATTATAGGGGTTGAGATTAATTCTATTTTCAATCGTTCAAAGGCAAGATGGCATTGATCATTAAACACAAATGATGCATCTTTGGCAAGTAAGTGGCACAAAGGTCTAGAAATAGTGCTAAAATCTTTTATGAACCTCCTATAAAATCCAACATGGCCTAAGAAAGATCTAACCCACATTTTGTGGGGGTGAAAAGTTAGAAATCAAATCGACTTTGGCTTTATCCACTTCAATTCCTTTATGTGAGATGATATGGCCATGTACAATTTCTTGTTTTACCATAAAATGACATTTCTCCCGATTAAGCATTAGGTTCTTCTCTTTACATCTAATCAATACTAGACTTAGATGGTGCAAGCACTCATCAAAGGAAGAGACGAATACGAGAAAGTCATCCATAAAAATTTATAGAAAACGTTCAACCATATCAGAAAAATTGCTAATCATGCACTTTGAAAAGTGGCTGGTGCATTGCATAAGCCAAATGGCATATGATGGTATGCAAATGTACCATAAGGGCATGTAAATGTGGTCTTTTCTTGATCCTATGGGTCGATGAGAACTTGGTGATAGCCAGAGTAACCATCAAGAAAACAGTAGTATGCATGGCCTGCTAATCGTTCTAATATTTGATTGATAAAAGGAAAAAGAAAAATGATCTTTTCTTATCGTAGTGTTTAACTTCCTATAGTCGATACAAACGAGCCATCCTGTCTGAACACGTGTGGGAACCAATTCATTGTTGTCATTTTTTACAACGGTGACACCAGATTTCTTAGGGACAACCTGAATAGAACTCACCCATTTACTATCGAAGATTGGGTAAATGACACCAGCATCTAAAAGCTTAATAATTTCTACTCTAACCACTTTTTGCATAGTAGGATTTAGACGCCTTTGTGGTTCTCGCGAAGTTTTAGCATTCTCTTCCAAGTGAATTTTATGCATTACTATAGAAGGACTAATCCCTTTTATAACATTAATTGACCATCCTATTGCCTCTTTATGATTTCGAAGAACAGTAAGTAATTTTTCTTGTTGATTTTTATCGAAATCGGAAGTTATAATCGTGGGCAAAGTTTTAGACGGTTCGAGAAAGACATACTTTAAAGTGCTCGACAAAGATTTCAACTCCAATTTGGTTGGCTCTATAATAGATGGGGCTGGTGGCGAAGACGAGAGAGGAAGAGGAATTTCTTCAGCTTGCCATTGTTCAATTCTCGTCACCGGAGTAGAATCTAACAACACATTGATTTGCTCAATAGATTCATCTATATCAAAATTACAGCCAAAATAAGCTAAACATGCCTCTAAAAGATCCTCATAACTAGTTTGAAGGAATTTATCATAAACCAAACTTTTGATCATGGAAACATTCTCCTCCTCATCTGGTGGTTGTTTGCTTATGTCAAAGATATTAAGCTCAACCGTCGTGTTTCCAAAAGACATCCTCATCGCCCCATTCCTACATTGAATTTGAGCATTGGCTGTAGTTAGGAATGGACGTCGTAGAATGACAAGAATGTGTCCATTAGAGTTTTGAACAAGTTGTGTATCAAGGACTATAAAGTTCACTGGAAAGTAGAATTTATCTACTTGAATTAGGACATCCTCAACAATACCTCTGAAAATTTTCACAGATCTATCGGCCAGTCTAAGGGTCACAAGAGTCAACTTTAACCCCCCCAAACCTAATTGTAGGTATACAGAGTATGGTAATAAATTGACACTAGCTCTTAAATCTAGTAAAGCCCACCCAATATGATGGTCTCCTATTGTACAAGCAATAGTATGACAACCGGGGTCATTGTACTTGACATGTATTTTGTGTTAGATAATAGAGCTGACTTGTCTGGCCAAGAATGCCTTCTTGTGGACATTAGTCTTTCTTTTGGTGGTGACTAAGTCCTTTAAGAACTTAGCATAGGAGGGCACTTGGTGGATTGCATCTAAAAATGGAATGTTAATTTGCACCCGCTTAAACATTTCTAATATGTCTTTGTATTGTGCGTTCTTCTTAGGTATTTCTAGATGTTGAGGGAATGGTGCTTTGGGAATGTAACTCTTAACAAGCAAATCAACTACCACATGTGATGATAGATTAGACTGTTGAATTACAGTGGGTTCAGTTGAAACTGCCTCTTTATTAGATTTTTCTAAAGACTCTCCTTCAAGTATGTTTATTTGATTGTCCACCTGTTTACTAGACCGAAGGGTAATTATAGATTGAATTTGTGTTTGATCTTGAGAGGAGTCAGCACATTCATTTAAAGAGAACTACCATTTTGGGTTAGTTATCGGTTGACTTGGAAACTTTCCCTTATCTCTTTCTAACATTTGGTTTGCTAACTGCCCTATTTGATTTTCTAACTTGGCAATGGCTTGAGTGTTCAAGTGAGTAAAATTTTTTATTTCTACTATGCATTGACCCGTCACTTGCATAAATGCTTTAAGAGAGTCTTCTAAAGATGCCTTTGGTTGTTGCTATGCAATAGGTGGAAAGCTAAACTGAGAAGTTTGAGGCAAATTAGAATAAAGTTGGGTTGAATAAGATTGATTGGGAGGATGAAAACCTGACGAAAATTGATTATTTGATTGCAGGGGTTGCCCACCTACATTTGTAGTTGATTGATTTTGTCGCCATGAGAAATGTGGATGGTTTCTTCAGTTCGGATTGTATGTCTCTGAGAAATGATTCCCAAATGGTTTTTCATAATTGTTAAATGCATGTGCGTTTGTTCACTACAATATTCAGAATATCCAACCATAGACGAACATGCTGGGTCGCATGCATTTAACTATTATACAAAGAACATACTTCATTATGAACTTGATTAACAGAATTCAACCTCCACTTACAGCTGGAGTTTCTAACTTATGAGTAATGTTGTCTAGTTTAGCTTTAGCACCAAAATCCTCTCTAACTTCGTATAAACCTCCCTTTCTAGATGTGCTAGATGGTTTATCTCTAGGGGTGAAAAAGTCCCATTGTTGAGAACTTTCAGATAAATCTTCAAGAAATCTATAAGCAGCATCATCTCTAAGACCTAAGAAGCCACCACCATTCATGGATTCTATCATATTGCGGTTTGACAGGGTCAAACCATTATACAAATATTGAACGAGTCTCTATGTTTCAAAACCATGATGGGGACACCTAAGAATATGATCTTTAAATCTTTGCCAATTTTCATAGAATTTTTTATCTTCTTCTTGACAAAAGTAAGCAATTTCTCTTCTTAAAGCATTTGTTTTGGACATTGAAAAGAATTTAGATAGGAATTTTTTAACAAGAATGTCCCATGATGTAATTGAGCTAGATGGTAAAGAATTTAACCATGCTTTTGTCTTATCTTTTAAAGAGAATGGGAATAAACGGAGGCGAACAGATTCATCAAAAAAAATTTAAAATTTAAATATAGAGCATATTTCAAGAAAGTCTTTTACATGCATATAAGGGTCCTCATTGTTGATACCCCATAAAAGTAGGCAACATTTGAAATATTTGAGATTTAAGTTCAAATATTTGAAAAGTAGGCAACATTGAAATATTTTAAGAAAGCCTTTTTAATCACGGGTAGTGTACCTTTAATCATGATTTTATTAGTGGACCGAGATTGACTGTTCCACTTTAGATCACGGTTTTTAAGCGTGATGAAAATGGACAAACTTTTCATTACACCCGATACACAATGGAATTAGAACAGAGATTAAAGAGTTATGATCATGGTTATGCACCATGGTCATTTGCTCTGTTTATAATAGTGGCATGCACTGATTTTCCCTAGGATATCTAAATAGTGATTTATAGGTCAATCTTAATCACAATGGATAATTTATTTTTTAAGCCATTTTATTTTTACGAATATTTGTTCTTCCCCTGCTTCAAAGTATAAGCATAAATTATCAACTGTATCCATAAAAACAAATCACAGATAATACCCAGTACTTAAATATCAACCTTAGTAAATCAAGCAATAAAATTGAGCAAAGAACAATTTTCAATAACCGCACGTAAGAAAAATCAAATACATAAAATTAATCAATAGGAATTATGGAGTTTCATCCTTAATCCTAGTTTCAATACTTAGTTACTCATGGAATCGATGAAACATAATAGAATAATAAAACTCCGTTAAACATAATGAATATTTAAAACATAGAAGAATTTCTTCAGAACCTTAAATATACGGTGTCTGTATTTTTTTACTCTTGAACGTATTGCTTTTTCTTCGGATCAGCCGTGGTCTCCTCCTTCTTTTTATAGTCAGTCGGGGTCTTCTTTTGCCCAATGCTCCTTTTCCTAGTTGTGAGATGTAGACTAAAGACAACCCTAGTTGTCCTTTTATATTGCAAATTCCTCCAAATCAATACTTTGTTGGACGCTACATATGTTTCCTTCTCTGCCGTGTATTCCTCTTCTAGTCCACTAACTCTTTTATTGTTTCCTTTTAAGTCCATCTACAGGACTTTCTTTCCTTTTATTTCTCCCAAAGTTTTGCCACTTAATGCCTACATCGATTCAAATGTTTGTTGGACTTTTCAAAGCAAATTTGATATATCCCTTTTAACATCAACTTCTCAGCCACGGTTCCTATGTAGCAAATCTTGATTAACATCCAAATATATCATTTTATCACGCTTTCCCGCAAATCATATATAAAAATATAAAAAACTAAAAGATAACTAATATATTTAATTAAGCATTATTAGGATCTAACAACTGATGATATTGTCAATATTTTGTGTTTATCAACGATATTCTAGAGTTGCATGAGGGATTTTAAGTTTCCAGGTGGTCTAGGGGATATCCTTGGTTCCATCAAAACTTTCCATCTAGGACATTTGAAATTTGCAGGGCAAGAGCGTCATCATAACCTCCGGGGTAAATGAAAGGTCTATCTTCTCGACCAATTCCTCGATCGAAATGTGCACATTTCCCTTCATTTTCTGAGCCAACCCATCCAGCTTTGCCCTCCGCTCCCTAATCTGTTCACTGGCCAGGTGATCGGGCCAACTCTGCACTAGTTGATTTTTCTGCACACATTCGTGCACTTGGATAGCTTATTGGTTTTCTGCGTGGTTGCAATCATTGTGATGCTTGTCGATGGTGGTAGTAAGGGTTTTGGAAATTGTTTCATGAAGGCAGCGTTATGCTGCAGAAGCTATTGTATTCCTTGGGCCATCACCCTGACTTGCTCTTCAAGATCTTGGAACTGTTGTAAGTTAATGCCCATGTTCTCACTTTGGAATTCTTGTGGTGGGTCATTGAGCAGATTTCGGATAGAATTTGGGAAGATGTACCTTCCATCTCCAATTCCCACTCCCGCCCCTTATTTATATGGATCATGGTTCTAATCCGTCCCTACTTTTATGTTTTAACTTTTACATTTTTTTATTTTAGACTTTTAAAGTTTAGAATTTTTGAGCAATTAAGATCTTTTTCGGACCACAAGGTGCAAAAGATCTATCTTGACAGTTCGGTGATTTTCTCAATTGTCTCCTATAAATTTATTATATACATTAGAAAAAATAGTTTTTTTTTGTTTAATTTTTCGAATATCCATTTCCCATCTGAAGATCTTCATTCTCCGTTTGGGACAGAAGTGGAGAGTAGAAAAAAATTCTCATCGGAACGGGGGATGGAGATTGGATAGACATTTAGGAGTCGAGAACGGGGACAGTAATATCCACTCTCAATCTATCCTGTTGCCATCTCTAGAAGGAGTGAATAGAAATTGCAATTTTGATGTAGATTTTTCTTTTAAAAAAGAGCGTGCCTTTTGTAATACATGTGCTTAGTAGCATAATATAAATGGCATTTGTAGTATAGGTGCTTAGTATATTACTATAGAAAGCATTTTCAAAATACGAGTCAATAATGTAGACTTTTAGAGCATTTTTACCTTAATTTGCTCCAAACATAGAGGTGTCAAATTTAATTGAAAGCTTATGTGACAATTTTACGTCTTTAAATTTCTATCTAGAAATCTCTCTCTCCAACTAAGTGTCAAATTTTCCCTTTAGTAACCGCTACTATAATCGAGGCTCGAAAACTCATACCAAAATTTGAAATAAAATGATGTCAAATCCACGATGAATTTGACTGTGTAATTATAAGCAAGATTGAATCAACAACCGGCACTATGGGAGATTTGACTCTTCCTGATAGAGATGTTCTTATAAATCATTTTGGCAATAGTAGTTATTCGTTATGTAGTTGATACTATGTAAATTATTCAAGCGAAAAGAGATGTGAAAATGAGAACAATCACCATCACGTGCAACCCCGTCTTGCATGTCAATATGTAAAGACCAATGCATAAAGCAAACAAAATGCAAAGAGGAGAAACATAACCAAACGAGAAACAAATGCAAACAATGAGCTTTAAAAAAAAAACGCAGGCGAAGAAACAGAATGCAAACGATGCCATAAACAGCAATAGATACTGCAGAGAAGGAGATGTATAATGCAAAGGGGAAACAAACTGAAGACAAAAGAAGCAAACAAATAATTACTACAACAAAGAGAGGGAGATTACAGAGAAACTGCAAAGACGCCAACAACAAAGTGACGATCGCAATCTGCTTCAACGAGATTTCCACACTACCAAACAAACAATGAAGACATTGCGAACAAAATTTACAAACCAGAGAAAATCAACCAAGCAAAGAAAATGTTGCGAATCACGAAAGGTTGCAACTTGCGACGAGCTTTGTGACAGACAACAATGACTTGCAAACAAGCAAGAAAAAGGAGAGAAGAAGAAGGTTTCATAGTTGCAAGAGATGCTCAATGATAAAGGTGGTTTCAAAAGAAAAGAATGAAAAAACTGAAACAACTTATCCAGAAAGGGAACCCAAAGAAGATATGCGACAAAGAACACAACGAAGATAGAAAAAACAACAAATGGTACCAAACAGTTCCCGGAAAAAAAAAATCAGACAAAAACTTGAGGCCGAACAATTCGGGTTCAAAACTCCCAAACCAAGGATACATAAGGTCCAAACAGCTCCGGAACAGTGTCAAATAGTACAAAACAGTGGCAAAAAGCTCTGGACAACATCGATGAACCGTGTCCAATGAATAATGATAACCAATTCCGATGAATAGTGAACATTAAACACTACCAGAGTCATACCAGCCTCTGATTTTTGCAAACATGCAATTCCTGGGCATATATATACATTGACAAGAGCAGAAAAGTATTAATAGATGTGTATGGGGGTTCCAAAAGTGAAAAGGCAACTTGTAGTCAACAGGTACCTTGCAAATAATAGGAATCCAATTGAATAAACATACTTCCATATATAATCTGTCTCTTCGGCCCAAACCATTAATTATGGCTTGAGTGGGTCTATTTGATGGATAAAGCCACTAAATGGTTTTGTGGCTTTCAAACAACCACACTCTTTCAGCCTCTACGGAAAACATATTGAAGTGGTGTATTCTAATTGCGGTGGTTTCAATCGACTAGCGTCTAGTAGTGACTTCGGTCAAATAATTCAATTAACGAAAAATTAATTCCTGTAACCATCTTAATGCTTAAAGGACCCCTCTGGCTCATAAAAATTTTACGTCATCCCACAAATTCCAAGCTATGCAAGTGAAATTGTTTGGTATTATTTATAATTTTTCTAACCAAGTAATAATTACAATGGTTAGACAAAAGTTGTCACTTGACAAGAGACAATGTTTGGATAGTAGGTATTCATTGAGAAATAACACACTCATTAAATGAACCGTTGCGTTCGTCTGAAAAATAAAGCGACACAAGGTTTGGTTCGTAGGTGTCCCTTGGAAAATGAAACACCTATTGAATGGGCAAGAGTGCTCAGTTGAAAAAATATTTGTATATTTATTCAAGTAATCAACCACTAGTTAAAAAAAAAAACCATATATTTAATTTCTTTCAAAACGATTGAAAATATTACTTCTCTTTACGTGTTAAAGAAAATTATACGTGTTATTTTCATATATGTGAGACTCATTTTAATCAAGATCTTGGAGGATTTATTCATATAAATGGGTGTGACTTTTTGTCTAGTCTCTCATTTTGTAGCTGGAGGGTTGTGAGTGTCTATTTATTCTTCACAAAATATAAAAACAATGATGTTATTTGGAGAGATGCGTTAAAGTGAAAGGTTGTATGCCCTTTTTTATTTTTAAAACTTCTTTCTAAAACTTAAGTTTGACAGACGCCCTTTTTTATTTTTCAAAGGGAAGTCCTAAGAAATTGCGTATAGAAAGAGACTTTCAGAACCAGCCAAGAAGACGAAGAAAGAATGAAAAAGTTCCTTGAGAATATTCCCTCCACAACTGCAGCCAATTTAGTGAATGGAGTTCCCTCTCCCCCCATGCTTCGCCCCGGAGGATCTGACTTCATGACTCGATGTCAATGTACAAGAGAATACCCCCTGACTTGGCTAAGGATTCTTAGGAATGAGTGGCTTTACCTGTCCATCTCAAAGTTCAACAACTCACTGTCACCAGTGTTCCATTATATGCCTACACCAATTCTGCTAGTTGTTCTTGCTTCAAGTGACTACTCTGCTTAAATAAGCCTCAGTGTAACCAAACCTTCTGAGAAGGAAACATTGCTTACTCATAACTCAAAATTCTCCTGATAGATTTTAAAGAAAAAAAGGAAGCAATGTCCCAAGGTTTAATTTCTCCATGACGCATTCAGCACTTACCAGAACCTCCAAGACTCCGTGGGAAAAATCTAAAGACGAGAATACTTTGTGCCTTTGAGTACAACTTCTGCATGGGGAGAAGATCTTGGGAAGTTCAACAACCTTTGAACCACAGTGTGGCAATCCTCTGGTCTGGATGCACAAATAACCATCCTCTCCAACACCCTTGCATTCCCAAGCAGGAACTCCATCAGCACAATCACGAACTTGGACCGACTGCTGTTTGCATTGAAGCCTACTACCTCAATATATTTGAGACTCGACAATGAATTGATTGAAATCATGTTCTTAGAATTCAGAAACTTCTCTGCATCGAAATTGCACGTCCATGGGGAGTAAGGCTCAAACTCAAACTGTAAGGACAGTCACAAATATGAAGAAATTAACTCAAATTTAAGATGTTATCTATGCTTCAAGGATTTTCAACATGAAATAATATTACACCTATTGAAGGGCCGCCCGGGCACAACGGTGAAGCTGTCCCAATGTGGCCTGGTGACTACGGGTTCATGTCGCGAAAATAACATATGTGCTTGCGGGTAAGACTGCATACATCCAACCCTTTCACAGACTCTGGACTTGAGTCTGGGAAAGGGTTCAGTTGGTATGACAGAAGGTTCACTTGGAATGACACCATTTTGGATACTTGGAACTGAGTTTCTAAAGGGGCTTTTTGCCTCAATAACATATCAAGAAGTCTACCCCGTCACTGGGCTACTCTTAAAATAGGTTGCTATCAAAGGATATTAAAGAAGAAAAAGAAAAGAGAAAAAAATCTTCCTTTATCCTCGCTAGAGAGGTTGACAAGACACATTTGATCCTTGAAAATTCAGTCAAGAAACAAAAAACCTAAAAGAAACAAGAGTTACCGAAAAAAGAGTAAAGGCAACAAATAGAAATCAGATTATGTGAACATACCCCTTTACTGAGACTCGGTGCCACGTTAATGACTAGTCTCTCTAAATCAGGTGAACTGAATAGAAGGCTAACTATTCCAAGGAGATCCCTACTGTAAAGGCATGTGTTCAGGACCAACTGATTGCGTTTCGACACTGGAGAAGGCAATTCTTTCATCTCACATACCGATAGCACCTTGGCACATCCAATCAGAAACAGAATAGCACAAACAAAGTAAAGTGAGTTTATATACAAGTTGTGTTTAGGAAAACAATAATAAGACTCATTGGTGATCTTACTCAACCAGTTACCAGTACAGCTTGCTAACAATTGCCAACACAACAATAAGACACTTCTATTCTAAACAACAACATTTTACTTTTCAACTAATCTGACGATTAACTCTTGGTGATAATAGTTAAGAATCGAGTGTGTAAGAGTTGCGACACACGAATTATAGAAAAACAAAGAAGAGGTAGACTGGGTTTCTACTGGCCAGCAATGCAAACACGCTCAAATGGATGCTTCAATTTTAAACAAACCATTAGCATTATTTTCTTAATGTGGCAACAAAATTAGGTCTTTGATTTGAAAAAACTCGGGACTTGGTCCAGTAACATTAGTTCACTTGAGTCTTCATTTGAGCTGTATAAGTCTTCCTCCCAAAAGGGCTTTTCCACGGCGTAATTAGAGAAGCATTACTATTTAAAAAGGATCATTTTATGGGTGAACATCAGTCTCTGAGCTCTTTGCTTTTCTGATCTGAGTAAGTAGAAAAATAAAAATAAAAATAAAATGACATTCACCCAGAGGATCTTCTAAGCTGTGCCTTTGTAGCCACATGGACATCAAGGTACTATCTTGCTATAAGTAACATCAGGGTCAAATCTCATTCGAGGAGTTTGAAACTTTAGAATCGAAAGCAAATGCCAACATCCAGAGTGTTTTGAGCTTTACAGTGACGACAATTCAAGCTCAAATTTTTTTTTTCTATTTTAGAGAAAAGACTCCTGTACATAATACAGAATTAGTTAAGACAGTACACGAATAGAATGCTGAAATACTGAACAGCTTACCTCAATACACCAACGCCCAATAGTAAGTTTCTTAACATGTTCAATGTTCTCCAGAATTTCCCGTAACATTTTCTGATAATGTTCATTGTCTGTGTGATCAGGGTCAACAAACATGTACGGAAAATCTCCATAATCATTGTCGTCATTGTAATATTGCTGAAAATTGAGGGTAACATCAACTAAAGATGCTACATTTCTCACACGACAATTCTTTCCCTGCAAAATTCCAAAAATGCCCAATGACTGCAAATTTGGCCCGGAAATTTCCAATACATCCCCAGAATCACAATTGTCATTTATCACAAGTTTCCCCAAACTCGAAGATTCAACATTCAAGCGTCTAATCCCAGGACATTTATACAATTCCAAAGATTCCAAAACTGGTGCACCCTTTAAGATTTTTTCCACTAAATCATCACTCAATTTCGCATAACTAATGAATAAATTCTTGAGAAGTTTCCAATTGATGGACCCCTTAGGCTTGATCTTGCAGAAACTGAGGTTCAATTTCTTCAGCAACTCATATTTGTAAATAAACTGAGGCAGTTTATATAAATTTACCATCCAGGGAAACATATCATCCTCGTCAGCATAATACTGATAGAAGTCTAATTTAAGATCGTCCACTTTGTGTCTCGTCACGAAATGGAGCCAGGCGAAGACCCGAGACTGGAAATGCATGTGGAATTCCAAACTGAGATGGAACTTCTTGACACGGGCGCAACCGAAGAGGAAAAGTGTTTTGTCGACGAAGTCTACGAATCGATCCAGGCTGTGGCGCCATGACCAGTGGCGGAACATGAGGGTTGGGACGGCGGTCCATAGGTGGTGCCACCGCTTCGACAGAACGCCAGTTGCGACAGCGTGTTCGGTGGGCAGGAAAGAAAGTATGTGGAGAAGGATAGAGTCTGGCAACGTGCTGATCAGATCAAGGTTTCGGTGGTGGTCGAGGGTGGTGGTCGAGGTTTTGGGCCGTTTGAGCGGCTGTGAGTCGAGGGCGTAGCTAGTGACTTCATCGCCGAAGTCATTTTCGGCGGCGGATTCGTAGGTTATTTGTTCGCTGAAGGTGTAGGGTTTGGCTTCTCGGCCGGAGTCGGAGTCGGAGGTTCGAGTTGGGTCAGGGTCTGCAGGATGGTAGCTTTGGATCGAAGTGGGAGAGGTATGGCCAGGGCAACTACTCTCTTCCATGAGTAAAAATCAAAGCTTTGATTTCATTTTCTATCTGGAAACTGGACTCCTCGTCATATTTATGGGATTTTTAAATTGATTGCTTGGAAGGGTTGAACCGTTTAAGAGAGCCATACAATTTAGAAGTTTACTCAGATTGAGTTATTGAAAAGGGCAAATTTCACTATGAGATTACTGATTAAATTAGGATTAATTATTTGTTGGTTCTCTTAACTAATTTTTCATTTAATTCATTTTAAAAGTTATGTTTTAGTTCCATTTTTTACAAAATATCCAAATTACCATAATTTCTAAAATTACACAATTAATGTATTAACATACCAGTTCGACACCCCCAAAAACTGAGTTCACGAGATGAAAGTTTGCAAAAAACGGCGATTGGCGTTTTCGGCTCTGAAAGCAATGGCGATCTCGGGCTCTGATGGTAAATTTACCTCCATGACATTCGTAAGTGGTAAATTTTGCTGGAAATTCTTAGTAACTAGTTATGGTAAATTTATAGATTTTTTTATATGTGATGACCAATTTGCTTGTGTAATGGTTAATTTGTTAGAGTCAATGGTAAATTTGATGTCTTCTATAACTATATGTTAGTAAATTTGCATATTTTTTCTACATATGATGATCAATTTGCTTATCTAATGGTTAGTTTGTTAACATCGGTTTTGTTGTACTCTATATTTGTGATGATTTAATATATTTTCTACATGTAATGATAAATTTGATTACCTAATGATTGGTATGTTCGTGTGATAGTAAAATCACTGCTCTATAATTGTGAAGGTAAACTTGCAGATATAATAGTTAAATTGCTTCAAATTAATTGCGGTGACAAATTTGCAGATCTAACGGTAAATTTCTACAAATCCTTCCCATAGTGTTCAACGAATATCAACCTACAATGGATGCTAAACAGAGAAATAACAATAAAAACAAAACTTCACTCAACATGTAATAATAATTGTTTTCGAAAAATATTCTTTCCATTTGACGATGAAATCCTCCTTCGAACTTACAACACTTGATTTTCTTTTTTATATGCCGAGAGTATTTCCCGACTGGTTTGGGAGAGGATGAATACAAAAATTCAAATTTCACTGAACAAATACAAAAAATTAGAAGGTTTCCATGGTATATAGAATTCCCGTGAAGAACAAAAACAGAAACATGGATCAAAAGAAATCCCCATAGTTATTAAGACAGATTTAGGAGAATAGGAGGATAAGCACAGTAACTTCAGATTCATGTGAACAAATACAGGAAATATCTTTCTCTAAATATGATTCTGATGAATATATATTGGGATTCCGATGAATATCTTTTGAATTCCGTTGAGTATTTTTTGAATTCTGGTAAATATCTTTTGGATTGACAGAATATATTTTACTATATTTGTTTCTAATTTTTATGTTTAATTTACTGCCATGTTTTTTAATCTATCAAATTGGGGATTGGAGTTTTCACTTAAAAAAGATGGAAAGGTAAACTAACACACAAATTTAATGGCAAAAATATCAAACCATGTAAAAAAAGGGATGAAAACATAACTTGTAAAACCTGATGGGTTGAAAAATTACGCAACGTAGTATCAACATAACTTGAAAAATCTATTTTTTCGGTCTTCGATTTTTTTTTTTTCACCCCTATGATCTCGTCATATATTTCAAATCAATATTACTAAATCAATAATTCAAGTATGATGCTCCCGGACGATAACGATCCCGACCGCCATGTTCCCTTTCATCATGTTTCCAGTCAAATATCCCTTACCTAACATTATATTCTTTTGTTACCGTGCCGTAATATAACGAGTTTTAAAGTTTATACAAGAAGACTATAAGACTAAAAAGGGCGCAATAGGACTAGATATAATTTTGGCTCAAGTGTAACTTGGCCAAATGCATGACACCCTAAATGTAGTGCTTGAGTAATACACTGCTTGGGTCCATCACACTTCTAGTTAAAGTCAAAGCTCGGCTACAAGACATGTATAAATATTCCCACGAAAAATATACACACAACAATTAATCACATGTCGTTATCAGTATGTCTTAATGTTTGGGCATCCGTGGAATACCTTGAGTATCAATAATTAATCATCGTCCGAAATAATCAAAGTGTATTCATAATATTTCATGCTCAACAAGTATTTAAACAATTGAAGTGGTAACCACATAACGATAAGATTGATATATAATAAGTAAATATTGATTTAATTTATTCTAAAAAATTATTTAATAACATATCACAAGATAAGTATATATATATATATATATATATATATATAGGGGGAGGCTCAAGGGACCAACACTTTTTTAGACCAATATTAGACCAACGCCTAAACTCTTCGTTCTCGATTAAATTTTGATAATCCGAACCGTTCGATGTGTTTAAAACATGTTTTTAAGGGTACCCGCGAGAAATCAGCTCAAAATATTACCGGAAAGGACTTGATCCAAACAGTGGTTCAAAATGCTGACAGGAACTGTTTTATGAACCAATGTTTGGATCAAATCCTTTCCGGTAATATTTTGAGCTGATTTCTCGCAGGTAGCCTTAAAAACATGTTTTAAACACATTGAACGTTTCGAATTATCAAAATTTAATTGAGAACGAAGAGTTTAGACGTTGGTCTAATATTGGTCTAAAAAAATGTTGGTTTATATAGTCTTTCCCATATATATATATATATATATATATATATATATATATATATATATATATATATATAAATTATATGAGTTATAATTAAATATGATTTTAAAAAAGAATGGTAACGTAGTTATTATTAAATAGAGTTTACACAAAATTATTTTAAACGATAATTGACAATAATAGTTTAATTTTTTTATAAACTAGGGAGGGTTTAATTATAATAATGATAATAATAAAATAAATTCTTAAATATAATTACTATTTAATAGGGTACAATATGAAATTTAAATAAATAACATGGAAAAAATTTAATATATCGAAACCTAATTTAATTCTAGTAAAACCCCTGGGTGACTGACCTTTCGTCCGCGGATTCAATTGTTCGGACTGGCAATTGGCTAGGAATTCGACTTGGTGATCGGACTTGGGAAATTCAGCAATCTTTGTAATCAGCTATTTCTCCTCCGGCGACGCACCGTTAACCACCATACTATACTAAAGCATTCGAAATGGATTTAAGAGGAGAGACTTATTGATGGTTTGGCGATTCGCGGAGTTTTGGATGGTTTCGGGTGCCAACTCGGTTCAGCGAAATTTCTTCTTCTTCCTTCTTTCTCTTTCTCTTCTTCTATAGCTCTCAAAGGTGTGAGTTTAGAGGAGGGGATGGAGGTTCTATTTATAGCAAAAGGAAGGGGAGCTCATCAACAGTTCGGAGGATTTCCAAGAAATCGACGCACGAGATGGGTGTAGCCATGGATAATGAAAGTAGGAGAGAGGCTGTAGCAGGGGCAGGGAGGCTGGTGGCAGAAGAGTTGAGTGATGGGAGAGGGAGGAGATGGGGGTTGTTGGGAGGTGATTAGGGGTGACGGGAAGAGGGCTGCCGAGAGGGTGAGGAGATATATATATATAGTCCCATTCTATTGAGGGATCCCTCATTTTGTTAAAATGAGGACCTCCCATTTTCTGATCAAATATTGATGATCGGAACCGTTCAATATGTTTAAAATATATTTTTAAGGGTAACCGCAAGAAATTAGCTCAAAAAAATATCGAGAAGGGCTTGATCCAAGCAGGTGTTCATAAATGCTGACAAGAATAGTTTTATAAAAAACTGATTTGATCACGCCCTTCTCGATATTTTTTTGAGCTGATTTCTTGCGGGTATTCTTAAAAATAGGTTTTAAACACATTGAACGGTTCCGATCATCAATATTTGATCAGAAAATTAGAGGTCCTTATTTTAACAAAATGAGGGATCCCTCAATAGATATATATATATATATATATATATATATATATATATATATAGGGAAAGACTATATGAACCAATACTTTTTTAGACCAATATTAGACCAACGCCTAAACTCTTCGTTCCCGATTAAATTTTGATGATCTGAATCGTTCAATGTGTTTAAAACATGTTTTTAAGGGTACCCGCGAGAAATTAGCTCAAAATATTACCGGAAAGGGCTTGATCCAAATATTGGTTCATAAAACAGTTTCTGTCAGCATTTTAAACCACTGTTTGGATCAAGCCCTTTCCGGTAATATTTTGAATTGATTTCTCACGGGTACCCTTAAAAATATATTTAAGACACATTGAACGGTTCGGATTATCAAAATTTAATCGGGAATGAAGAATTTAGGCGTTGGTCTAATATTGGTTTAAAAAAGTGTTGGTCCTTTGAGCCTCCCCCATATATATATATATATATATATATATATATATATATATATATATAATGCACACATGTATACTATATACTATTGTGTGTGTATGATATATGTATATAGTAAAAGTATTATTATTATAATATATAATATCTGAAGAATATAATTACATATAACATGTATATTATGTAACTAAAAATTTATGCGCGGATAAAAATAATAAAATCACTCGAACTATTTATTAAAAACTTGGGTCATTACACTCCTGCCTTCTCTTCTCAAAGTGTTCCCCACCTGCTTGTCTACCTGCCTGATCCTTTCAGCTCTTCCGAGCATCAATGGTGTCCTTGGCGTTCATATTTTTTTGAGCTCTCATCATTAGGTTTGCCATATTCTGGGATGGTTTTGACAATAGTTGGAAGAGGTGCTAGCCGAGCCCAACCATGTAGGCCAACATTACAACCTTGTTGTCCATGTTCTCTAGCTGGATTGAATCCGCTTTAAACCCAGTGGTGTACTCCCTCAAGCATTCCCACTTGCTTTGCTTAATACTAAGCAGATACACAGTCGACTTCAGTAACTTTTTCCAATAATGAAATAGCTGACAAACTCCTTACGCGGCCTTTTAAAAGTTCCACTAGTCACGAGCTTCAACCTATTAAACCAGGTCCTAGTAGTTCCCTTCAACATAGTGGGAAAATCCCTACACATAATCTCATCGGAGACGATTGTTGTGAAACTTGAATGTACTCGCAAGAGCATTGTCACACCCTCGTTTTCAAATATATGGCATAACCCTATTTACCATTTTAAAATCTCACAATTACCCAAAATACAATTTTCATAATCCATCATTGATAAAGTGTTTCAAATATTACAATTCATGGGTGGCACTCCCGGCCTGTCACACCATAATATAAGTTTGAACAAGTACAATACCATTTGCTTTTAGTTACAAAAGAAGTAACAAAAGAGGAGTTAGTTTACATCTTTCAAAAATAGTTCTAAAGATGCTATGTAACTCCTAGTATGAAAGTCTTCACAAAATATGCACCAACATGCATCCATACAATCCATGTCAAGTCTCCGAAACTGTACCTGAAAGAATGAAGGGGTGAGCTAAAAGACCAGTAAAGATATCTACACCAATATTATATGAATATGAATGATATGGCACACGAATAGTTCATAATAACACGTGGATGACAAGTAATCCATTAGTCTAAAACGCAATATTGTATGTCAACCGTTTTGGTCAATTCACGGTTCTCATATCGACTCAGTTATCATATTCCAACTAGCACATCACCCGTTGGTTGCTAGACAATATTGAAACATACTAGCACATCTCCCATCGGAGGCTAGACCATTTATATAACTAGCGCATCTCCCGTTGGAGGCTAGACATCACATAACTAGCACAACTCCCGTCGGAGGTTAGAAATTGCATCACGTCAATGCAATACAAATTCATAGTTTGGCCCTTTACCGGCCATTCACATATCACGCCAATCACAATTTAATATCATAGTGAAAGAAAAATGAAAATATGAATAAAGGTGTAAGGATATAATTTCAACGTCATTGAGCCCTACGAAATTTATTGCCACATTAAGATCCCGCTTGTGTCACATGTCCCACCTACCACATGTATGAGTGAAAATATTCTTAAACGTCCATGATCTCAAATTAGGGTGAAAACCGTCAGTAAAAGTCGCCCAACAAGTCGCTGGAGCGGCTAAAAAGTCACTGGACGCGCCAAAAATCAGTGGACGTCGCTGGATGGTCACTGGACAAGTCGCTGGAGCGACTTCCATAAAAGCAAAGTCACTCAAGCGACTTGGTCGATCTCTGGTTTCGCACAGACAGTTCGCAACTCGTCCAAATCGGTAAAAAACGCAACAATACTCAATCTAAATACGAATTCAACTACCAATACCATAAATATACACATAATAAAGGTGAGACATCCCTACCTCAAGCTTCAAATCAAAGGATTTGGCGAAGAGGTAGAAGCCCTAGGTTTCAAGTTTCGGTCTTCCCGAGCTCCAAATCACGATCTGTCTTTGGCTCCACGTCAAGCACGATCCAAGCTTCCTCTATTCCGAAGGAATTCGAAAATGACAGGGTGGTTTGATGGTGGTAGTAAAGAAAAGGTGGAGATAAGGTGGAGAGAGAGAGAGAGAGAGAGGAAAATGTGTTCTTCCCCCCCCCCCCCCCCCCCCCTCCCCCTTTGCCTCAAAATCAGATTTTAAGGCCTCCCATGGGCTCCTACGTAATATACTACGTACGTAACGCGTGTGAAATAAAATCAAAGACCCCGGGCTCGGGTCTTATAATCAAAATTCGGAACATATAATAATAAACTAAATACTTATTCTGCAAATAAACTTTCAAATAGTTATTTTTAAAATTCAAAGTTTTCCGGGTCCTTACAAGCACGAACCGTATTGAAATATTATAATGCAAGAGCAAGGTCAAACACACAAGGACTTGTGATTTTTATTAGGAAGATTAAATAAATTGAATCGATTTAACCCTAATCTAGGTAACAAAAGTTTTGATTTTGATTTTGATTTGATTTTTATCTAAAAATAGCGAAAAGACTGAAATAAAATTAATAACTTGGAAATTAAATATTCAAAGAAAAATAGTTTGGATCAAGTGTTGAAAAAATAACTAAGGTTTCGGAATCCAAACCTATAAATATTTATCAATAAATCTCATTTTTCCAAAGATATCTACACAATGATTTAGAGGTCAATCTTAATCATAATGGGTAATTTATTTTCTAAACCTTTTTATTTTTATAAATATTTATTCTTCCTCTGTTTCAATATTTAAGCCTAAATTATCAACTATATCCATAAAAATAAATCATAGATGAAACCCAACACTTAAATATCAACATTAGTAAATCAAGCAATAAAATTGAGTCAAGAACAATTTTTGATAACAGCATGTAAGAAAAATTAGATGAATAAAATTAATCAATAGGAATCGTGGGGTTTCATCCTTAACCCTAATTCAGTACTTAGTTACTCATAGAATCGATGAAACATAAATCTGTAGAATAATAAAACTCCATTAATCAGAATGAATATTTAAAATAGAAAAATTTCTTCGGAACCTTAAATATGCGGTGTCGTACACCAACTATATTTTTTTACTCTTCATCCTGCCATGTATTACTTTTTCTTCAGATTAGTCGTAGTCTCCTCATCCTTTTGATAGTCACCCGTGGTCTTTTTTTTGCATAGTGCTCCTTTTTTCAGCCGTGAGATGTAGACCAATGACAACCCTAGTTGTCCTTTTATAAATTTATATTACAAATTCCTCCAAATCAATACTTTGGTGGACACTATCTTCTTTCTTTCTCTGCCGTGTATTCCTCTTCTAGCCGACCAACTCTTTTATTGTTTCCTTTTAAATCCATCTACAGGACTTCCTTTTCTTTTATTCTCCTAACTTTTTGCCCACTTAATGCCTATGGGGATTCAAATGGTTGTTGGACTTTTCAAAGAAAATTTGAACATATCCCTTTTAACATCAACTTCACACCCGTGGGTCCTATGTAGCAAATCTTAGGTGTTGTTTGATAAAACTAAAAACTGAAAACTAAAAATTAAGTATTGAAAATTGAATAGTTAATTTTTTAAATATAAAATTATTTGTTATATATTGAAATTAAGTACTGAATTAATTAAGTTGTTTGGTTTGCACAAGGAGTTGAAATTTAAAATTTATTTGTTTTTCAACTTATACCACAATAGGTCTTGCAACACACGAAACCCCACTTGATATTGTAGGCGTGGTGGTGGTGGTGGTGGTGGTGGGCGGGTGGAGCGATAGTTGGTACAGTGGTGGCAGATGGCGATGGCGGTTAGCGACAATAAGGGTTGGAGGCGATGGTCGGCAATGTGGTGGTGACGGGTGGTAGTGCTAGTCAACAGTATGGTGGTTAATAACGGTGGTCGACAGTGTGATGGTGGTGGGTGACAATGGTGGTTAGTGGTGGGTGGTGGCGATTAGTGTGGTGGCAGTAGTGGTCAGTAGTGTGGTGATGGTGTTCAGTGATGGTAGTCAGCAGTGCGATGGTTAGTGACAGTGGTCAACAGTGTGGTGGTTAGTGGCGGTGGTGGGTAGTATGGTGTGGCAGGTGACAGGTGAGGCGGTGGTTAATGGCAGGTGGTGGTTAGCGTGGTAGCAGTGGTGGTTGTTGTTAGTGGTCGGCAATGTGGTAGTGGCAGTGGCGATGGTGGTTACTGACGATGGTGGTCTGCAATGTGGTGGTTAGTGGTCCTGGCGGGTGGCAGTCGTGGTGGTGGTAGTGGTGGCACGCGGCGGTTAGTGGCAGTGGTGTTTAGTGTGGTGGCGGTGGCGGTGACGGTTAGTGCCAGTAGTCGACAGTGTGGTGGTGGTTGGTCACGGTAGTAGTCAACAGTGTGATGGCTAGTGGCGCTGACAGGTCACGATGGCGGGCAGGGACGGATCTAGAATTTGTGGCCAATGGGTCAAGCAACATATTATATATAATTTTGTCATCGTACTTTATATATGGGTAAAAATAAATACAATCAAATACTGAACAAAAAATGATATCTTTTCATAATATATAATCCAAAATTAATATCCAGTCATAACATATTGTTCCATTTACAATTGACCTCGACGATTTTTTATATTTTGAAATCGATGCATAATAGCCTCATTAGTGATGCTATCAAAAATCTCTCTCTCAATGTATACAATTAAACTATCATGCATCCATTGATCACTCATTCGGTTACGAAGTCTGCTCTTCATAATTTTCATAACAGAAAATGCCCTCTCCACTATAGCAGTCGCAACAGGTTAAACTAATGCCAAAGTGAGAAGCTTGTACACCAACAGATATCCTATATGTCTTCGCGTCTCAACCATGTTTCGAGCCAAATCACCAATGCCTTTTAAATTTGTAAACTCAATACTAGAACACAAATCAACAATGAAATTCTCAAGTTGATCCGGAAGTGCCCAAAGCTCAATGCTCGAGAAGTCTTTAGGATAAAATTCGGCAAAGCGAATCAACAACTCAAAGAAGCAACTCAGTGTTCACCTCGTTGAATCGATTATTAAGCTCTTGGAGTTGCATATCTATGACCGTATACAACAACTCTACACGATAGTGATGAGATATTGTCATTTCCAGAGCTCTATGCCTTGATCTTCCTCAAGAAACATATTTTCCTTCCATGTTAGGAACATCAATGTTATTCTTGCCACAAAATGTAGAAACTTCATCCATCAAAGTACTCCATCCGTTATCCCTCATTGATTGAAGTCGTTACTTGGATACTTGAACTAGTTTCATGGCATTTACAATGCCTTGATCTTTTCTTTGTAATGCCTGTGACAACTCATTTGTAACTCCCAAAATAAATTTTATCAAATGTAGATTGAACACAAATTCCAAAGATTGCATCTCCTTCAATAAGCGAAAGGCTTCTAACTTTTGTTCTGAAGTAGATGCATCCTCTACTATTACATCAAGCACATCAATCACAGCCCCAAACATACTAACCAAGCTCAGTAAAGTGCCATAATGCAATCCCCAACGTGTATCACTAGCACGAGCAAGAGTTGTCTCTTGATTGAGACCTTGGCCATTTGTAATATCATTGTTACTAAGGGCTTTAATAACTTTGGTAACTTGCATCTCTCGAAGGATGTCACAGCGTTTGCAAGAGGCTCCAACAACATTCACAATGTTAGAAACCAAAGCAAAGAAGTCGGCAATATGAATATGATTTTTTGCTACCGCCACAAGAGCTAATTGGAGTTGGTGAGGAAAACAATGAACATAATACGCACATTTATTCTCTTGCAAACTAAGTGCCTTTAGTTCATTGAATTCTCCTTGCATATTACTAGCCGCATCATATCCTTGTCCTTGCAATCTAGAAATGCTCAAGTCATGTGTTGAAAATAAGTCTTCAATCGCATTCTTTAATGAAAGAGCGCTAGTACTCGTAACATGTTTAATGCCCAAAAAGCGTTCTACCACACTCCCCTCTTATCAACATATCTCACACCAACCGCCATTTGCTCCTTCATTGAGATATCCCTAGAGTCATCAAGAAGAATAGAGAATAGCTCATCACCGAGTTCTTCAATTATAGCATTGGTAGCTTCTACAGCAGAGGCATTACAAATATCCTTTTGAATACTAGGAGATGTGAGCTTATTATTTTCAGGAGCACTTTTAAGTGAAACAGTCTTAACGTTCTCATTTTGCTCTGAAAAAAACTTCAAAAGCTCAAGAAAATTTCCTTGATTGTTTGAAAGTTCGGATTCATCATGCCCACGAAATGAAAGCCCTTGTCTCAAAAGAAATCGAGCACAATCAATTGATGCTGTCAATCGGACATTATAATCTGTCTTGGCTTCATCAGATAGCTTGGAGAACACTGTTTCAATATGTTGATTTTGATTCAATAAATCTTGACATTTTCTCCATGCTTGTCTGTGGGCACTATTAATACTTCCTTCATGAGTTTTTAATCTATCATTCTTCTTCCAATTTGAAAATCCATCACCAACAAAACTTTCACCACCCCCTTGGTCTCCTATTTCAACTTTGAAAAGATAGCAACAAAGACAAAATGCAGCATCTTTTGATACGCTATACTCTAACCAAGAAGAATTGAATCTTCTTAGAAATCCAAAAAAATTTCTTTGAGGAAAATCATGGCCACGAGGTTGGCAAGGACCCTTGAGTAAGTAAGCCCTCCGAACATATTCTCGGATATTAGGATCATAATCCATAATCCGAATTCGAAGCCCAGGATCCGCTTGAAAATGTGGTAAGTTACTTTCCCTACGACTTTCTTTCGAAGGCTCTTTGTGACTTAAAGAAGGTGATTCTAATAATATCTTTCTTTTAAAGAATCTTTCCATGTCTATAGGAAATTAAAAATTAAAAATGGGAGAAATTCAGAACAATGAATTCATAAAAATATAAAAAAACTGACGTTCCACATTATGAATTCACAAATAAAAAAAAAACGATTTAGACATGGAATGCCAAAACAAAAAAAACAACAACTACACTACATGGTTGCAACTATAAAAATCAGTATTAAACTATTAATGATCCACATTTCAAGATATCAATCATCTACTTCTATATTTTTAGAAAAAGAAAAGGAAAACCATGGATCAATGATACAGTGGGAATAGGCTAATAAGTGATAATAAATTTTCTTTCTAAGCATATCATGTGGCTCGATAACCCATAACGACATTACTTAAAATCACAAATTCTTTACAGACCAACCCAATTCTATTAAATGTTGTTTCCAATTGGGTTTAGAAGACCAATATTAAATGCCGATTCCAATTCTATAATCCAAGAAATTAAAGCAATTAGAGGGCTTAAAGCAAATGAATTTTAATTTTTGCTAGCCAACAAGAACGAGAGAGAGAGAGAGAGAGAGAGAGAGAGAGAGAGAGAGAGAGAGAGAGAGAGAGAGAGAGAGAGAGAGAGAGAGAGAGGACCCTTACCTCCAAAGGCCGAATAGAAGAACTACAGAAGAGAGAAAATGTCGGAGAAATCCTATGCTCAGGTTCCTTGAATGTTGTAAGCCTGTAATGACTAATGGTCCAATATATGCAGAGAATAAATTAAACATATAGGGAAGACTTTGAATTGCCTTGTTTATGAGAGAGTGAGAGAGAGAAGTCATCAGTCATTAGTAATTAATGTTTATTGTAATTCCCAATGTCTGCTGTAGAGGCAGACTGCTGTAAGCCTGTAACACTGATAGGATAAAATCACAAGTTGTCAACTTTTTATACTTTTCGTTTTGTGTTTTTTTTGGTTTGCCATGTTGGAAGAGGGGCAAATTACAAAATAAATAAATAAAAAATACTACATCAATTGTCAGATCAGTGGGGTCAACTGACCCCACTTGCCCTACTATGAATCCGCCTCTCATGATGGATGGTGTTGGTGGTTAGTGGCAGTTGTGGTTAGTGTGGTGGCGGGTGGCGGTGTCGATGGTGGCTAGTGCCGATGGTCAGCAGTGTGGTAGTGGTGGGTGATAGTGGTGGTTAGTGGCAAGTGCCGATAGTGGTTAGTGGTGGTGGTCAATAATGTGGCAAACAGATTTTTTTTTTTTTTAAAAAAAACTCTTTTGAGTGTATTCAGCTTTTTGATTAAGTAGGGGGATAGCTACTTAATTGTTTGCTCTGTGGAGATTGAAATTGATCTCTTTGTCGCTTGCGCCCCTGACTCCCGGAGCTCCCTGAAGATGACAAATTTTGCACAACACCTGATTGTCTTGGTTCCCAAACTCTAGAACTTCGTTGTGCCTCTCTGGGCAACTCCACACTGCTTGCACACTCGATAATCTCAGCAAAATTCATCTTGTGTTGGCTCACGACGAGCCTCCTTAGAGAAGAATAAAGACCCCTCTCAAAACGACTTCATTTGCGATCTTCTGAAGTCACTAACTCTGGTGCAAAAAGGGATAAGTTCTAAAATTTCGCCGCATACTCTGACACCGTCATATTTCCTTGCTCAAAATCAGCCCAAGTCATGTCTTCAACATTCGGCTCATCAACTCTTGTCATATGTCTGGCGGCCCTTCGTGCATCATTCCTTACTTCAAGGATAGAATTCCACCATTCGTTTGCTTCCCCAATCAATTGACATGCCATAATAGAGACTCAAAGGACATCCTCCACTATTCTCAAAGCCTTGAATAGCTTACGGATCTCCGAAAGCCAATGACTAGCCGTGAGAAAATCACCACCCTCTCCGCTAAATTGTGAATGGTTAAAAAGGCGAAACTCTTTCATAGCGTCAATTGCTCGATCACTTGGATGAGCTCTAGCAGCTTGATTCAGCCTATTAGCCTTGGCTAATGTTGCAACAAACTCTCTTGCGAACGCGCTTGGAGCGGCTGGCAGATCGACATTCTGTTCCACTTCCTCGTGAATTTTCTCTGTCTGCGAACATTCATTTGTTGACTCACAACATCTTCTAACGGTATCTCACGATAACGGCCTCGGCCTCGGCCTCGAGGTCCATCCAACCTTACCCCACGTTGCGGAGGCATAATTCTACAACAATAAAAATAATACTACCAATATCAAACGACTATTGCCATCTCAAGGCCAATGTCAAACAGGAATCCCTAACAAAAATGTCAACATCTATATATCATCATACTAACATGGTACGCAATGTCAATGCATGTTATGCACACAAGCACACACGTGTCATGTCCAAATGCAACGAGTTTTGAACCCAATGAGACTTAAAAGTCTTCCCATGGTCTCTATGTATTCTAATCTAGAGCTCTGATACCAAGTTGTCACGCCCTCAATTTTAAACACAATGAAATTATACATTTACCATAAATAGAAACTCACCATCTCACCAAAATTCTCAAAAGGTACATTGATGATAGAGTAAATCAAAATAAGTTTGAAATAGATTACAAAAGTGATCGCCTTAACCAATGATCATTATCTCCAAAGCCAAAAAAGAGTTGAGTAGTTTACATCATTTGAACCGAAATAAATAAAGTATGAGTTACATTACATCCTTTCAGAAATGATAAATAAAAGATGTTAAGTAATTCATCTGATGCAGCTTTCCTGAGTATGCATGTCGATCCATGCAAACCAAGCACCACATGCTATCACTTCAAGGTCGTACCTGAAAACAAAGAAGGGTTGAGCTTGATAGCCCAGTAGGAAAGTCTACACAAGTATTACATGCATATGACATGATATGATGAGTCATATGAACATTTATATCAACACAAAGAGAGATAGAGTAAATGGAAGCAATATTAGATTGAGATAGAGCATATAGATAACTCTATTGTGTGCCATGGTTCCTTAATCCATCCAATTCAAATCCACGAATGTCGTGTGTCACCAATTTGTCCTCGTTATGTATCAAGGTGTCATTCCTGACACTCCCGAAGGTATTCCAGTACATGGCCCTACCTAGCATTCCCGAAGGAGTCTAGTACAGTGTTCACATATGTCACGTGTCTCATAATATTCGTGTCGTATCGAAAGAATGTGCACACGAATCATAAAGTTTGATCAGTTTCATCCACCAAGTTCGATATCAATGTGTGTCACATGATTCACTTCCTTTGTTCTCATTAATGGCATGATACAATGCTTAACATAATCTAAATCAAAAAATAAAAGCCAACATTTAATATTCAAGAAAAAGTAAGTTTTGGAGTTTACGGAGTTCTACTATAGGCAAAAGAATGCGTCAAAACAAGTGCCAAAGCATGGCCAAACCAATAGAAAGTTTCAAGAAAGAAGGCACCGGTGTGCTCAAAAATAAGGCACCGGTACTTAGTGAAATGCCAAGATGCTGAGAGCAAATGACACCGATGTCACAAAAAATAAGGCACCGGTGCTTAGTCCAAAATCTGAGAATTTGAAAGGGAGGCACCGATGTATCAAAAATCAAGGCATCGGTGTCAAGTACCAAGTTTGAGATACAGAGAGTAATTTCAAAGGGAGGCACCGGTGTATCAAAAATCAAGGCACCGGTGCCAAGCACTAAATCTGAGATACAGAGAGCAATTGGCACCGATGCTACCAAAAATAAGGTACCGGTACATCTGGCACGAACAAAGACATTTCTAACAGATTTTTAACAATGAACTTAGGGTTTCTCAACTCAACTTCAAGGCATCAAATGACAACCAAATCAAGTTCTATACGCGTAATAAATGTGAGAAATCCCTACCTCAACTTCCGGATTCAAGAATCAAAACTCTAACTTCAAGCTTTAACTTCCAAATGATGTAAAATGCCAAGAACACCTCCTCCAAGCAAATGGTTGCAAATCACCACCGGATATCAACCAAGGATGAGGGAAATGCGTAGGATCTTGAAGGAATCGAGATTTGGAGCAAGATTCTCGGATGGGGTTTTGAGAGTGGGTTCAACGTGAGGGAGAAGAGAAGAGGGAAATGGGTTTTGGGTTTAGACAAAAAGTTTTGTCTAATATCAACCAAATCCAACACCCAAAAATTATATTTACACCCCTAGGTTTCACAACATGCTACCACAAGCCCCCAAAGTTACCATGTTATCACATTGACCCCAAATCATGTTACTACACTAATTTTCACATACTCCACATTAATTATTCTTATTAACCCGTATATTAATATAAAAATTTAAAATTTTCCAGGTCTTTATAGAGAAAGAAAACTAACGGGGTTGCTCGAAACTGCAGGTCACAGGAATCCACGTGTGTTCGGGTTCGACAGGAGAGAACTCCCAATTGCCCGAGACAATCAAAAAATCATCGTCGTTTTCCCTATTCGAATTGACGAGATGTGTGACTATCTTCTCGCGACCCCTACGAGATTTGAGATACCATTTCTCGTCCTTATTATAAGCCATATCATAGTTGTAGTTTATGTCCCATAAATCTAAGTTGGTATCACACAGTTCGTTTACACGAACTGTACCCATCACTATGCGATATGTGTTTATGAAAATCTGCATAGGGTTCAGCCGATACCAGACAAGAACCCTACGGAGTAAGGGGTGAGAGGAAACCTAACTACACCCACAATGACGGCCATCAGAGGAATGTGAATGGAGTCCTCATCCCAAATCTCAAGATGAGTCTCGAACCTATTGATTTCTACAACTACGTCTGGAACATTATAATGATGACGAAATTCCGCTATACTCACCGGAGTGACGAAGTGCCTACGAAAGATCCCCATACTCAGAGAATGAGTGGGGAAGGAGTGCGCACAAGAAAGAAAACAGAAAGAAAGAAGGCGTTCCAGACGATTTATAGACAACTTACAGGCGAAGACGGAGAAGAAGAAGAAGATGAAGAAGACAAAGAACAGTGACAGAAGATGGAAAAGGGGAAATAAGGAAAGATACGCGAATATATAGGATGATAAGGCAGCAGATTCGTCGCACTTCACATTCAAAATTAGAGAAGAAACAGATTCCTCACCCCTGAAATGTTAATTAATTACCAAGGGGGCATTGAAACGATGCATCAGGCACGCGCAGAAAGCGCGTCCTTCTGTAAAAATGGTACACAAACGGTCACATCGCATTTATTAAGGACAGAGCATGCTTCAGAACAGAGCACGCCTCAAATGGAACAAATACACGTACAAACCATTTGAGTTCGATACAGACTCCCTCATGAGTACACTCTGTATAGCCTGGACTACTCCACCAAGTCGGTACGAAGCAGCCGAAGCTAGGGGCAATTGACCAGGGTAAAAACGTAACCAATAAAATACGTTTATCCCCCTTAGTAAATATTTAGTTCGGCCTGGAACAGAAGATACATCTAGACACATGTGCCGATCACATGAAGGTATGGCCGACACGAGTAGTGTTGTCCATACTTAAATCAGGATAACAGAATTAAATATTGAGCAAGCCGACCAAAGAAAGGCAGTTTCGACGGTCAGCCGAACTGATAAAGGTGGACCCACTTCTTGCTAACCGTATAAAGTCGGTCCGAAGTACCATTGACCTGAGAAAGGTGATGAGCGACTGTTATTCCGAGATAAGATAGAATCCTGAATAAGTCGGGATAGAGTTCTAATAGATATGGATGAGAAATCCACAGCCATTTAATTAATATGAGAAGTATTAATTAAATGAAACTCTAATAGTAGAAGATAACTACTTGGTAGAGAGTTATCTCATTAGTGGCCAATCAGAAGACATTTCACTCCAATCAGAATCCTAAGAGAATTGGGATTAAAGAAAGGTATATAAATAAAACTCCACATCAACACAAAAAGGTACGTTCTAACTAGTGCATAATTTCGCTTGCTAATAGAGAATATTGGCTTGAGTTATTATTCATCCTGTGAGCTTTTGTCTGACTTAATCATCGGAGTGTCTTCCTGCCACAGCGGTAGAGGGCTCTTTGACGATTTATTGTTTTGCAGCTTACAGGTCCATTCATATTGAGAGCATTGTTTCGGCTATATAGTGAGCTCCTAATTTTTCGTCCTGATTGAGAAAATCCACCCATTTACAATATCAAAGAATTTCAAGTGCATCACTTAGATTAATGATTCTCAGCATTCAACCAAATAAAAGATTAATGAGACTAAATAACGAAGTAATGGGGTTCCAAAAAAAAAAATTAAGAGTAAACGAAAATACCCCTCAAACAAGAAAAATGGCTCAAAAGTTTACTAGGTTATTAGACTCCATTATTTTTATTCAAGATTGTCAAATTATGCTTACTCATTAACTAAAAAAAGTATTCATTTGGCCAAAATACATGCAGTGTAAGAATTTTTGAATATGAAACATTAAATACCTTGCAAAAAAGGTAGCATAATAGACTTTAATAGATTCTCATGCTTTTGTAGCAAGATATCCACAATCATGTCTCATCAGTCAAAGCATAGAATGAAAGATGTTCTTCTAATATATATGTGAAAACCTCTTTTTTTAACTTTATATATATCTATATATATAACTTTAAGGGGTACTTATTGTTTGATCCTATCTATAAGTTATAACTAATGTTTCATCCTATACACTTTTGGAACTTAAGTTTTGGTCTTATTTTTTAAAAAATACCTGAATTGCCCTATATTCTAATTTAGCCCAATTTCAGCAATTTTCCTCCTAAGAAAAAGGGATACAGTCAATCCTTTCCTTTTCAGTTTGCACCCCCTAACAATATCACTCCAAATTCAATCATGATGCATTTGGTGAAGACAAATTGTGATGGTAAACTTGCAGCTCGTTTCTATCATTGATGGTAAATTTGAGATGGTTAATTTACCATGTTCTATAGGAATGTACACTATAATTACCAAATATATGGTAAATTGGCAGCTCATGATAAAATTCTACATTTTGCGATGGTAAATTTAATCTCTGTTTTGCAATAACAATTTACAGATCATGGTAAATTTGTATATTATGGTAAATTTTTACAATTTTAATTTTTTTAATCTTTAGCGATGGTCAATTTGCATATCATGGTAAATTTTTCGTGCTCAAAATGGAATGAAACAAATAAAGAATGACCATTTGCAGATTATGGTAAATTTTCAGATGATGGTAAATTTCTGTAAATTCAAAAATATTTTATTTTTTTGCGACCATCAAGGTTCAAAGCACATATCATGTAAAATTTACAAACTCAAAATAAATACTACAAAATAAGAACGACAATAAAATATTATTCACCTCACTGTGCAATCTGAACAATTTTCGAAAAAAATTCTTTAGATTTGACAATAAATCTTCCTCCTAACTCACAACACTCGACTTTCGGTGACAAAGAACATAAAAGTGACGGATCTATATAATACATGATGAGTAATACAAAAATAAAATTTTATGTGATCACGTGCAAAAAATCCAAAGATAGGCCAATATTTTTCAATGAATCACTAAAATTTTGTATGATTTCGTGCAAAAAGTTCGAAGATATGATAAATATTACAATGAATCATTGGAATTCTGGTGATTTAATCTCAAGTTTCAAGAGAAATATGTAGCATCAAATTTACCATTAGCAAAATACCATTCCGGTTATTTGAAATTCCAGCCAATATTCTCAATACTCAATGAAAAATAATTACCATATTGGATTTCATATTTGAAGCCTAATTTAGTACTACAATTTTAAACCTACCAAATTAGGAATTATATGTTCTGACTTAAAAAATGATAAGAGGGTAAAAAAAATTCAAAAGTAATGGCAAAAATGTCAAACCATATAAAAATGAGATGAAAACATAACTTTAAAAGTGGATGTGATGAAACCCTATGATGTAAGTGTTAATAGGATCCTGATTTAATTTACTCTAAAAAAATCTAAACTTATTGCATTGAATAAACATCACAATAATAAAAAAGACCTCCCCAAAACTTAAATATGACAGTATCCTCAGTAGCATTAAAGTAAAGTTCAAAAAGGGACGTTGACATAAAAAAGACAAATGGGATTGGATAAACCTGGTAAGCTCGATGATGCTAAAATGCATACAAACTGTAAAAAGTTAGAAAAATACGAAAAATAAAATAAAAGTAATTGCACTAAGGAAATAATGATGATTAATTTTTTTCTTACCGCATCACCCCCAAATTTGATTGATGTCTGAAACTCAATGGATAAGAATCCTCCCCACATGTCATATAGCAAGAGGGGGAAGAATGTGGATTATCCCAATAAAAATAATAGGTCACATGATATATCGAAATTAAATCATGAGAACGACAACATGGTAGAGCAGGAATAGAATCATGAAAGTGATAAACATGAAGTAGAAAAGCATGATCAACAGTTAAAGGATCCCAATTCATAATTTTCACAACATCATATGCTCAAAAAGTTGCATAATATGTTCGAACATGATAATTTCCATTGTCTTTGATGAAAGTCTTAGGCGTCAATTCAAGATAAGATATTAGTAATGGTAAAAGCACCCTTTGGGTGGCATGTATTGTTGCCATAACAGTGATGAATTTTTTTCCTTCATTTTCTTTACGAATCTAAACACCAAAATAACACAAAGATAAATAGAATAATTAAGTAAAAGTCTAATAAAACTAATTTAAATTTATATTAATATACAAAGATAATAAATGGGGGTAGATCAATAAATTAATCCGGACAAATAGGATTCTCTAGAAGTATTTCCTCTACTTCTTGATTTTTGAGTTCCATAAAAATAGGGGTGTGTATTGTGATTTAAAATAATATAGGGGTGTGCAGTGTGATTCTATCAGAATTGGGGCGGGAGCAGCGGCGGCGGCGGCGCGATGGGGGTGGGGAATTGTTTCTGAAATTTAGCCAAATAAAAAGGGTATAGAATTGCCTATTGGATGAAGAAAACAAAAAGTCGAAGCTTCGACTTATTAAAATGGACGATACTGGTTGCCCTAGCCATAGCTCGCCGACTCCGATCAATAGCCTCCAATGCGTAACTCAAACCATCCGCTCCGACGGAGAGGCGGAACCCTACATCCTTACCCAAGAATTAACTTACAACTCCGCCGACTTCGTCGAAGACGACGTTACCGATGAAGCAGCTAGCTCTGCCCTCAACCCACCACCGCTCAAACGCCCCAAAATCTCTTTAACCTCCACCGCTGTCAACCACCACCGGTACCCGGATCTAATCAGCACGTTCCCTGACTCTATCCTCCTCCACATCCTCTCTTTCTTGCCCGCCGAATACGCCGTCGCCACCGGCGTTCTATCGAAACGGTGGCGCCACCTTTGGACAGCCGTCCCTACCCTGCTTTTCCGACTCTCGTCATGGCGCCAGGACTTCGACAAATTCGTATACTTCGTCAGCGAAACACTTCTCCTCTACAGTTGCGCCAATGTCAGAAAGTTTCATCTCGATTTTGACTGCGCGAACAATTGGAAGTCTCAAATATACGCGTGGCTCCATTTCGCGACCAGACATAAAGTGGAGGAACTTAAATTGGACTTTTGGCTCTTCGCAAAGGAGTGGTATCCCCGGGTGCATTCCTACAAGCTGCCTCAATTTCTTTACAACTATGGGTTGCTAAAGAATTTGAGTCTCAGTTTTTGTGATATTATTCCTAATGGATCTATCAGTTGGAAATTGCTTCAAACTTTATCAATTAGTTATGCGAAATTGAGTGATGATTTGGTGGAAAGAGTTTTATTAGGTACACCGGTGTTGGAGTCTTTGGAATTGTATAAATGTGCTGGTATTAGACGCTTGAATGCCAAATCTGCGAGTTTGAGGAAGTTAGTGTTAAATGGCAGTTGGGATCCTTGGCGGGCTATGTTGGAGATTTCAGGTCCAAATTTGCATTCATTGCGTATACTTGGGTTTTTGTACGATAATAGTTATCAGGTGAAAAATCTATCGTCTTTGGTTGATGTTACCCTCAATTTTCAGCTATTGTCTGAGGGGGAAGTTGACCTTGATGGCTTTTGGTTGCAAGAGTATCAAAATATGTTAAGGGAAATCCTTGAGAACCTTCATAATGTTAGGAAACTCAATATTGGGCAGTGGTGTATTCAGGTAAGATCTTTTGTGTTTCACACGGTATTTGCACTTACATAATCAGTTGTTAACAAATGTGCATGTCTCTTTTCAAACTAAGCAAAAACTTGGTTAACAATTTGAATCTAAAAATTGTAGGATAATTTTCTGCTCACTTGTCCTCTTTTGTTATCTTTTCTGCATGTTCATGCATATAACTTTTTCACGTAAATCTTTTGATCTTTAAAGATTGATACATAGGTCATAGGGTATTCAAATTCTCTTATGATTATGAAGATTGTAACTTTTCAATGAGCTAATGGCCTATTACACATGTCCATGCCACAGTTAACATGAAAAAAAAGTTGAATTGGTTTTAGGAGGAAGAGTATATGGCTTAATGAAAAACTTAACTGAAATAAGGTTATCAAATTCCCAACTTTTTGTTCTTTTGGAGGACGATATTATCACCATAGTGTAGTGGCCTTACAAGCAGGTAGGAACCCTATTGGTGAGTGTACAAGTATGTCAGATGCATTGGTTTGGCCAAATTGTGGACTCGGCCATAGGAAGATACTCTTGATTTACTCGCTTGAAGCTCTAAGAAATAATCTGATGAGGTTCAAGGCACTTTTATTTGTGTGTGTGGGTGCTTGTGTTTGATAATTCCAAAACTCGATTATGCAGCCTTGATCCAAGGAAGTCTTAGTATCTGATTGCTCATCCTATTTCTACCGTAGAGAATATAAGAATTGACTGATGTTAAATACCTAAATTCTTCATTATTCTGTAGGAATTAATGCCTGATTCGAGTGGACGATCTAAAGATCTTCATTGTGCAATCTCAATTTGTAAAGGAGAACTGCCTTGTGATTCTTTTGGTAATTGCGAGCAAGTGTACTGGCAACTAATGAAAGCATTTATCTAGCAATTTTGCAAGTTTTATGTTCACTTTGCTTACATTGTATCTGCAGACATAACTAATAAGCCTTAAATAATCGCTTCCTTTTTTTTTTTCATTCTGTTTTGTTTTTTGTGTCTTAAAATGGCACTCTTGTTATTGTTTCACTTGACTCTGATTGTACCCCTTCTGCTTGCATATGCCAAGGTGTTGTCAATATGTGAGATGAGAGGATTGCCTTTTCCAGTGTCAAAGTGCCATCATTTGATACTCAACACGTGCCTTAACAGCTGGGACTTTCCTGGGATAGCAAGCTTGCTACGTTGTTCGCCTGATTTAGAGATATTAGTCATAGATATTGCACCGCCTTGCAGTACGAAGGTGTGTTTTCCTAGATTAATTCCCGTTTTGTTGTTAACGTCCTAATGATGGTTTTATCAATCTCTTAGAGTAGGCAAAATGGTAGACATCACTTCTCATTTCTTTTTGCTCCTGTTTTTACTCTCATTAGAACTAGGCTGGTGCCTGGATTTTTGAGGTTGACATGATATAAAAGGAGAGTAACGTTAGCAAGGGCTGGTAAATTGAGTTTCTGCCTCGGTTGTGTTCCCAGAAAAATGGTGTGGTTCTTCCTTGAAAAAGAAAAATGGAGATGGTTCTTCCTTGAAAAAAGAAAAGTGGTTTGCAGTCAGACACTTGTGCTTAGCCATCGTTCTCATTCTTTTTGTCTAAAGTTTCTTCATTTCTCTTAATGTAAATGTCATTGCAGTTTGAGTTTGATGCAAAATCTTCACGGAAGTGTGATTCTTATGTGGCGAAATACCTGGATTCAAACAACACGTATTTTGACAATTTTTTACCAAGTCTGAAGACTGTTAAAGTGGCCGGCTTTAAGGCAGAGGGTGGTTGCTCCGATTTTGTGATTGCACTTGTGGAGTTTCTGCTTAAGAATGCGAGGGTGTTGGAGAGGATGGTTTTCTGTTCGTTTAGGGAAGAGGACTTCCCTGTAGTTGGTCAAAGATTGTTGAACTTCCCCAGATCCTCATCTTGCGCCGAACTTATACTTGGGAGCTAGAAGGGTCCTTATAAGTCATTTTGTTGTGCGAGTCTTGGAGTTTTGTGTAAACCGTGAATGACTCGTGAGAAAAACAAAAGATTGGTGAAGGGAATTTGCTAGCTCTTGTAATTTTGTCACTTTGGTAGCATGTGGTGTTACTGGTAAGCAACGGTTCCTTATCAGTGCGGATGTAGTGGTATTTAGTAGTTTTGTTGTTTTGGTTATTTGAATTTTACGTTAATGGTAGTCTAGTGCTTTAATCTTATTAGAGTTTGGGTTTGTCTTAGATTATTACAGTTTGCCTTATATAATCCTATCTTGAGTCTTGTGGTATTAATTTTATTTAATGCAATTTTGATTATTCTGAAGATAATTGTCTTTTGGTTTCTTGCTTTTGATTCTAATCTGGTATGAGTGCGATACTGTTTAATGTTCACTATTTGTCGACATTGGTCATCATTATAAATCGTGATACTGTACATCGACTTTGTCCAGACCTGTTCATCACTGTTTTGTACTATTTCACACTGTTTTAGAGCTGTTTGGACCTCGTATTTGCTTGGTTTGGGGGTTTTAAATTCGATTTGTTTGGCCTCAATACCTTTGTCTGTTTTTCTTTCGCACCTGTTTGGTACCATTTTTGGTTTTTTTTATCACTCTCTTTCATTGTGCTTTGTCTCATGTCTTCTTTGGGTTTACAAGTCAATTCTTCTTTCCTTTTTGTTGCTTGCTCGTTGTCTGTCACAAAGCTCGTCGCAAGTTTCAACCTCTTGTGATTAGCACCATCTTCTTTTGATTTTCTCTGGTTTGTAAATGTTGGTTTCAGTTTTGTCTTTAGTTTTGGTTGTTTGCTGGCGTCGAAATCTCTTGTTTGTTGTGGTCGTCTTTGTAGTTTTTCTATAATCTCCCTTTCTTTGTTCTAGTAATTAGCGTATAACCCGTGCGTATGGCACTCCAAACGAAACAAAAGGAAAACAACAATTTATGCTTGAGTTATAATAAGATAAAAAAACTTATGTCTATACGTGGTTAGATTGTTCATAAGGTTCACTTTTTGCATCTGATGTGAAATTCTTCGCCAAAATAAGAAAAATAAAATATTGAGTATTGGCACAAAAGGTTCTACCAATCATATGTGACCATCGATTAATTTGTACATATGTATGTGTACATGAAAGAAAAGATACATGATCAACCCATTTGCGAAAGAAGATAAACAAAGGCTTACAACCTCTGCATATCTGTCATAGATCCGACGTCTCCCTCGAAATGATCATACCTACATACTTCACTATGACCCCAATATACATTCTTCTCCGTCCAAAAAAGTTAAAAGCTCATATGTTTTTAGGATTTCATTTTTAGAATTACCTTCACAAAAGACCATTCAATCTAACAAGCGAATCGATGAAAAATGAAGCAATTTGAACAATTACGAACAAGTGGCATAGACAGAAAAAAAAACAACTGTTATTCAAGAACACTTGGAAATACTTCATGGGCCATCACGGAGCGCATTAGAGTCGAGAGGTCGGTGCCCTTATACGGCTCCACATCCTTTGGCAGCATCAGCATACCCACAAGGGTCTGCATTACATCAAGATCTGCCGCCGAGTCGGCTACGGTAAGGGGATCAGCCCCATTCACCAACAGAGAAGGACGCCACGAGGCGACCTTTTCCACTGTTTTGGCCTTCTCTACTGCCTTGGCCTTCTTTGCCTTCGACGATTCGAAAGAGTCGTCTTGAGGGGGATCCTTGAGCCTCCGCCTCGGCAGAAGAGGAACATAGGCTTCAGCAGACATTTCTTCGGAGGCTGTGGTCGGCTCCTTCGTTTTTGAGCTCGGGCCAGCATCCGGTTGCTTTTTTTTCTTCTGCCGCATCATCTCGCGGAGGTTGGGAACGTTTGGATCGCGAGCCATCAGATCTTGATCAATTTCCTAGTCGTCCTCAGAATTCCAGATGCACGGCGATTTGGGGGATGAGTGTTCGGCACCCGATGAAGTGGACGAGATAGGGATGCCCTCGATAGCTTCTACTGTTATCAGATTGGGTCGCTGAGACTCAAAGAGCGGCACACCTTCGGGAAAATCCCCAAGAAGATCGGTAGCAACAACTGTGGCGTCAGGGATAGAGTTCTTGATATATCCCCTATAACTTGCCGCGTACTTCAAAAGCACTTCAGGAGATCGAGCCCAGCTCCGGCCGAAAGATCCCTTATACCGAACGACCTTCTTCACGTCGTCAAGTTTTATCAGTCTCTTGATTCGGTTCTTGTTGGCGTTCACAGCTGCAAAAAAGATAGAAAACACACAAGCAACATTAAACACAGTCAAAAGCTAAGGAAGAAAATACAGAAGAAAAGAACAAGGTCGGGACACTAACGGATGACACCAAATCGGATCGGGATGTGGAACTTAGGGCGTTCTGGCTCATCGCGACCAATCTCCCAGTTACCAGTGACGATGAGGAAATCATCGTCATTGCCTCGGTTGGAATCTGTCAGATAAGTGACGATCCATTCGATATGAGGTCGGTTCTTCAGATAGTAGGCGTCCGAGCCTTTTCTGACCATATCGTAGTAAAATCGGATTTCCCGAAGGCCTAAGTCCGTGTTGTTTATCCTATTAAGTTCAACTATACTATGAATAATCCTAAATGTATTTATGGAAATCTGCATGGGATGCAGCCGATACCAACAAAGCACTTCACGAAGAAGGCAATTGAGTGGGAACCGAACTCCACCCTCAGTAATCGTCATCAACGGGACGTGAAGGGTGTCAGGGTCATTCCCATCACGAGGAGTGGTGGGGTCATTAAGTTCGATGGCAACATCATAAGGAATGTTGTATCGCCGCCGGAATTCCGCCATTTTTTCCGGCGTATCTACTAACTGCCTAAAAATCCCCATTAGAGGAGGGGAAAGAGACGGATGGACAGAAAAAGAAAGAACGTAGGGGTTTTTCGCGAGGCAACTTACACAGGTCGACGAACGGAGGTCTATCAGTGACAGAGCGACGGTGGATAAATTCAGAAGAGAAAGACACAGTGGAAGAATGGAAACGAGATAAGGGGGAGAAACCATACA
The DNA here is from genome assembly GCA_019985065.2 of Arctostaphylos glauca. Classification (NCBI taxonomy): domain Eukaryota; kingdom Viridiplantae; phylum Streptophyta; class Magnoliopsida; order Ericales; family Ericaceae; genus Arctostaphylos; species Arctostaphylos glauca. Next base: position 16,414,109 of record JAHSPW020000001.1, on the reverse strand, counting down.
CGTATGGCCTTAGGTATTCCCGAACGGTTGGACGGTTCGAATTTTTGGCATGCGCAGGGAACGCGTGGTCCCAAGGAAATAAAGCCTGCCACGACGTCACATCAGGCTTTAATGCGACGCTGCAGATTCGCAAATGGCGGTTGAGAAACTATCCGCCCGAGAATAGGTAGAGTCAGAATGATTATATCCTGTATAGCCTCGACTATTCCGCCAAGTCAATACGAAGCAGCCGAAGCTAGGGGGCACTTGACGAGGGTAAAAACGTAATTAGCAAAATACGTTTATCCCCCCAAGTAAGTACTGAGTTCGGCCAAGGACAGAAGGTACGTCCAGAGGCATGTGCCGAACACATGAGGGTATGGCCGATACGAGGAGTGTTGACCATACATGAATCAAAACAACAGAACCAAGTATTGAGTAAAGCCGACCTAAGAAAGGCGGATCCATGTCTTGCCGACCATATAAAGTCGGCCCGAACTACCGTTGGCCCGAGAAAGGCGACGAGCAACCGTTGCTCCGAGATAAGACAAAATCTCGAACAAGTCGGGATAGAGTTCAAACAGATGTGGATGAGAAGTCCACGGCCAATTTAATTAATATGAGAAGTATTAATTGAATGAAACTCTAATGATAGAAGATAACTACTTGATAGAGAGTTATCTCATTAGTGGCCAATCAGAAGGCACTTCACTCCAATTAGAATCCTAAGAGAATTGGGATTAAAGAGAAAGTATATAAATAAAGCTCCAGATCAACAAAAAGGTACGTTCTAACTAGTGCATAATCTCATTTGCTGATAAAAAATATTGGCCTGAGTTATTATTCATCCTGTGAGCTTTTGTCTGACTTAATCATCGGAGTATCTTCCTGCCACAGCGGCAGAGGGCTCTTTGATGATTCATTGTTTTGCAGATCACAGGTTCACCCAAATTGAGAGCATTGTTTCGACTGGATAGTGAGCTCCTAGTTTTCCGTGCTGATTGAGAAAATCCACCCATCTACAGTTACATAAATATAAGATTTCTCAGTGTCTTCGGGAAAGAAAATGCAACAATAATCCATAGCATAGAACTCAACCACAAAATGTAGAGAAATTTTGAAATACCAACCTGTATAAGCCAAGCACATAATTGTAAGTCTCTTCACATGAACAAGGCTATCAAAAAGTCCTCTGATGAAACGGATTTATGATCGTCCCCGGCAGGCCTGCAAAAAGAACTTGACACCGGTGTCAAGTTCTTTTTGCAGGCCTGCCGGGGACGATCATAAATCCGTTTCATCAGTTGGCGCCGTCTATGGGAATCGATTAAAAATTTACTGATTGGATTTATGGTCTTAACCCGCTCAATGGCTTCCAACGACAACAATGCTCATTCTACTCCTCCTGTTGCGACCGCTGCTGATTATCAAGCCCTTCGTCAGGACGTGATAACGTTGACGCAGGGGATGCAGCGCATACTGGAACAGAATCAGGCCTTGCTGCAACGCCTGCAACCGGAACCTCCTGTTAGGGATCCGCCACCTCCACCAGCCCCAGTGGCTGACCCCCCTATTCAGGGGGTGGCCGGAGCAGATTTTGATGTCACTGGAGGGGGACATGGGGAGACCAGTAGTCATGCTGCAGCCCCTCCATATGGAACTTTCTCCGGTTCCGCATTCCAGGAGGGTCTCATGACCGACCAGGTGCGCCAGATGAAAGCACAGTTAGATAACCTGACAAGGCAGATGAAGGCCAAGGCTCCAGCCTCTGTGGATGAGTTGGTACAAACCACTGAGCTTCCTTTCACTGCCGATGTGATGACGGTACCCCTCCCACCGAAGTTCAGAGTCCCTCAGATTGATATCTTTGACGGGACAAGAGACCCTCTTGATCACCTGGAAACTTACAAGTCCCTCATGCACCTTCAGGCAGTACCTGACGCCATCATGTGCAGGGCCTTTCCCATCACTCTCCGAGGAGCCGCTCGGATGTGGTTCAACAAGCTTACCCCCAATACAATCAGTACCTTCAAAGAACTCAGTCGCCTCTTTGTAAGTTATTTTATTGCTGGTCAGCGATACAGGAGACCAGCTACTTATTTGCTCAACGTCAAACAAACCAAGGGCGAAACCCTCAGAGAATTCACTACCAGGTTCAACAAGGAATCCATGCAAGTGGATAATGCTGATGACCAGGTCACCATTGCAGCGTACATGTCAGGACTCAGGCCGGGGCAGTTTCTGTTTTCCTTGTCTGCTGAACCACCAACCAATATGGCCGAGCTCATGATGAGGGCTCAGCGACAGATGAATGCGGAGGACACCCTTGCTGCCCATCGCAATCGCGAGAAGGAGGCCCCTTCTGCTCAGACAGGGACTCCTCAGCCAAGCAAGCGGAGGAGAGAGGCTGGGCAGTCTAGGGCTGAGGACTATCCAAGGGGGAAGAGAATGGATAGAAGGGATTCTCCCCAGAGGGGAAGGCTAGAGAGGCGATTCCACGACTACACCCCGCTGGTCGCAACAGTAAACCAAGTACTGCAGGACATCAGTGACTATCCTGAGCTCAAATGGCCAGGGAAGATGAAGACGCCGGCTGAGCGACGTTCTCGCCAGAAGTATTGTCGTTTTCATCATGATCATGGACACGATACGGATGACTGTATTGAGCTGAAGCAACAGATTGAGGGTTTGATCAGACGAGGACGTCTCCAGCGATTTGTTCGTAAAGAAGGAGAATTCAATCAAGGGGCAGGACAGGCTGCTGGGCCAGCTGATCACAGGCGTGAGAGGACTCTTCCTCCTCCTCCTCATCGCCCTGTGGGGGAAATAAATACGATTTCTGGGGGACCAGGAGTCAGTGGGGATACTAGGACTGCTCGGAGAACATATGCCAGGGAAGTGTTCAATGCAGAGAGACCAGCAAAGCGCACACGGGAGGCAGATTCAGCCATTCACTTCACAGCAGAGGATGAGGAAGGGGTCCTCCATCCTCATGATGATCCGTTAGTGATCACAGCCCTCCTCGCCAATTGGATGGTGAGAAGAATCCTGGTGGATACAGGGAGTTCAGCAGATATCATCTTCTTACCTGCTTTTGAGAAGTTGCAGCTGGGGAGGAACAATATCAGACCTGTGCAGTCTCCTTTGGTCGGCTTTTTTGGAGAAACTGCCCATCCCTTAGGCATGATCTCCTTGCCTATCGTGATAGGAGACGAACATAGGAATGCCACTGCCTTGGTGGATTTCCTGGTGATGGATTGCCCTTCGGCCTACAATGTAATATTGGGTAGGCAGACCCTCAATAAGTTCAAAGCAGTGGTTTCCACGTATCATTTGAAACTCAAATTCCCCACAGCTGGTGGTGTTGGAGAGGTCAGAGGAGATCAGAAGAGAGAGAGGGAGTGTTATATCACTTCGATGAAGACAAGAGAAGCCCTTTCAGTTAGTGGGCTTGACACAAGGGATGAGGAGAAGCTTCAGCAAGGGGAGCCCGTTGAGGAACTAATCGATATACCCGTTGTGGAAGGACAGACTGAAAAGATGTTCCGTTTGGGTTCAGGTCTAGGATAAGAAGAGAGGACCGTCCTGGTGAAATTCCTGAGAGACTATGCGGATGTTTTTGCCTGGTCACATAGAGATCTGCCAGGTATAAACCCCAATATCATCACTCATCGGTTGAATGTGGACGGTGTTCACCGTCCGGTGAAACAGAAGACACGCACGTTTGCTCCAGAGCGTAATGCAGCCATTGCCGCAGAGGTAGATAAATTGGAGGAGGCTCAGTTTATCAGGGAAGCTAGATATCCAGTGTGGATATCCAATGTGGTGCTCGTCCCTAAGCCAAAGGGAAAATGGAGGATGTGTGTGGATTTCAAGGATCTCAACAAAGCCTGCCCTAAAGACAGCTTCCCTTTACCCAGGATTGACCTTCTCGTGGATTCCACAGCTGGCCATGAGCTGCTCAGCTTCATGAGCCATCAACGGGCTGGTTCCTCTATGTTGATGGCTCTGTGAATACGGAGGCCAGTGGAGCCGGGGTCATCTTAATTTCTCCAGACAAGCTCAAACTACTCTATGCCATCAGGTTTAATTTTAAGGCTACCAACAACGAAGCCGAGTACGAGGCGCTATTGATTGGGCTCAAACTGGCGAAATCCTTAGGGATTAAGGAGCTTACTGTTGGCAGCGATTCCCAGTTAGTGGTGGGACAAGTTCTGGGGGATTATGAAGCCAATGAGGATAGGATGAAATTGTATCTAGAGAGGGTCCAACATTTCCGGAAAGCTTTCGGCATTTTAAAACTGCTGAGGATCCCTCGGGAGGAGAATGCAGAAGCCGATCAGCTCGCACGGCTGGCAACAGCTCGAGAAGAAACCCTCAGTCACCTCATCCCAATTCAAAGATTGGAACAACCGAGTGTGGAGTTGCCCGTCCAGGAGGTGGCCGCCGTCAATTACAAAGATTCTTGGGCGGATCCCATTGTTGATTATCTGGAGAGAGGTCTACTGCCCAATGACAAGGATTTAGCTAGGAGGCTGAGACTGAGGGCAGCCAAATATCTGTGCTTAGAAGGGGTATTATATCGCAGGAGTTATTCTTTTCCATTGCTGAGATCTCTAACTCAGGAGGAGGCTGAGTATGCTCTGAGAGAAGTACATGAAGGATCATGTGGAAATCATTCTGGGGGCAGAGCGCTGGCGCAGAAACTGATCCGGATAGGGTATTATTGGCCGACCATGCAGAGTGATGCAATGCAGATGGTCTAGAGGTGTGAGAAATATCAGAAGTTTGGCAACATTCTTCACCATCCTCCCACTTTGTTGACTCCGATCCCCTCTCCTTGGCCATTTGCTCAGTGGGGGTTGGATCTAATTGGGCCCCTTCCTGTAGGCAAGGGGCAGAACAAATTTGCCATTGTGGCTGTAGACTACTTCACCAAGTGGGTGGAATCTGAGCCCCTTGCTACCATCACTACGAAGAAAGCAATCAACTTCGTTTGGAAGAATATTATCAGCAGATTTGGGTTACCCAGGGTGATCATCACCGATCGTGGCAAACAGTTCCATAATGATCAGTTTCAGGAGTTTTGTGAGCAGAGGGGGATACATGTGCACTATGCCTCCAAAGCATATCCTAAGGCCAATGGACAGGTTGAAGTCACCAACCGCACAATCAAGAAGAATCTGAAGAAAAAGTTGGAAGCTGCAAAGGGAGACTGGCCAGAGGAGTTGCCCAGTGTCCTTTGGGCCTACCGAACAACTGCACGAACAGCAACTGGAGAAACTCCTTATTCTCTGGCTTATGGGGTGGAGGCAGTAATTCCTGTGGAGATTGGGCTGCTCAGCCATAGAATTCAGGATTTCAGAGAAGAAGAAAACCATCCAGGGCTCTCAGAGGGACTGGACTTCCTAGAAGAGAAGAGAGAAAAGGCAGCCATTAAAATGGCCACTTATCAGCAGCAGATGGCCAAATTCTACAACAGCCAGGTCAGGGAAAGAAGTTTCAGAACTGGGGAGTTGGTGCTGAAGAAAGTGGATCCCACAGGGAAGAGGATTGGGCATCTGGGTCCAAATTGGGAAGGTCCTTATCGAATAACTGAGCATGTGAAGGCAGGGTCTTATCGTTTGGCTACACTGTCAGGGAAAAAGCTCCCCCAACCCTGGAATGCTGAGCACTTAAAGAAATATTTTCAATAATATTCGCCAACTGTTTATCCCTACTGTCTTATTTCTTTGTCCTGTCTTTTCATGTGAACATGAATGATCAAATTTATTACAAGTCCAGTCAAGAGGGACAGATTGTTATTTTTATGATGTTGTCTGAATTATATCTAAGAATAACTAAACATATTGATCGAGCAGCATCGTCTGTTCAGCCATGTCCTCTGGGACCATGCATCCGAGCAGCCTCGTCTGCTCAGCCATGTCCTCCGGGACCATGCATCCGAGCAGCCTCGCCTGCTCAGCCATGTCCTCCGGGACCATGCATCCGAACAGCCTCGCCTGCTCAGCCATGTCCTCCGGGACCATGCATCCGAGCAGCCTCGCCTGCTCATCCATGTCCTCCGGGACCATGCATCCGAACAGCCTCGCCTGCTCAGCCATGTCCTCCGAGACCATGCATCCGAGCAGCTTTGCCTGCCCAGCAAACAAGCCTCAGGGGCAAGCAAAGTGTTATCAGAGGGAAATTATTCAACTTTGAGTTATATTTCTTAAGTTATGTTGTAAGGATTGTAAACCTACAGACATCGCACACAGAAATAGAGAGAGAAAAGAAAAGAATAAAGTTATTCATTCAGCTGAAGCCTGACAGATGAAATTGCTCATTTCTATTCATTGAAGGGTTTTCTTTTACAAGCGATGTGAAAGTAAATGGAAGATACAAAAGAAAAGAAACAAAGAGAAAAGACTAGTTGTTTTCTTCAGCAAGGCCCTGAACCGGAAGCTGATCAGCAAGAGGAAGCTGGCCTTGGGCAGGAGGGTCAACCACCTGATCGGCACCAGGAGATGAATTCCTGAGAACGTCCTCAGCAATTTCCTCGATCAACTTGTCAGCTGCACTGACCACGATCTCTTCAGCTATGGCCACGGCTGGGTCGACCATAGCCAGGGGAGGAGGAGCCTCATCATCACCAGTGATGTCTATAATGGCTGTAATGCCCTCCTCGCCCTGCGTGATCATGAGCTGACCACGGTCGGTTGTCCCTTCCAGGAGAAGAACCCCAGCATGGCATTCCTTCTCTTCCTCCTCTTCGGAGACCTCTTCTTCGGCATCCTCCTCCAGGCCGACGTCCTCTGCTTCCGGCTTGAAGGAGCTCAAGTCTAGCTCAGGGTAAGCTGAACTGATCTTCCTTTTTAGGGACATGAAGCCACCGAAGAAATACTCGGTCATCAGGTCAATGAACTCCGGAGAGTCTTTCAGTTGATCCATCTGAACTGACCGAGTCTGCTCTTTCAGCGAGTTGATCTCCACATCCTGTTCTGAGAGTAGCCTACCCTGCTCGTCGCATCTCTGGAACCTGCTTCTGCTTAGCCTTTAGACCTAGCATCGCGTCGGCCAGGTCTTTCTTTAGATCAGCGACCCGGTTTTGCTCCAGAGCCAGACTGTCCTCCAGTTGAGAGGCCCGCTTCTCGTGGGTTGAGGAGGTCTCCGTTAAGCTCGAGATCTGGGCCTCCTTGATCGAGTTCTCATCCCTCAGCTGGAAGACTTCGTCCTTCAGCCTTGAGTTGGATTCTCAGAGCTCAGTCTCCAGCCTCTCACTTTGCCTTTGCTTCTCTTCCAGGGCAGAAACAGCCTCCTCATCGTCCATCGACCCCTGCACCAGGTCGGTACTAAGAACGGCCGCCTACAACACAGTAAAATCAGGGATTAGAGCTAATCAGTTGTTTTAAAAGTTACGAGGAGAAGAAGAGAGGGATAGTTACCTTGGCCAGAAAGATGAGGAGCCAGACACGCTTCTCTTCGGTGGTTTTGCCCCTCAGGATTTCCCGGTCCTTCGCTGTCGGGAGGTCGTTCATTATGTCCATGGCATATCTGCTACTGGTCATAATGGACAGCTCAGGAGCAGGTGGTGGAAGCTCAGCCTCAGGCGCGTCGAAGACTGAGGGAGAAGCTTCGCTGCTCTTCCTTTTCTTACCGTGCTGAGCTTGAGCTTGCTCAGCCAGGTGTTGGGCTGTAGAAGCCTCTACTCCAGAGGCTGTAGCGGCAGCCTCCTCAGCAATCATGACCTGCTCGTCAGGAGCGGTCTGCTGTTTTCGGATGACGACCTCCTCGGCCTCATCCCTCCTCAATCTTTTGGCAGGAGGAGGAGGAGTTTGCTGACTTGGGGCAGTCACACCCGAATCCACGAATGTGGACGGATCGGTCTGAGCCTTCTTTTTCTTGGTCTTCTTGGGCCTGGTATTAGCCCGCTCAGAGCGCTCAGCCATTGCTGCCAGTTTCTCAGCGTTCAGCCTGATCCCGTCTTCTTCTGGTAAAGACAAACAAAAGCAGAGGTAAGATGGTTTCATCTAAACGGAAGAATAGAAAGGAGGGGATACCTCTCTCTAAGGCAAGGGCCTCACGTGTGGGTTCCGGACCGAAGAGATAGGTCGCTAAAGTTTCCGGGGTGATGAGGACTCTGTAGTCACGCTCAGGATACTTAGCCACGGCCTTCAGCTGTTCTCTGACTTCAGCTGAGATCCCCGGTCTTTGTTTTCCTGCTCAGAACACAGTAAAGAAAAGTCAATTATTTGCAGCAAAAAGAAAAAAGAGAGACTGAAAAGGAATTAGGTGCTCACGGGATGGGTGGACCTCTCCCCAGAATACGTGAATTTTAGAAGCGCTCGTTCGTTCTTCCCAGACAGGGAACTCCCATCCTTCCCCTGAGAGGAAGAAGAACTTGTCCTTCCACCTCTTGTTGGCTGAGGGAAGGCCTTCGATTGCGGGAGATGTGCTGTCCCTCCTGGAGAAATACCACCATCCCTGAGCAGCCATGCTCACTTGATGGCAGTAGAGGAAGGCTTCGGGGGTCAGCCTGGCCTTGTCCTCTGTGGCAGCAGCCCAGAGCACACTGCAGCCGACCAGGGTTCGCCAAGCATTGGGCAAGAGTTGTCCTGGGGATAGCCCCAAGAACCAGATGATCTCCCTTATGCAGGGGTGGAAAGGAAGCCTCAGCCCAGCCTCGGAGTCTGCTATGTAAAGGCTCAGCTCGTCGAACCTGGGGGCGTTCGCTCTCTCATTCGGACCAGGAACTCTCAAGTGAACTGAAGCTGGGATTTGGTACTTCGCCCTCAGAACGGCGAGGTCAGCCTCGGTCACTGTCGAGGCTATTCGGTCAGCCTCTATAGGCCTGAGATGCAAGGCCACACCTCGGGGCTCTGGGCGATCTGCGGGGTTCATTGGTTCGGGACGGTCAGCCTGGTTTGCGTCCCTTCGCGAAGGAGTTGGTACAGAGATCCTAACCTGTGGTCGTCTAGAGGTCATTCTATGGAAATCAGGGATGGCCGGCTTAATGATGTTAAAAATGTCCTGGTAATACCGGGAAACGGCTGGGGAGTGGGCGAATTCTCCTAATAAAGGACAGTCGGACTGGTCGTGCAGGTAATGACAGAGTCTGAGGAAAAAGAATGCCCAGGAATGTCCTAAACCTCTAGGGTCTAAAGAAAGGCCGTTATCAGCCAGAGTCAAGAAAGAAGAAACGCGAACGTACCTAGAAAAGAGAAAAACCACGATCGGTCGAGGTAGATGGAAGAAGGCTAAGTTCTTAGGCTGAAATTTGAAAGAACAGTTGGGAGAACGAAAGAGAAGGAAACCCTGATAAACCCCAACAGGTCCCTTTTATAGAGCCTCCATAATGAACCTTTAAATGTGAGCCGTTGATTGAACACACGTGGCACTCCCAGATTAAACGCCGCCTCCAAGCACTCAAGCGTTTCTGACACAGCATTAAATGCGGCGTATGAACCCAGGCAAAGTAGGAGCCGTCATGATTCAATGCATCAGACCGTTGATATTTCCTCTCTTAAAGCGGGCCAGCCGTTCGGAAATAAGGGAGTAGTTGATAGGTCATGACGTGCAGGCTGAGCCGGTTAGTATTCTGGTCGGTCGGCAAGCAATTCGCCTCAGACATCTTCTCATCTGCTCAGTTCGGTTGTCTGCTCGGTCTCCTCGGCTCAGCCATTATCTTGGTATGCTCGGCTCAGCCACTGTCCGGTCTGCTCAGCCCAGCCATTGTCTGACCTATTCCGCTGAATAACTCTCCACAATTCCTGGGATCTATCTGCCTAAAACGGATCGCCCCACAAGGAAAGGAAGATCCCAAAGATCTCTCTACATCCTGCGCACCATCTCCACCCGCTTCCGTTATTTAAGGCAAGGGTGATCGTTGGAGATTCAGTTACCTAATTAAAGGCCACTAGCCTTGATTTACTCCACCAAATCAGGAATGGACCACGTCCTTCCCTAATTTGTCTCCAACGAGATCTCTATATAATGGAGGCAGCTCTATGGTACAAGGTACGAACATTCTGCCCAATTTTACCCATATAGTCTTTCTACTTTATTCCTCCATCCTCAAGCTAACTTAGGCATCGGAGGGGTGTTGGCAAGATACCACACCGGTGTCAAGTTCTTTTTGCAGGCCTGCCGGGGACGATCATAAATCCGTTTCATCATCCTCTTAAAGTATTTTGGATACTTTCATAATCATCGTCATTGTGGTTAGAAGTTCTCAACTTACAGTCGAGGGTAGCATCAACCAAAGACGATAAGTTCCTCAGCTGACAATTCCTCGACAGATGACCGGAAATCTCCAATGACTGGTGATAAGGAGACGACATTTCCGTAGTTTCATAGGCGTATTCAACATTAAGTTCATCTTCTTCGTCGTCGTCTTGACCATCTGATTCATCTTCTTCAGAATCATTGTGTTCACCATCAGCTTCGTCTTCTTCGAGTCGTCATGTTCACCGTCTTCATCTTCTTCAAAGTCGTCTAGTTCACCATCTGATTCATCTTCTTCAGAATCATCGTGTGATTCGTGTTCACCATCAACTCCGTCTTCTTCAGAGTCGTCATGTTCATCTTCTTCTTCCCTGGGACCCCAAAACTCTCTGAGGATCAATTTTTTCACAATGGTACCACTGAGTGGTACAATTCCAATACCTCCAACACAGGACTACCAGACAATATCGTCTGAATCACATCCTCGCCCAACTTCACATATCCAATTGACAATTTCTTTAGCGACTTCCAGGCAACAACTCCTTTAGGCATCACATTGCACAATGAAAAATGAAATCTCTTAAACGAGGAATTGGTATACAATAGCTGTGGCAACTCGTAAAGTTCATTCTCCTCCAAATCCTCGGCTACAGCGCGGAATTCAAGGTAAAGCTCCTCCGCGCCCTTCCCTGCTGCGAAGTGAGTCCACGAATTTATTTTGGAAGCGAAAAACGGCTCGTACCCAAAATCAACCCCGAATTTATTGAGCTTGGAACAGTTGCAGAGAAGAAGTGTTTTCTCAACATAGGCAACAAATCCTTCATTTGTAGGATAATAGTCATCTTCGTCACGGAAACGGAAAAGGAGGGATGGAAGGTAAGTCCAAAGGAATTGCCATCGTTTCGACAAAACTTCGGTTTTGATGGCGTCTTCAATCGGTAAGAGGGAGAGATATAAACGAGCACAAACTCGGACAATGTACTGATGCGATCGAGGGCCATTTCCGGCCTTGGTGTCCGGTCTGTGTTTCTTGGAAGGCGGTAGCCGGCAGCAGGCGAGACAGAGGCAATCAATTGTGGGAAGAGTCTGCATTACTGAATTCTTCTGCTTCACGCTGCAGCACAAACAAGACTTTCGCATTGGGACAGAAAGTCAGAAACGGTGTGGTATCTTCGAACTTGGATTTATGCTTCAGCCTCGTCGTTCAACTTCTGGTCTTTTGGAAAAGAGTAATGCTACATAAACAAATTATTTATAAATGCGAGAGGAAATCATGTACAAATATGAGAGGCTGTTATATTTGTAAAAATAATTTGTATCCATAACAAAATTCAATCTTTTTAGTTAGGCCCTCACTTCAGTACAACTTTAGGGTCCGATTGGATGTCGTTTTATTTTTGGAAGTTAAATAGTCGGAATATGTTAAGTAAGGCCGGACAACCCACATTGATGTGATACTTAAAAGTATGTATTAAATAACTTAGTGATTGAACGAAGTGTTTAAAAATTATTTTAGGTGCATTAGTCATCCAATGAGGCCTTATTGATGAAGCTGTGTAGTAGGCATGAATTTGTTTGACTTAAAATTTTCAGTATCAAATTTTTTATTTTTATTAAATTTGCATCATATTTTTTTATAAATACAATTTAAGTTTAAATATAAAAATGAAAAAGAATTTTAAAAAATTGTTTGTCATTGTTTTTAATGTCTCAAACATCCTCTTATCTTGGATTTTTAATACCAGCCCAAATTTTTATACTTTTTCATTTATCTCGTTGAGACAATGAGAAAACATAAAAATTTTACAAAAATTTATAAAAAAAAAAAACACGAAACCTCAAAAAACATCCCTTGTATTTAGCAAAACTCTCCTATAGTTTTCTTATTAAGTTGACAAGAAAAACAGCACAAACAAGTGAAGAAAAATAATGTTGAGAGAAAAATAATAGAAATTTTAGATATGCTCCAATTTATTAACTAAAAAAATGATGGAGTTATTAACTAACATTACATTCTCTCACTTTTTCTCTACTTCTTTTTTTAATAACTACAACCATATTAATCTGATACTCCTATAAGATTTTGATAAGAACAAATTCATACATAGAACGACACTCTCTATAGTATTCTTTACATATATTGTTGTTGTGACATTATTTTATTAGAGATTGAAAAATAGCAATCTCAACTAGACGTTGGCATGTTGGGCACGAGATTGTGTAAAGTGTGTCTGTAGACTTAACTCAAAAGATAATTTAAAAGTGAAGAATTTTGAAAACAATTAGTAAAATATAAAAAGGTAAGATATTGTGGTAATACCCTTTGATCTATTCTTTAGCCTATTCATGCTCTATACGTGTCACGAAACTTTGATTTGAATAAAAATAACGAATTGGATTCGCTCAGTTAGCGTCTTGTGTATAGTTTTATTATGAAAATTCATGTGTCAATCTTCACCAAAAGCAAAGATTCATCATTATTTTATTTTATTTTCTTCTTTGGATGGAGATTATTTTATTACTTATTTGATTTCTTTTATTTAGTTTCTTCTCCGAATGGATTTGTTCTCTTGTGGGGTTATTAATTGTGATGTCTCATCCCATATTGAAAGTCTACATGGGTGACCTTAGGTATATAAGGAACTATCTAAACTACCACTAACAACTTGGGTTTAAGCATTTTGGGCCACGTGGTTGGGCTCCAACAAGTTGTTGGGTCAGTGGTTTACATGATGCGTTATAAATGGTATCAGAGCGACCCGTGTACACGATCGAGTGTGGGGCTGGGACTTTGTTTGGTCACTAAGGAACAGACCCGGGATTAGGCCGTGGTGACTCTAGTGTGAACCCCTTACGAGGGCGCAAGGTCTTAAAAGGTGGAGAGATTGTGATGTCACATCTCATATTGAAAGTCTACATGAGTGATCCTGGGTATAGAAAGGACCATGTAAATTACTACTATTAACAACTTGGGCTTAAGCATTTTGGGCCACGTGGTTAGGCTCCAACAAGTTGTTGGGTCAGTAGTTTACATGGGGCGTTACATTAATTGTAGTTAGTGTGATTGTGGATTTATAACCATATCGAATTAAGATAATTTTAATCTCCTACAGCTTGTAATAAAAAAAGAACTTTGAATAATTTCAGTTTTATCCGTTGTCTACAAAATATTGTCCTCTCCCTCTTTCTCTCTCTCTCTCTCTCACAAACACACACACTACTACATACATACTCTTTACATTTTGTGGCTAAATATCATACAATGCCGCAAAAGTAGCGCATTTGGAAGGAAAACAACCGCCAACGACTTGAATTTTGAAGGAAGCACCCTGAGCTTTTTGGGGATTGTCACGCATTCAACACCAGCAAAGAGGCTTAGCTCCAGATATGTGAAATGCAACACGGATTTCTTGAATTTGAGATAAATAAAATTGACTGAAGTTTTATAACACAATAAAGTTTTTGGTTAGTCGTGCAGTATCAACGTTTAAAAAAAAAAAAAAAAGAAACGAAAGAGTAGTATCAGGATGTTAAAATGTTCTTGAAAATTGAATTGTTAAATACTTCTTTTTATTGCAGAACACTAGATTTAAGTAGCAAAACTTACACTATACCCAATTCCACAACTTCCTTTCTCATTTTCTCAAGAGCAATACGACTAGGTGCTGATAAACTTATATGTGGGAGACGTAAATAAAATTCTTAATAGCGGAAGAATTACATACCTTCTGCCATGGTGATCAAGTGTTAAGAAATCTTAGAAACCGTCTTTGCTCTTGAACCAAAATAAACTAATGCACTCACAACCCTCACTATTTGTATGGAGAGTAATAGGTAGGATTTCCGGTCTAATCTATATTACGGAAAGTAGTAACTTGATGGTAATCACAGGCCTTTATATAGATAGACAGAGTCACAGAGACCCTTTCCCAATAGTCACAACCCTTTATGAGACTCTTTCCCAAGAGTTACATTCCTTTAATGAGACTCTTTCCCAAGAGTCACATTCCTTTATAATTCTTTCCATCAAAGAAGTTACTTTGACACCTTTTTGAATAGTTCCCATTATTAATTACTTAAATCTAATATCCAGAGTTTTAATTAAAATACACATAATACATAAATATAATAAGATGTGTCATGTGAGTCACACTTAATGAATGTAAAACTAACAGGTGCCTCACATCAGAATTGAACAAGGGTTAAGAACTTGTTTTTGCAAGGCTTGATTCATAGGCTCATTCAAGTGCATTCATGTTATCTCCACAAGCAACAGATATTGGTAGGAATGTAAACAACACATGAACAAGGAAGACAGGTATAGGCCCCTCAAAGGACCACCTGAACTTTTTCCCCTAGAAATAGATCAAAATCTAAACTGTTTTTTTCTTGGATTTATCTTCCCCGCCATTTTTTGTGATTCTTCTTTGCTTCTGAGTGGCCAAGCTTCTGTAGCGTTGCCGTTGTCTCCTGTAACCGAGTTTTATAATCTTTTGTCCATGTTTCAAACTTCCCGTTCAGCTTTCGAAGTTCCTCGTCATGACTTATGTTCGATGATAACTGAACTGATTTTAATTCACCAACGACGACAGAATCACCATGGAACCCCTTTTTGCACTGCTTACTAATTAAGTTGATGATTGATACCAATTGATCTTCTGTCTGTTTGTTGTGGTTTGGTGTCACAAGGTGAATTCGAAAAATCTACTGCCCTGGGGTAAGCCCCACAAGTGTTCAGGCTCGGGCAACTCTCAACGCAGGGTAACAAATATTTTTAATTTATAAATATAAAAAAATAATAGAAAGCTACCGAAAAAAATTATTATTAATACTAAGTGGACAACCAAGTTGAGATTAGACTTGGACAATCCAAATGTTGGAGTCGACACTGGTCAGGATTGAGATAGAAGTAACGCAATATAGATAGAATTGCTTTGTTAATGTATCTTAGTATTTTAGTGGTCACAGTATTATGCGGGAGATGTGGCTCGGTGGGGGGAGAGAGAGAGAGAGAAACAAGAACCGCATAGTATTTTGGAGATTTAGGGGAGTTGTAGTACACTTTCCTATGGTGCGCGTGTAGTGCGGGTCAATTTGAATTGCGTTGGCTTTCAACTCAAATAAATGGTTAAGCATGTTACATTTTTTTGAACTTTATCTGTATCCTTATAGTCATTCTTTTAACAATTTGTTTATTCATCATAAATTGAAATGTATACTTGGTATTTCGTTAATCAAAGGCATATGGTCAATGAATCATTTAATTCTCTAAAATGTTCTTTTTTTGGTGAAAACTTTGTGGATATTGTTTGGAAACATATTTTGAAAGTTCAAGAAAATTAGTCCTTTGTGCAGGTGACTCTAGCCATTAAGAAAGATTCTTGAGGGAGGTCGGGTGATCCTAATGCTCAATGGTTGAAGAAAAGTTTCATGTGGTGACTCTACGTATGATATTGGATCATTTTTTAGTTATTTATTTCACTGGTACTTGGTACTATTTGGTATTTGCAGTTCCCCATTGTTGTTGGCTGGATATCAGGTTGTGATCACCATTGAGATTCATTATTGATTAAATGGTATATTGTTCAATTTTATTTATTGTTGTATGCCCATATGCCATATTTCTGTTGATAGCTTAAATTATTTTAATCCTTGTTTTAGAAACTTATTCTAATATACGTGTTTTGTCATTCACTGAGCTTTCAGTTGACAAATTTGTTCCACATTATTTTTCAGGCGAGACAGGACATTAGGCGAAGACTCTAGCAGCATTGTGGAATTTATTTTATTGACCTGCATAGGACATTGCATTTAGTGTTAGAATTTCATTTAGTGGTTCTGCATCTTCTTTTTAAACTTTGGTAATTGGATTCTTTTATTTTATATATTATTTGGAGGTACATTTTTATGGGATGATTTGTGAGATGGCAATGGCTCACGATTGGCTTAGAACACTTGGTAAGGATTTTGTGAATGAAAACTTGACCGTTTCAATCAGTATTTGACATTATTTAGTTACTTGACTATTTTTATTATTTTGATATTGCGTGTTTCGCAAGTTGAGGCCTTGTAGTTTACGGTCGGTCACATTTTCTATTTTGAGGTGTGACATAAGTCGTAGACCTAAAATATTCAAAGGGATAAGGTAAAAAAAGGTAATAGTTGAAGGGAGCAAAGTATAATTAATATAGGTTGGCGTTTGTGTGGTTTTACGGGTTTACCCCTGAAAAACAGGCTTAAACCATAAAATGTGATGGTCATGATTTAATTTGGTAATGTGGTTCCACAGCCAGCCCCATAAGTTTGAGGCATTAAATTTTCAGTATCATATACAACCAAACAAAAATGGAAACCTCATAAACAAATGAGAATGTGAAATGTATCAAAAGCTCCTCTTAATGTGACTTTCCAAAAAACGTGACCTTCCAAAAATAGAAGATTAATTAATTTCCGTAATCCACAATAAATCCGGTTAACTAATTAATTATTTGTCTAAATACAACGTGATTTTGTAGGATACTTACTTGGACTCTTACCTGGACACTAATTACTATATAAATTTAATTTTGTCATTAGAAGGTCAAAAATGCCCTATCATCAAACTCAACATGTGTGTTATACTAGAGGGTAAGCTTGACTTTTCATTAGCATCTATTTCCATATTATCCTATCTGTACTAAAACTTTCAAAAAGTGAGTAAATATTTTCCAAAACAAGATGGCAATTGAAACAAAGAAAATCGAACCGTCCCCACCTTTTTTACACTGTGGGACCACTACGTGTGTGTGTGTATGAACGTGAATATATACCTATGCATGTATTTATGTATGTCGTCAAGACGTCAAAAACCTAAACTCTCCTCTATAAATACTCTCACGTGAATGTAGTTTTCTGCCACCCATTTCTCTTCTCATCATACCAACAGTTTTCTAATACCTTTTGTTTTTTCAAATTTCTGTTGAACTTGTTTTTTCTTTTAGGCACGTGATTTGATGACTAGTAGCGCGGGAAAAGAGATGATGTTGCAGCAACTCGAAAGGAGAATCAAGAGAGGCAACGACATCAACATAGGTATCAACAACACCACAATCATCACTCCTCCAAACCTTAGTGATGATGTTATCGAAAAAATAATCATTTTCTTGCCGATCAAAGATGCCGCGAGATGTGGAGCACTCTCCACACGATTCAAGAATTCTTGGCGTTGCAACCCTAACTTTATGTTCGGCCTAGATTTCGCTATCGGTAGAAGTAAGGAAGATTTTATGAGGACGCTTAACCTCATTTTCAATCAACATTCTGGCCCTAAAATCCAAAAGTTCCGATTGTATTTTGATCCAACAGACACTGAGACTCTAGTTGAGCATTGGATACAAATGGTAATCTCCAAAGGGGTTGAGGAGGTAGATCTAGATTTTGGTCGAGGAGATGAGCCTTTCAATCTTCCTTCACATCTCTTGGAGTGTGAATCCATTAGCTTTTTGAAGCTAAATTTTTGTCAGTTTGAAATGCCTCCCAAGTTGAAAGGTTTGTCTTTCTTAAAAACTCTTGATCTTAGGAAGATTAATGTCACTTTAGCCCTAATCGCAAACATTTTTTCCAACTGCTTACTCCTTGAGGGTATGGACTTGGTGCAATGCTTAGGAATTCATCATCTAAACGTTGTTGCTCAAGATTTGAAAAAGTTTAGGAGATTGGTGGTAGGAGATTGCAATGAAATTTCTCATATCGAAATAGATGCTCCAACTCTTTCAACTTTTTATTACCGTGGGGAGGCTCTGGTCATTAACTTCAAGAGCCAGATGCCGTATTTTAAGGACGTCATACTTAACTTCACCCCTGTAAGAGGTTTTCCTCAGCTTCACCCGATGAACAATCTCATGGATGGGCTATCTAATGTAAAAGTTCTCAGAATTAGCACTACATTTCTCGAGGTACTTAATTCTTGCGTTCTTTATTTTCTTTAATTATCTATCCTATTATTCAATTAATAACAAGAAGCGAAGTCAAAGTTTTTCTAATGTTCATGTTTTAACTTGTGTTTGATATCGTGTTGCAAATCAGAAACTATCTTCAAAGTTCATGAATGGGGCATACAGAAAGGTGCAGTTCTCACTACGAAATTTGAAGGCGTTTCATTTGTTCACGGATGGGGCAATCAGTCATATTAATCCTCATGACATTGTTTCTTTCCTCGAAGATTGCCCAAATGTAGAGACAATTTTCCTTGATGTGAGTATGATTGATTCATTCATTTGAGTTATATATGTATATGCCTTTTTTTTTTTCATTTGATAACTCAGAATGTTTGCGCAAATTTACTACACTTTGACTAATTTTTAAAAAAACCAATCTCACTCTCAACTAGTGGAAGGGCTAATTTAATCTAGGATAACGTCGCATAGCAGCTCTATGAGATTTTATAGCACAGAAGATGTTTCAAATCTAAACAGAGTTCCACAGTCTCAATGCTCCTAGATCTCCCACCCAATATCATCGAAGACATTGTGCTAGAAGAAGCCACGATTCCGGCCTTCCGGGGCTTTGAAGCGGCTTTCTATCTATTGATTGAGCCATTACCATGGGAGACTTTTATTTGGAGGCTATGCCCCTTGAATTTTAACAGAACACATACTCTTTAGTTTTAAGCCTTGGCCATCGAGTTAATTAACCTGTTTTCTCAAGGCTTCATTGTCAACATCTTATTTTTCTTTGTTTCTTACTTTGTTCTTGTTTTTCAATCTCTCTCTCTCTCTCTCTCTCTCTCTCTCTCTCTCTCTCTCTCTCTCTCTCTCTCTTATTTTGCAGCTTGGAGAATATGGTTTTGAATGTGGATTTTATTGGGAGATGCATGCAAAACACTTGTTTGAGAAGTGCAACCCGAATTTCCACCGGCTGAAGCGGATTATAGTGAACGGTTTCAAATTCGAAAACCTAGAGCTGGAGATGCTAAGGTTTTTTCTGAACAAGGCTAGATTCATAGAGAGGGTAGCACTCGTGCCGACCAAGAAATGGCAGTCCAAAGTATATTCTCGAGATCAGCATACATATGATCAGCTTTTTTATTCTTGGAAAATCTCTCCAAATGCCAAAATAAGTATACAGAAGTCCATCGAGTTGGTTAAGATTTGGTCGATTTAAAGCTGAGAAGAAAGAAACCTGCATGCATTTTCCAATTCAAAAGCCAAGAGGGGGAAGAATTGAGGCTATGTTTGGTTTACTAGAATATAATCTAGGCTGGATTGAATGAAATTCCAACTCTCGTTTCAGTTCTTGCGTTTGATATGCTAGAAACATATGCTAATGGAATTAAACTTGTTAAGTGAGTTTATTTTTGTCCCTGCAAGTTATAATGGCAAATGGATGAAACTATAAGTCATGAGAATTAGAATTCCATATACATCGAAACAGCAATTCTATTTTAATATTGATTTTATCCAACCAAACACACTCTTAGTGTCCTACTCCGTGTTTCTTCTATTTGCTTACATTTTTCTTTGGGAATCAATACTAGAGTATTATGAGTTTAATTTGCTTGTTCTTTGTTGGCTTTTGCATTAGAATATTACTAGCAATCGGTGTCCGTGCAATGCGTGGGCACGTAAACTTAGACGAAAGTATATATTTAGTACTTATAAGGGTGAAATCACGATACGAAAAATTTAAAGATTTACAAAGAGGGTTTACGTACGAATTTTATGTGAAATATCTAAAACCAACTTGTAACTTTTTAATACAAGAATGGGGCCCACCCCCACCCTTTAAAACCAAAAAAAAAAAAAAAACATAAAATTTTTCGCCAAAAATTTAATTTCCTGAACCTAGATTCCACATATAGAGAGAGAGAGAGAGAGGAGGAGGAGGAGGAAGAAGAAGGGCCCGGCCACCAACACTGGCGACCAGCACAGCCACCGGCCAGATGCGGCCATGAGGAAACAAACACAACCCAGAAAACGAATAGAACCAAAGAAAAATTAAGGAAAATAAAAGGGAAAATACCGGGCAACAGGCAGCAAAAACAATTATTATCGGTTTTATTAAATGGTAAAAGCAAGAACCAAGCAGAGCTCAACACCAAAGGTAAAACCCATTAAACAATTATTATCGGTTTGACGGTCCGATTCGGTGGATTTCGTTTGAAGTTGGTGGTAATCTTGTTTTGGGACTTCTAGAAATACTAGTTTGGTTCAGTTGTTTGATGGTCCGATTCGGTGGATTTCGTTAAGTTGTTTGGGACTTCTATTTTTCCTGTTAATCCCTATCTGGGTTGTCTTAGTTGATCCATCTTTGATCACCCAATTGAGTCTGACTGGTTTTTCAATAGTTGGGTTTCTTTTTTATTCTGTTATGGATGATTGGAGATTTTCGTGCTGTTTGAGTAGATTTTAGGGTTCGAATTTTGGTCGGATTTTGAGGGTGCGATGGACGAGATTGAAGAAGAGCTGGGGATTTTTTTTTCATTAATATGGGTTTTTATTTGTGAATGGATGAATGTGGATCCATCCGATCTGTGGATTCTACAGAGAAGCACTAGAATGTAGCCATAGTGTTCTTAGACTCTTATCTCAGCCCCAAGATCAGACTCAGCTTAGAAATATAATGGTAGAAACGTGAGAGGCTATGGTGGTCGCCGGTGTTGGTGGCCGGCCTCTTCTTCCTCTTCTTTTTCTTCTGCCGCCTCCGCCTCCTCCTCCTCCTCTCTCTCTCTCTCCCCCCGAAATATGTTTGGTCCAAGAAATACATTTTTGGGGGGAAATGAAAGTATATTGGGTGGGGCGTGGCCCGGGAGGGTGATTCGATCATTATTCTTCTTGATATTAGACATGATATTTTAGAAAGACCAACAATTGAGAGAGAAAGAACCATGTAATTAGCAGCCAATGCTCAAGAAATGCACGTGCTTGTAAAATTAGACAGAATTATGTAATTAGTGACTCGTAGGTTGAAATTACGATACGAAAAACTTAAAGATTCGGAGAGAGGGATACGTAAAAAATTTTATTCAGAAAGGAAAAGAAAAATCTAAAACAACTTGTGAATGCATAATATATGGAATGAAATCATATCAAAGCAAAACAATCATGTGGGTAAGAAATTATGTAATTTGTTGCATAAATGTTGGAAAGATGAACCTTGAATGTAATTGAGGAATGGATTTAGCAAATAATTTGAACATGAAATTGGCGTGACACGTGCGATAGAAAAAACACAACAATGTAGTAGATTGAACAAAGAGTGAAAACAGATCTATGAAACAACCTTAATTCCACAATTAAATATGATATTTGATAGAGTTTGTGTTTGTTATGAAAGGTATACTCACTCTGTGAAAATCTCGGCTAAATCTTCTTTTGAGACACTACATTTCAATTTGTATTCAACTGTCTTGCAAAAATTTGTACCATAGATCTAGAATAGAAAAATAGTTAGTGTAATGAATGAGAAAGTACAGTTCAAGTGTAAGACTTGGTTGTTGTAGATGGTAAATACCTTGTCACAATCTTGCAAAGCTCTTGGTATGCTTGTATTTCGTGGTTCAGTCGTTGCTTGTAAAACTAATTTATGGTCTAAAATGGGTAAGTATAGTTTGTTGGCTAAAGTTAGTAAGTGAAAACTTTTGTGAAAGGGAGAAAAAAACTTTACCAAATGTATGACTTCATTGTCCTCGATTCAAATATTTTCACTATTGGCGATGCAATTTGTTACAGAAATAAGTATGTATTATCAGCAGTTCGAAAAGTTTGAATGTACTTTCAATACACAAATAGGTAAATATAAAATGAAAGAGGAGTATAAGATATCATATTGAGAAGCGGTTTTTTCGTTCCAGTGGTATCGTCAAAACTTTATTCCTACCAGCGATACGTTTAAAGGTAGTATATATGTCATGATTTTCACTTCTCTGCTTGAAGTGAATTTTAATTCAAAGCACCTATTTCACCCATACCTCTGTCAAATTGTACTTGATTTTACGTATAATGTTGTCCTGTTAGAAAAAGCAAACGTGATTTTAGTTGTACTACGTCACGAGTCGTAATGAAGCAACACATCAAAAAGTTGCCATACCTGAATTGCTTTTGTTCCATTAGCTCATGCATTCTTAAATTCTTCAAAGTGATGTGGTTGCCTCTAATTGAAAATGACAAGCCTAGACTATCAATTGATAATTGTGGTACCTGTAGTAAAACAACATGCTTGCATAATTAATCGCTGAGCATATCAGTCTCATACACTGTGCATTATGAAGAAAATGAAAACCAAAAAATAGTGAAATATAGTAGTGGATTGGGTGGGTGACTTCTCGTTAGAAGAACCCAATTCCCTCCCCACTACTTTGCTCAAACTCATATCACCACTCGTATCTATGCTAGTATATGTGAACCTGTATGTATGTGACTGTAACGTAGCAACTCGAAGATGTTAATTTAAAATAATTAACAACAAAAGACTACTTTTCATTAAATAAAACAAGTAGAAATACAAAAATATAAAAGGAGTTTGATGATATCTAGGTAGACTATAGTGCTATGGCATCGTCCTCAAGAGTACCACTGTTGGTATCTAGGTAAGCGAGTTTAGCAACGTCATCTTTGACACCTGACATGAAAGACCAAGAGCAAAGAAATTGCACCATATGAGCAATTGATGCTCA
Source organism: Arctostaphylos glauca (assembly GCA_019985065.2). Taxonomy (NCBI): domain Eukaryota; kingdom Viridiplantae; phylum Streptophyta; class Magnoliopsida; order Ericales; family Ericaceae; genus Arctostaphylos; species Arctostaphylos glauca. The sequence goes on along the minus strand of JAHSPW020000001.1, from coordinate 16,391,275 downwards.
GTAAAAAAAACTACCCTTAATTCCAATTTATGCAATAGATCATATAATGCATGATCATGATAATAGTATGAACAATTAATCATGTGTTATAAACAGAATGATATAATGAGAGTGCGGCATATTCATGGTAAGCGAAAGCTTTAAACAAATAAGTGCAGTAAATAATGGAATGTCAAGAATATTTTCTTTAGTCAAACCCTATAACTTGTTCTAAGTTCTGATATACGTGTCTGAACAATGTTCATAAGTGTCCAAAATCATTCAAAATCCAAAGTTTGGATCGACACAAGCACGTCGTCACAATTTCCATTACCAAATCAGTGTTATGATGTTTCCGACAGATATGATCTTGACCCTTAAGCTGATGTCACAACCTCGTTTTCAAAACAATATAATGAAATACATTTAATACAAAAACCTCTCAAATCTCGCCAATCAACCCAAATTATTATTTTTCATTGATAGTCAATACGAATTTAGTCAGAGAATACTACAATTTCAAAAGGGCCACTTCCGGTTCAACTAACTCAAAATATCAAGTTTGAATCATTACAACAAGATTTGCTCCCAATTACAAAAAATGAACAAAAGGGGAGTGAGATTACATCCTAAAATAAAGGGGAGTGAGATTACATCCTAAAATAAAATGAGTTCTAAAGATACTAAATAACTCCTACAATGATGTCTCCCAAAAGTATGCATCAACATGCACTCCAAGTAATCCATGTCATGACTTCGGAATAGTACCTAAAAAACAAAGCAATGAGTCACTACGCCCAGTAGAGAAGCATACGCCAATATTATATGAATATGTAATGGTTTGACAGGTCTCATGATTAGTTGATGATAACATGCATAACAGGAAACTCAATGATTAAATGAAACGATAACAATTCACTATACCCCATTCACGATGTAATAATTTCCATAACCAATTCACAACTTACATATCAAATCCCAAATTTACCTTTTTCCCAACTAGCACAATTCATGTCGTCTACTAGCACAATTCCGAATAGAAGCTAGAACAATCATCGTCTACTAGCACAATTTTGACTAGAAGTTAGACTATTTCATTATCTACTAGCACAATTCCGAAAAGAAACTATACCTATCCTCATAACTAACACGTACAACTCTCATTGGAGGTTAAACGTTGTATCATTCCAATGTGGATACACAATCCATAATCCATATATTAAATTCCCTTATTTCATAACACGTCGAAAATGTCGATTACATTCATGATTCATCATTTAAGTGCTCAAATAATTATTTAAAATGCAAAAAGAATAAAAAAAAAAAAAAATCCGAGCCCTTACAGCTGAAGAGGCATAACAAAGGGCGCCTCCCAAACAGAGAAGGATTTGGCAGGCTACTGTGAAAACTGACAGTGGTGGGAGGCAGTTCGTTGCTCAATTTCTGGGCGATGATGATGGGTAGAAGGATGAAAGAAAACCACCTGTGGTAGCATCAATTGCATGGCCGAATCAGTGATTCATGTGTTCTGAGGGGCTGCATTTTACAAAGGAGATTTTTTAGAGCTACAATTTCTATCATGTGTTGAATTTTCCAGCTCTTTGCTTGTTTTTCCAACATAAATGACATGACCAATTCAACAAATTTAGCACAGATGCGTTAATGATATGCTGGAAAATCTGTAGAAATCGAAACATAATCAACAAATCACCTTTCGATGTTGCCAAGATTGCGACACAAGTTCTCCATCGATTCAGATCAGCAAATTCTAACGCCATAGTGAAGGAGGGAAGTTAAAGTCCAAATAGATAAATCTTGACGGTGCAATATCACAAGATATTGGACTTCTTTTTGGCTGTGGGGTGGCGGCTTGTGATGAGGCTGTACTTGCAGAAGCTATGGTGGGCAAGGGAAACCATTCAATTTGCAGCTAGTATTGGTGTGAAGCAGCCCTCTTTATGTGAGCTAAAATATGTAGCATGTCATTTGGCAAAAAAAATGCCCCTTTTATTTCAAGACATAATAATTTGCCAAAGCCCGCCCTTCCTAATAGTAAATATTCCTTGAAGTCAATGGCATACCGTATTTCATACCCACGAAAAAAAAGGAAAAAATAATATCATATCAAAGTACAGATAAACAGGTAAATAGCGAAAACAAACATCATCACAAATTCAGAACAACTAATGCAAACAAAATTACTTAAAAAACACACTGCTGAAAAATAAGTATCATAGAGCGCCAAAAACGCTGGTCCCAGAATCTGAGCAAAAGCATAGAAAAGCACTCAAAATGTTCAACCTATAAGCACTAAAGAACTATACCATACAGTACGCTCTCAAGCTGTGAAAAAGCTAAGCTTTACTGTTTTGCATGTAAGATCGACAAAGGGATTCCAATAAATGAAGCCCACCTTCCTCGGCCAATTAACAGTACTTATTGCATTCCAATTACACACAACACTAATCCAAATGTCCTCATCTGAAGTGACCTCTCCAACTACTAATGGTAATAACAGAAAATCATTATGGTGATTGCTGCTGGGTTAAACGGAGACGACGAAGGTCTAGATGCACCTGCGCCATGTGGTGTAACTCCATGGGAAGGTTACAACTGATTATGTGGAGAAACAGCAGATCCAGAGGCAGCTGCAGGATGCGGTGGTGTTATGCTTCCAGATTGTTGCTGGGGATTTGGAGATTCAGATGCACTTGCAGTAAGAGGTGACATAACCTGTTGGCCCTACGTTACAAAGGTTTGAGAACTTTGAGAGCAGATTGGGGTTAAAAACATAATCAATATATGGGCAATCTCAGATACTGGCATATACATACATAATCTCATATGCATACATATATACATATACCCTACTGACATTAGACAGTTGGCACATCAGAGATGAGGAGCCACAACATAGGACCTCTGTCCCTCTTTGTTTGTCCATTATTGTTAATTCAGACATCTCAAGAACTCATTTATATTTTCTATTTTATAGTTTACTTTGACACTTTGGATGCATACCCACAGCTGAACGTCTATCCAAGTCCATCTAACATAGGTTCTTGTAGGGAGTCTTCCCAAAATCACCTAGAAAAGAATGGAACAGACCAAAATATTCTTACTGGTTTGCATATTTCTCTTATTTTCTTGGACAACCGGTGTTTACAATGTGCCTTGCGGCATTTCATGGTATATAGTGTGGTCAATTACAAAATGTGCTTGCTAGGAGACTATCCACAGATGTTACACCCTTATCCATGTGTTGAGTGTCCAACATGGCTACTTTAGACACTTAACTGAGTTCATTTAACCTAGACAAGAACTAATAGAGATCTTTTTATAGGTAGAAATCTTTTACAAGGTTTGTTCACTGAACTATATTATTCATTGATCCAGTTAATGGAATCAATCTGAACGAACGAAATGGGACGTACGGAGGAATTCAAATACCGACCTGAATTTGATCAGAGAAGTAGGTACTCCACTGATCAGAGAAGTAGGTATTCCATTCAAAAATGGATTGCCATCTCGTTGGTCTTTAACTATGAAATTTACCATGTTCTATATCCTAATCCATCTAAGTGCATGTGGAAAAACAATCTCTCACCTGAGATGAGAACTGCTGGCCTGTTTCCACCGTAGAATGGCTGCTGCCAAAGTTTTGAGATGAAGATTGCTGTACAGAAGAAATGCTGAAAGTTAGACTGCCATGCCAACGTAGATAAGAAACTAAAAATCTCACAACCATAAACTTCTGATAGTGAAACTTTGCATCCCAACTGTTTCCTAATTCCAGATGGATAGTGAATGGTAGAGAAGTAAGATTCGCACGGCATAGTAGATTATACCTTGTTGAGGCCTCCGCAATGTTTTCACAGCATTGCAAACAATAATGCTTAGAACTAGAAAAAAATAAAAAAGCAGAAGAAGAAAATGACACAGAACATTGAAAAATAATTGATATGGCAATCCAGCTATATAACTACATTTAAACCTGCTGAAGTGATAAAGCAACATTAGAAGAGATAGAAAAATAAGAAGCTGAAGGTAATTTACCCACATTTTGAAAAACCTTCAGCCAGTAAAATTGATGTTTCATATAATACTGACCAGATATTCAGAACAATCATCACTTAATCAGGTCATTGAAGAAAGTACACCACATGGCAGTTGGAAATGGAAATGATTCAGCCCCTTCATGCTTGCTTTATTTTTTCACAAACAATATCTTCTCACTGCAGTTATTTCGCCCCTAACAAGTAAGCAATCAACTTCAAACCAAAATTCAGATTTTTTAAGATACCAATGGGCACTTTTGCATTTGAGAAAGACACCAACGACATCTCTCCTGGCAAATTAAGATTAAAAATGCAATAGATTTACCTCTGAGAAATGTAAAACTAATGTTGACAGAGAGAAAAAAATGTCTGTGCATATAATGGAAGAGACTTCACATTATATTTGTCAAGTGAAAACAGATTTCCATGATTGAACCTTTCTTTCTCCAATTCTGAAGTACCAAATCATACGACACCACATGATTCTTTCTATAGAAAGTTCCAGCAGTCCTAGCCGAATCCAATCTGCCATTGCTATAACCATTGCACTTCACTACCTTCAACTTCCTTCTAATACGCAAGCACAAAATTTATAACAACATATTCAGAACAAGAAAATTATAACTCTGGTTCAGAACCACACCTGTTGATAGTAGCTCCTGGTCCATGGTGGAATAGGTGGTGAATTAATTGGTTGCTGGTGTTGCATTTGTTGGTGCTGCTGACATGCTTCTTGATGTTGCATTGGGTACTGTTCCTGCAGTTGCATAAACTGGTGACAGAACTGGTGTTGCTGCTGATGAGCATTCATTAGCTGTTGCTGCATCAGCTGAGCTTGCTGTTCCTGCAGCTGCGGCATTTGTTGATAGTACAACTGTGCCAGCTGCTGTTGCTGCTGTAAGTAAAGTTGCTGCTGTTGCTGTTGACACGGTTGTTGAACTTGCAGCTGTTGCATAACTTCTTGTTGCTGCTCATAGTGTTGTTGAGCAATCATGTGCTGCTGCTGCTGAAAATAATTTTCCATCAACTGATTGTATGCTTGATTATAAGCCGTGTTCCCATACTGCCCCCCACTCTGCATAGGAAATTGAGCTATCTGTGCTTGAGGTATTGATTGGTGTTTGGAAACAAAGCTCTGCAGCTGCAAATTTTGTGGTGGCCACGAACAAGCAGCTGTTGAAATCCCCTGGCCTTGTGGATTTTGCCAAGGTAAAGGATTATGGGAATCACCTCGACTGCTAACCATGTGGGCATTCATTTCAGCAGGTGGGCATTGTTTCTGTGGAGAAACTTGCCATTGTTGATGCTGTTGATTTTCTGAATCCCCATGAAACCCAGATCTTGCATATCCAGATGAAAGTTTTACAGGTTCATTTTGGATTTGAGCATAATCAGAAGATCTAGTGCTTCCTGGGCTGAGTATACGAGGGCTAGCCTTAAGTTTCGGACTATTCTCCGGTTTACTAAATGTAGGAGATTGTCGCTCAGAAGAAGGCATGAGTGCTGAATCCCCATATCCCTTCTCCTGAGGATTCAAGTAAACACCATCTAAAGGAAACGGCTTTACATGCTGTTTAGGCTCATGGTCCAGCTCTTTCTCAATATTACTGGAACCCGTGTACTTTTGTGAGGCATCTGAAAACGAATCAACATTGGCAACTTGATGTATTAAATCATGAGAAGGTTGTGTTGCATTTTCTACCAAACCATGAGTTGTTTCCATTGGTTCATAAGCATCTTCTCCAGGTTGATGAACTAAACCATGAGTTGGCACTATTAATCCATAAGAATCTTCTCCAGCTTGTGGTACTAAACCAAGAGTTGGCCCCACTGGATCATTTGCCGCTTCTGATGACTGATGTACCAAATAAGGAGTTGATTCCACTAGTCCACGTGCAACATCGCCAGACTGATGTTGCGAGTCTTGGGTTGATTTCTTTACTATGGATTCATATTCTACACACTGTTCTGCAATTTTGGGAGATAAGTGTTGTGTTCCTTCCCGTGCACTGTTGTCTTTTTCTTCTGGTTGGATCTGACTTGTGTTTTCAGGCCGTGATAGTCTCTGCTCTTGCATCTGAAGCCGAGTAAGTTGGTCCGAATTATGGCCTCCAGATGGACAATAACGCTTTGGAAAAGGGTTCTTTCTTCTTCCCATCAGATTGTCCGACACTTGAGAGCCTGAAGTTCGGAGCTTATTTGGGGAGGCAGTCCTTAGCAAATATGGGAACAATTTTATGTGGCGATTCCATGCCTTAGTTATATCGTGAACAGTTCCACATTGGTCAACAAACTGCTGCCATGATCGATGAATCGTGGTCAGGGATCAAATATCGAGAAACTTCAATTTTCCCATAAACATAATTAACATTCTAATGCAAAAGAAAAGGGAAAAATTTCTGCTACTGCAACTATCATAGCTGAATCCTGTGTTCCATTGATTAAGACATTTTTCAGGGAAAAAAAAAACAGAAACCAACAAGAATCTCAAGCTCAAAGAAAGGACATTTACGAGATGAACCTTTATTCCAATGTATGCTGCCGACACACGCATTTCTTGTTTCCGGTCTCATAAACAGAAAGTATACCAGTAGAAGTACAAAAAGAAAAGACAAAGTGAAGAGAGTGGTGGGCTACTGATTACTTCGTACAGGACCTTATGAGAACAGAAAATAATGCGGTTTGGTGAATTTGTATCAGTCTGATAATTAAACTGGTGGACTGAAGAATATTTTTTAACCGGAGCTCGCAGCCTTGTATATTAAAGACTGTACTTATGCATGACTAACAAAACTAATTATCTTTCGATATGTGCAAAAAAAAAAAAAAAAAAATTTAAGAAAGGTGTCAAAAGAGATGACACCGACAAGTATACAAGCAATAAACCAAAAACCAAAAATAGGTTATACACATCCCTATGTTACCAAGCTATGGAACATAGACACGGACACAACAATTCTTAAAAAATGGGGACACGGACAGGGCGGAGGACATGTCATTTTTTAAAATAATTTCTTTAGTAATCCATACCTACACCATAAACACTAAAAAATTTGTTCATGCATCTATCCAGTCTGTTATTGAACCGAATCTGTATGTCTATTGTGGATAATAGGGGTGGAAGTGGACCTGCCCAGGAATATGTTTTTGTTCATGCATCTAAAGAATCTGTTATTGAACCGAATCTGTATGACTATTGTGGATAACAAGGGTGGAAGTGGACCTTCTGGAAATATGGCGGACACTTAAATGGCTCGAGACCACCAGAGGTGGAGGAGGAGAGAGCTCGAGCAGCCTTATACAGACAGAGAGTAAGTGTGTTTGGTGTGTATTCAATGTGTGTTGAATGCTTGTCCTCAATGATGTGTAAATCCATCCTTATACAGAGGAGCCTTGGAGAAGGAAAAAACCAGTTATTTAGTTTTTTTTCTCTTTGGTGAGGCATAATAGAGGTTGATAGAACTTGTCTTAAGTCTTACGATCAGAAGTTGGGTTCTGTATCATAGGGCTCAGGGATGCTTTAGATGATATGTGGAGGCTTGTATCATGGGACAAGAGGTAGGTGTGACATGGGCTTCTAGATGATGGAAGGTGATTGTGATACATATTACCAGATGTCAGGCGGTTAAAACCCCCCTCTCTCTCTATAGTTGGTCAAGATGGAGCTATCCTCATGGAGGATGAGCCTTGACGAATCCCCTTGTTCTAGCCTCCAAATCACATGCCTCTTAGGTTAGGTCACTAGACCTTGCTCCCGACCTAGAGTGCTATTTTGTTGATGGAGTCGCCACAGTAATAGTCAGCTCGTGGAGCAATGAATGTTTAGGAGTTCAAGTGAGCTTGCTCTTTATGGGAGATAAATTAAGTCTATAGATGTCGAGCCCTAGATGAAAGTTCCTCATGAGGTGTCTCGTGACGAGGACTCCCAGATACCCACATTAATGCCCCATGTGCGCAAGTACTCATTTCTGAATTGCATATGATCTCGTATTTTTCTGAGATTTCTAGCTATTTTTGCTGTTTGGAGGGGTTTTTTGCTTTTCTTTGTTATTGGGAAAGTCTTGTCTTGTCGATGGTAAATTTTCTTCGTTTACCGAGAAATGACCCATCATAAGTACTTTACAACATAGTGTGAATTTATTCACTTGGCCTTTGGAGAGTGGTGAGAGATTTCTCCACACTCTTCCTTTATTCCACAGAAGAGAGCTTTTGAGAGTGTACGATTTTCTTAGTTGCGAGGCGAACCATACATTTTGTGCGGGAGCTGTTAGGAAGCGTGAATTGAGTTTATAACACTGACGAAGCGATTTCTTACCAAACTAGAGGAGAAGATGCCATGATTTGTAAGAATTTACTATTTTATGAGACTTGACAATATTTTACGCCACTGTTTTTTTGCATGGTTTAAGTATGCCCCGTGATATTCATTTGACACTTACCTCATGGCACCTTGCCTGCCAACACCTAATGACTAGAAAGTAGCCCTTCCATAAATAGAGAGGGCTCCATGCGTTTTTCTCTATAAGCCTTATAGGAGGCCGAGCCAAAGTTGGGAAGGCTTCATTTGATTTTCTCTTTATGGAGCCGAGGAGTAGAGCTTTGTATGACTTTTCAACTATGGAGACAAGGGAGGAGGCTCCCTTTATGGACCAAGGAGGAAGGCTCCGTATGAATTTTTCTTCACTATGAAGCCAAGTGAGGGGGGCTCCATCTGTGGAGCCAAAGAGGAGGGCTCCATACGTTTTCTCTAGTGTGGAACCAAGAGAGAAGACTCCGTGTCAGTTTTTTCTCTATGGAGCCCAAGAAAGAGGGCTCCATATGTTTTTCTCTATAAAGCCATTTTTTCACTTTGGAGCAAAGGGAGTAGGCTTCTTGTGATTTTTACACTATAGAGCCATTTTATGATTATATAGCCAAGGTTTGTGATTTTTTCACGATGAAGCCAAGGGAGGAGCCTCCTTGTGAGTGTTTTTTCTCTTTGGAGCCAAGGGAGGAGGATCCTCGTGATTTTTTCACTATGGAGCCGTTTTCCATGGTGGAGCCAAGGAAGAAGGCTCCCTGTGAGCTTTCTCTGCGGAGCCAAGGAGGATGATTTCGTATGATTTTTTCACTATGGAGACAAGGGAAGAGGCTTCCTATTGAGTTTTTTCTCTATGGAGCCAAGGAGGAGGGCTCCGTATTGTTTGTCTCTATCAGGCCATTTTTTCACTATGGAGCCAATTGAGGAGGCTCCTTGTAGCTGAGGAGGACTCATTATCATTTTTCTCTATGGAACCATTTTTCTCACTATGGAGCCAAGGGAGGAAGCTCCCAATGAATTTTTTTCTCTATGGAGTTAGAAGGAGGAGGGCTCCTTATGTTTTGCTTCATTGTGGAGCCAAGAAAGGAGGCTCCCTCTATGGAACCAAGAAAGAGGGCTCCGTATGTTTTTTCCTGTCTAGAGCCAAGAGAGGAGGGCTTCATGTGATTTTTTCAGCAACTCCAAGAAAAAATGAAATTACATTTTAAACCTTCGGAAAATTACAAGAATGAACAACTTAAAGTCAAAAAACTCTTTTAAGCCTCAAAGATTTCACTAAAAAACAGGTGAGCTCTCTCTAGCACACTTCCCTCTTTTTAGAATTATTTTTCCCCGAGCTAACCCCGATCAGCATGCACCTCCCTCTTCTTTCAAGTAGATTGAAGCGAGGAAGGAGATGGAGGCGGGGCAAGCAGGAGAGGGGTGAGTGAGAAGAGAGAGGCGAGAGAAGAGAGAGGTGGACCCAACTAGGGTTCGACAAAAGAGGCTGACCCGACTAGGGTTCGGAGCTTGACTGGTTAAACTGTAATAGGCGATCCAAAGAGCTTGATCATGTTCAGGATGTTGGCTGATGAGTAACGGCGCGTTGTATTTTGACTCGAGAGAGATATATCAATTTTCTCAGACCCCAATCGAGCTTAGGATCATATTTTAACCTTTTTTGGTTTATTTTCAATGTGGAATGATGAAGGATCATATATCAAATACCATGTACCATGTACCTTGATCCCAATGAGAGGAGCATGCCTCAAGAGCCTAATGGTGGTGAGTAGGGTTCATCATATTGATGGGTCGGGATTTTTGAAGCACAAGATTGGGGGCTGCATGCGGGGGGTTTTCAAGAGGAGCTTGTATGGAAGAGCTCGCGACTCGGAAGGGGTTTTGCCGCGAGGGGATCACGAGGGTGGAAGTGGAGGTGAATTAGTGAATAGAGACTTGTTCTGTCACAACTTAAAAAGTAGAACGTCTTCACCCTCCCAATATACATATATATGTCTATATACATATGTATATATATAAATATACATCACTATATTTGGACTGTCTGCTGTTAGGACCCCATAGGAGCTCCTCCGTAGAACTTCATAGCACTTCCTCTATGGAAAGCTGCCATAGGAGCTTCTTCCATACACCTCTTCACAAAAGATTTTTCTCCATAGGAGCAACTTAAGTGAGCTGCCACAAGACCTCCTCGCACGACCTTCATATGACCTCGGAGAAGGAGCTTTTTCCATACACCTGTTCCATAAAAAGATTTTCTCCGTAGGAGCAACTTAAGTGAGCTGCCATAGGACCTCCTTGCAGGAGCTTCCTGAAACCTCCTTACACGAACTTCACAAAACCTCTTCGCAGGGTGGAACTAAAAGTTAATAAACGATATAAACCCTCACGGTCAGCTCTTTCACAGTCAGCCTTCACTTCTATCAGCCATACCCTAGGAAGCATGGATATCGATACGGGATACGGATACAATACGATACGGATACGTCGATACGGCAAAATCTAAAAAAATAGGATACGGATACGTTGGGGATACGGCTATAAAAATTAATTTTTTTTATAATTATTGATTATGTACTATGCATAAAAAGAAGCCAAAAGAACTAGAAGAGTAATTGAATTGCTAGTAACATTATACCAATCATTTAGCACAAGTTAATGTTCAAAAGTCATTCAAAATAGAAAGAAAGCAAATAAAGTCTAAACCAAAAAGTGATAATTCCTACTAATTTTTACCCATATCAACTTCAATATTCAATTGCATCCCCTTAGCCTTCATTGGAGAATATCACGACTTTTATATCCGGCTCATCAAAGAAAAGACTAGTAACTTCAAGTATACCGACACCCTCAAGCAAATTAAATGCATCTTTTGCTGTATCCTAAAAATATCCACCGAGTATCCAAAAAGTATCCGAAATTAAAATGATTTAATTTTAGTCTTGGATACTTATTTGGCGTATCCGATACATATCGAGGTGTATCGGGTGAGTATTGGTATCCGAGAAGTATTCGATACGCGTACGTGATTAGTTTCGGAGTATCCATGCTTCATAAGCCATACCTCATTAGCCTTTGCAGTGACCCCTTACCACAGTCAGCCTCCAATATTTCTAAGGCGGGGTGGCCAAGAAAAAAGCCACGAGACGCATAAACGAGCTCCTTCTTGGGCGGAAGTTCACCACTATATTTTTTCCTTTATATTTTAAAGTTGCAAGCTCTTCTGTTGTTAAAGATTGAGAAACCACAAAATACGGTAAGAAAGGCAGGGAGTTTGAGAGCTGATTTGTTGGGCTACATAGCGGTGAAGGCTTCCTCGTGAGGGAAGGAGATTGAACACGATGGAGGTTGCTCAATCAGCCAAGGGTGGAGGCCCAGCTTGTTCCCAGAAGGCAATGAAAAAGAGAACTATTCTTGAGGGAAGGGGCTGATTTGCAACCCATAGAATAGTTCGGTGATTGAGGGTTTTACCGAGTGGGTGATTCAATTTGTTGATGGGTGGTTGTGGCGAGGAGCTATGACTCGTGAAGGTGGTAGAGCCGACTAAGTAGATCCCTCGTGAGGCAGTAGAGAACTGATATGTGGAGAGAGAGAGCACTGAATCACCATATCCGGATCGTCAGACATACCTATGGTCGAAACAACGGAGAACAAAGATAGTGACACCTCCTCAGTATCAGATCTGGTCATGGCTCTCTTCGAACAAAACTTTGCCCTAGACTGGGAAGTTATGCTAGCCCCATTTAAACAAGAAATAGCATATGCCGAAGAAGGGTCAGAAGCAGATAACTGCTTAGATAAAGACTCCTCCGATGATGAGACTCTTATAGAGGAGCAACTGGCACCTAGGGAATTGGAGGAAGGCACATAGGCCACTTGTGACGTATCTTATTGGTCCAACCCCTACTTTAATTTAATTTAATAGGAAAGCACAAATCCCCTTTTTGTTTAGCCAATATCTCTTGATTAGGGGTCTACATGACTCACTCGATGGATGACTGACTAGGTTTTGTTGAGCTAGTGTTTGGCAATCTTGGAGGTTGATCGGTCATGGGGGAGGTCGATTGGCCCCAGTCAAAGAGCTCGTGCAGATGTCTATGGACGAGTTTAGCTAAAGTTGCCCCCCTACTTTTTTTGGATTGCTAGAGACTGCCACTATTACAAAATTAGAACATCTTCGCCCATCAATATTTACACACAAACACACACACATGTATGTACTTATACACATGTATGGATTTTTTATTTTTTTTTCATGGCAAAAATTTGTTTGCAAAGCAACGTTTGCTGCTAATTTCCTTGGTGGAGGAAGTAGTGTTGGTTGGTAATTTTCTTGGCATAAGGACATTGGCAAGCGACTTCCTCCATGCAACGTCATAGGAGCACCTTTTCACATGACCTCCTCATATAACTTTTTCCGTAGGACTACCTCTATGGGAAACTTTCCATAACTTTGGCAGATGTCCTTGGACGCAGGTTAACAGAGTAACTCCTCCATGGGTCCTCATAGGAGCTCCTCCATATACCTTCTCCGAAAAAGATTTGGCGATTTAGAGAGCAGGTAAGTAATTAGTTAACTATTATTTTCTTTATAAATAAAAGGTGTAGCTCCCCTCATCCACAAGACTTTCTCCTCAAAGCATTTTTGGTTCGATCTTTTCCATGTGACCTTCATGGAGCAATGTTGGCGGGCTCTATGTGACCGCTTCCATATGACTTTCCTTGGCCTAACAAAAGAGCACCAACTCAAATAAGGAGGGTGGATGGAACATAAGTGTGGCTCTGTCCCAACTTTTGCAAGGGTGCAAGAGAGCACATCACGATCCTAAAGTAGCATCTAAAATAAATCTCCCCTGAAAAGAAGACGTGTGCAGCTTGACCCAAGGGGAGCATAAGTACAGTTCTACCCTCAATTGCAGAGGGAGCAAGATTCCTTAGCTCGATCTCGGAGGAGAGCATATGAGCCACTCACATCGAGAGTGTGAGAACTGATGGTGGGAGCATAAGCATGGCTCCATCACCAACTTTGCAAAGGCGTAAGAAAACATAGCTCAATCCTGGAGAGACATCTAAAATGCAAATTTGTGGCCGAAAGCTTTGTAGGGCAATAGCTCTCTAGAATATAAGACAAGGCGTTAGGGAAACAACTTTAGCGGAGGCCATATCGAGTTAGATAGTGCCAAAATTGTGCCACCTGCGGATAGTGCTCGGTTTGCCCAGCGCTAGGCTCATCCTCTGGTACTTTGGCAGGCAACCGACATGGCTAAGTCCAGGCCTGGGTGATCTACGAGCCCCCGATTAGGCTAGGCTCATGATTCACACCGTGCAATGGCCAAGAGCACTACAGGACAGTGGCTCTCAAGGAGATACCATTCTAGGTCGAAGGAAGTCAAGGTGGCTTGCTCGCTGAAGATCATGTGTGGAGAAGTCGTGGGCCACAAAGGCTCGTTGTGTGTATATATGCTTCTATGGAGACACTCTATCAGCTGTAGGTTCACCGCATAGAAGTATAATGCGTGAAGCCGATTTAAGATGTTTCTAACTAGGAGTGGCTAGAAATGTTGCATGAGGCCAAAATAATGTTTTTACAACGTATACTAGGTATCACTCCTTCCCTTCTTTTTTATTCATAGATTATGAAATGCTTTGACTTAAGTTTCCAGGAAGGAAACAAAGGCGTGTGAACTTTATTAGACGTGTGAGTATCTTTTGTACTACGAGTTCATTCTTTCATTCTATCTCAATTCGCTGTTAAGGAGGTCGCAAGTCCCTAAGAGAGGGAGTTGAGTCTTCCGTTAATGAAGGTTTGCACATGCTCTGAAGGTTTGCACATGCTCCTTCCCTTGATTCAAGGAGGCCTTAGAACCATCATGTACTTCCGAGGGTAAACAATGAGTTACTCCTCGAGGGATAACCTCTATAGGAGTGACGCCATTGAAGCGAGCGGAGCATAGCTCTCTCTCGGGGTGTGTGCCCTTGCAATCTTCATTGCTTATAGAGGTTATGAATCCAAACCAGGATCAGAAGAAGATTTGATGTTGCTCCCTCAGGGAAGGATCCCGTGCATGTACTTATCTAGTTAAAGGTAAGCTGAGGTCGTGAGGTATTGCGAACTTTCAAGGATGGGCATCAGAGATTACTTCTAGACATTGCTTCTTGAGAAGGGACATCTTTAGAGGAACTTAGGGTGTAGCTCAAGGTGTGAATTGGAGGTTGGAGTATGTGCTGACTTTGGTGGGGCTGTAGAGAAATGAGCCTTCTAGAGACCGGGCAAATGACTAAAGTCTTAGTTAAGAAGTGTTGACTAATAGCCTCCAGGTTGTTAACGACCTTGTGAGCCACTCCTCAAGAGCTAACCAAGGTGGTTGATTCTTCAAAATCAATTGGGAAGAGCTCCTTTAGAATCCCTTGGAAAGCGACGACATCGCCATGAAAGGCATTCTTACGATATTTGTGCCTTCATGAGAGGCTTGCCTTTAAGCAAGGCTACTCCGACATCTCTATACCCACCAAGGCATCATGAGAGGTGGTTGTAATACCAATTTGGGTGGCCTTTCTAAATGTCACGTGTAGTGAGCACCATTCTTCTCCAACGAGTATATTGTGGATATTAGGAATGGAAGTGGGCCTTCCGGTAATATGGAGGACACTACAATGGCTTGAGACCACCGGAGGTGGAGGAGGAGAGAGCTCAGGGAAGCCTTAGAAAGTGAGAGTGAGAGAGAGAGAGAGAGAGAGAGAGAGGGAAATGGTAGTGGAGAGAGGTCAAATAGAGAGTAAAGTGTATGAGGCATGCATGAGGTGTTGAATACTTGTCCACAATGATTTGTGAATCTACACTTCGTTAAGAGCATTTGAGAAAGGGGAAGCGAGCTGGTGGGGGAGAATTTGGGTTGACAAGGCTTGTTTTTTAAGTCTCTTGATTAGGAGGTCGGTTTTGTAACATGAGACTTACAGATGGTTTAAATAATATATGGAGGCCCGTATCATAGGACGGGCGATAGGTGTGATACGGGCTCCTATCCCAGATGTCAGGCGGTTAAAGGCCCCCTCTCTCACTCTTATGACCGGTCAAGATGGAGCTATCCTCATGGAGGATGAGCCTTGATGAACACCCTTGCTTTAGCCTCCAAACCACATGCCTCCTTAGGTCCCAAGCTAAATCTCTAGGCCTATGTAGCATGGACACTCCTCGGAGGTCCCTGTACGCGTGTTGGATACTCCGGACACACAGACACGCTGGGGATACACCCAAAAACATATTGTGGCGTGTCCAATTAATTTAATTTATTTTTAAAGGGGGACACGGCGGAGGCACATATTGGGACACAACAGGGGTAAATTTGTTTATTTTTTTAAATTTTTTTGGGAAAAATATGTTATTACATAATATATGGGTTAAAACTACAACTAAAGGTTTAAAATCCTAAAATACCCAAAAAAATCTACGTTTCATATCTATCTCCACGGCTATCCGATCTCTGTATAGTGGTACGTTTTTGCTCCAGATATATACATTTTTCTTCAATATATTTAATCAACTTAATCATAATACATTCATCTAAAATATCTCTTTGATTTGTATTGATTGTATTGTTGTTTTGTTTGAGTAGTATTAATGTTCATTTATTAATCATTATATAGTATGTATGTACACATATGCTATATGTAAGAAA
Organism: Arctostaphylos glauca; assembly: GCA_019985065.2. Classification (NCBI taxonomy): domain Eukaryota; kingdom Viridiplantae; phylum Streptophyta; class Magnoliopsida; order Ericales; family Ericaceae; genus Arctostaphylos; species Arctostaphylos glauca. The sequence continues at coordinate 16,375,262 of JAHSPW020000001.1, read as the reverse complement.
AAATTGCTGTGTCCGTATCCGATTTTTTTCAAAAATCCATATCCTGTGTCCGTGTCCGTATCCATGTCTGTAACCGCGTCCGTGCTACATAGCTCTAGGCCCTGCTCCCAACCTAGAATGTTGTTAGTTAATGGAGTTGCCATAGTAGTAGTCAACTCATGGAGCTATGAATGTTGAGGTGAGCTCATTCCTTATGGGAGATAAATAAGTCCTATGGATGCCAAGTGTCACAGTGACCCGGGTCACTATGAGTTGGAAGTTCCTCATAAGGTATCACATGATGGACTATTATGTTACACTTTAAATTGTATAAAGCCACCTGTTGTGTTCCCATGAGTGTCTCCGATGTGTCCTCTATGTGTCCCCCAATAGAAAATATAAAAATCTAATGGGCATGTGGCATGTCTCATATGCGTATTTGAGCCTCACCAATTGTCAGACACGGATACGATGACTCTGCTTCATAGCTACCAAGTCTAATTTACAGAGACACTAACTGCACAAAATAAAATTCCCTGGAAAGATATGTTACTTTAGTATGGTAAGGATCGAAGACTGATGCTAAGTTCTATCATACATGACACAACACGGGAGACCGTGAAAGAAAAAAAATCATGCGATCTAGGAACAAAGAATTGGGTATGGGTGTTCGGTATGGATGCGTAGACATGTTCTAAAAATCAGTAGCGCTGGCCGGGCGTAAGGGGGCCGCCTAGAGCCTAAGCTGACTAGTCAGTGCCTTGAGATTACTCACTTTTTTCATTATTTTTAAAAATATTTTCTCCCTCTCTAGAATTTAAGAACTGACATAAGACTAGGAACAAATGATTTAAGGATAAAGTCATAACTAAAAATAAGAAAATAAGTAGTAACAAATAACACTTCAAAAACAAATTTCAATGTTAAAAGTAAAAAACCAAATCAAATTAAGAAATTAACACGTTTTTTTAATCAAGAAATTGGTTGATAATAATATTCATTTAAGCCTAATTCTTTTAAAGAAATTACAAAGTCAACCCTCCAAGTAATTGGGATACTTCATTAGTCGCCGGCTAATTGCCAACTATTGCCATAATGCCTAATATGCATCTAAAACATAAAGTCGTGGTGTCGGACTACCACCGCCTAGCACCTAGGTGCCAATTTGTCGGTCAACCGCCGCCTCGCGCTTAGGCACCGACTAGTCAGCCGCCTAGGTTGTCTTTCACATTAGTGTGTGCAAATAGAGTTGGAGCCACCGAACTTTAACTTTAGTGTATGCATCCTAGGCAAAAAAAGTCATACTTCTAAAATTTGAATCATTTTTTGACAAATCGATGTCTTATATGACTTAACAGTGTTACATAAAACACTCTACTCATTTTGAAGCAAGTGCACAACAAACATACATGTAACGACAACATTCGCAAAATAGCTAAAGAATAGTTGATTGAGAAGTATCGGACACATCCATCACCCTTCCAAGCGTGAAGTGTGCGGCTACTTGATGTTTTGATAATTAACACAGGTACTTGATTTGTTTGAAAGATTATTGTTCGATTTAATAATACCCAAATTATCTTTTCCTTCTCATTACGTTATAGTTATACAATAGCAAAAAAGAAATAAAATAATTACACTATGACCCTTATCTGCTAATCTATTTACATAATAGAACAAATCTAAACTAAATACGTTACACACTCATAACTTAACACTCCCCCTCAAGTTGATGCAAAGATATCAATCAGGTCCAACTTGAACACAATGGGGTGAAAACTCTTACTCCCCAACCCTATTGTAAAGATGTTAGCTAATTGATCTTCAGATCTCACAAAAGACATACATATCGAAACCTCACTTAGTTTTTCCTTGATAAAGTGTTTGTCAATCTCTATACGCTTCGTTCTGTCATGTTGAACAAAATTATGAGCAATGCGTATGACAACTTTATTGTCACAGTAGAGTTTCATAGGACCATTCTCAAACATTCCCAAATCACGTATCAAGGTTTGGAGCAACAGAAGCTCACAAACACCATGAGCCATAGCACTATACTCAGCTTCTGCGTTAGACCTGGCGACCACTGATTGTTTCTTACTTCGCCAAGTAACTAAATTTCCCCCAAAGAGAGTACAGTAGCCAAAAGTAGAGCATCTATCATCCATAGAACCAGCCCAGTCGGCATTAGTGAATGCCTCCAACCGCAGATGACCATGATTAGAAAACATAATTGCTTTTCCTGGAGCTAATTTGAGATACCTCAAAATACGATAAACTGCATCCAGATGTGAAGTACAAGAATCATGCATAAACTAACTAACAACGCCCACTGCATAAGTAACATCTGATCGAGTGTGGGCTAAGTATATTAGTCGATCCACTAGGCGCTAATATCTCTCCTTATCAGTGCGCTCCCCCAAGTCTCCACTAAGATGATGATTCGCTTCAATAGGGGAATTTGTAGGTCTACAACCCAACATACATGTTTCTTCTAAGATATCAAGTATGTACTTTCATTGGGAGATAAAAATACCATTTTCAGACCTTGCAACTTCCATTCCAAGAAAGTACCTCAGTAATCCCAAATCCTTCATTTCGAATTCTTGAGTCAGACTAGACTTGAAATTAAGAATCTCATCCACATTATTGCCTGTTATTATTATATCATCAACATAAACAATAAAGATACCAATCTTACCAACACTTCCCTTGACAAACATAGTATGATCGATATGACTCTGGTTGTACCCAAACCTCAACATAGCCTTTGAAAATCTGCCAAACCAACCTCTAGGTGACTGCTTCAACCCATAAAGGGCCTTTTTCAATCTACACACCTTTTGCTCTATCTCAGAGGAAGAAAAATTTGGTGATATATCCATATACATCTCCTCCTCTAACTCACGAAGAAATGCATTCTTCACATCAAACTGATGAAGATACTAATTCAAATTGGCAACACAAGGGAGTAGAGCTCACACAGAGTTCATCTTCGCTACTAGAGCAAAAGTCTCCTCGTAATCAATACCATAGGTTTGAGTAAAACCCTTGGCCATAAGTCTCGTCTTGTATCTCTCAACTGTACCATCAGTATTCTACTTAACAGTGAAAACCCACTTGCATCCCACTGATTCTTTCCTCCCGAAAATAATACTAGTTCTCAAGTACCATTCTTTTTCAAATTTGTCATTTCCTCTACCATAGCTCCTTTTCAATAATGTATCATGGTTGCATCCTTCCAATTATGTGGAATAGATATAAAAGATAGAGACTAAAAAGAGGCATGGTACGCAGGAGATAAACAATCATAAGCGACAAACTGGGAGATGGGATGTTGAGTACAAGACCTAACACCTTTCTGAAGAGCAATAGGAAGATTATCAAAATTAACAAAGGGAGGTTCAATGAGAAAAGAGTGATTACCAGATGAGTCAGCCGAGGAGTCTGAAACTAGAGCAGACGACTGTGATGGACAAGATGGTATCACACATGAGGACTTTTTATTTTTTCTCTAGCTAGTGTAGATCTTTAAGTTAGCCTCTTGTAGCCAGTGTATACGTTCACCCATATCACCACCAAAGTCATATATGGCTCCTTCAGCAGATATTGGTGAGTTTTCCTTCTCCCCTTCACCATGGTTATAAAATAGTCTCCCCCTCGCTATGATTATAAAACAGTTTCTCCCCCTCATTATGATTATAACAGGTAGAAAAATCTTCCTTCGCTCCCTCTAAAGAGATGGAGTGGAGGGAGAGTAAAATGACTCTTGTCTCCCAAAAGGTGACATCCGTAGAGACAATAAACTTTCTAGAGGAAGGATCGTAACATTTGTAACCCTTCTGGGTAGGAGAATACCCAATAAAAACACATTTATGGGCTTTCGCACCTAACTTACCACCCAAGGGGTGAGGGGCATGAACAAAACACACACAACCAAAAACTCGTGGAGGAAGAGTCGTGACACGGAAACTACTATGAAGATAATCAAGATGAGTTTTGAATTAGAGAACAGTGGATGGCATGCAGTTGATAAGATAGGTGGCAGTTAATAGCGTTTCACCACATAAAAATTTAGGAACATTCATAGTGAACAAAAGAGAGTGAGCTACCTCAACAAGATGACGGTTTTTGCGTTCAACAATTCCATTTTGTTGTGGTGTGTCAACAAGTCGTCTGAAAAAAATACCATTTTCATCTAAAAAGGTCCGAAAACTCCTATCTATATACTCGGTGCTATTGTCACTACGGAGAATTTTGATCTACTTATCAAATTAAGTGCGTTACCATCGCATGAAAAGATCTAAAATAAGAAAAGACTTCCCTTATAGACTTAAGTAAATATACTCAAGTGACACGAGAATAACAGTTAATAAAAGTGATAAACGACCGATAACCTTTTAGAGATAGAACAGGAGACAGACCCCAAATATCAGAATGGATAACTACAAACGAATAATCACTTCTTAATAGGTGCATAAAAAGAACTTTTACGTTTTCCAAACTCACAGGCTTCACAAAAAACCTGATTTCGAGAATAATATTTAACTAAACTATAAAAAAAATTCTCTAAGATTCCAAAAGAAGGATGACCTAATCTACGGTGCCACTAATGTAACATATAAATAGCTGAACTCGCATCTTCTTGCAGAGTTAGATCACATGACATGGGTAAATGAAATGGATGAGGTTCAGAGTCCAAGAAATAGAGGTCACCATGTGCTTTACCACTGTCAATCACCTTTCCCGTATCCAGTTTCTGAAAAACACAATGAGTAGAGAACAAACTCACGGAGCAATTTGCAGAACGAGTAAAATTACTAACAGATAGAAGATTAGTGGCAAAATTTAGAATACGTATAACTGAAGAGAGAAACGAGGGAGAATAGCAAACGAAACCTTTCCTTGAAATAGTAAAGAACCCGTCTACTATTCTAACTTTATCCTTAACAGAACTGGTAGAGTAAGAATCAAACAAAGAGGAACAACCTATCATATGATCTGAAGCACCAGAATCTATAATCCAATGAACAGTTGAAGAGGCAGTAAATGCAAGAGCTATGATACCTGTGTGAGTAAAATTAGATGAAGCGGAGACTGTTGTGGAAGCGAAAGCTATTGTAGAGGGAGAATCAGTCTAATCCATAAGGCGCCGGAGAGCCTGTATTTCCCCTTGAGAAAAATCACCAACATGATCAGAAGAGGCCTAAGCCCCAGCACTAAAGTCAGAATTAGGCAAGGTGTCAACTGCAGACTTCGGAACATGGGCCTGGGCTTGAGAACAGCCAGAACCACGACCAGGATACTGCGTCCACCCCCGCGCCCACACCGGAGGCGGCTATGTAACTTCCAACAAAAATCTCTGGTATGGCCGGTATTATTGCAATAATTAACCCAATAGACTCACAATGAATAAGCTCACTGGTTTGTCTGGTACTAACCATACCGCAATGCAAAAGAGAGATACCCAACAAAACCAAAAAATAGAACCAGCAAATCAAAAAACTAGCAGAAACAAAACTTGATCGCAATAGTGGAACGAATACTGACAAAAAAAGTTGCAACGACAGGTCTGGCAAGAAACAGAAACAACACTGAAGGAGGCTACGGTAACGGCCCAAAATAGTGTAGAAACGGCGTAGGTAGCAAAGCTCTGATACCATGTTCTGAAGGGTTATAGTGGGCTGATGGCTAGGGTTTCGAACAGCTCTAATACCATGTTCGATTTAATAGTACCCAAATTATCTTTTCCTTCTCATTAAGTTGTAGTTATACAAGAGCAAAAAAGAAATAAAATAATTACACTACAACCCTTATCTAATAATCTATTTACATAATAGAACAAATCTAAATTAAATATGCTACACACTCATAACTTTAACAATTATTATCTTGTAGCTTGTGATACATATGGCATAACTATATACACATATTTGTACGTAGGAATATTACACATGTTCCTACTTGTCTGTGCACATCAACATGGATAAATAAAGTAACACATCTTGAGTAAGTGTTCACAAGAGAACAAAGTGCAGCACAAGAACAAGGGCACAAGAAAGCAACCAACTATGCATGCTTTCATCTACCCTAACACATCCGCCAAAAAAGAGGAGAATAGGAATTTCCCTAGAAGACCTTTATTGAACTACGCGGTAGCAATTCTTATGCTCTATATAGACAACAGGCGGACAAAACAAAGAGATTGAAAGGGCAGAACATCTCAGATAATCTTACCACTTGTTCGATAGCTTGACATACATTGTGGGCTCATCTCGAAAGCTTAAGCTGCTGGGACAAATTGGTAGCTTAACATACTTTTGAGCTCTATTTGGTTCAAGTCCCTCTGCCGCATTGGTTGCCCAATTGAATTCTACTTCTGCGTTTGCATTCTTTTCCTCCATGTATGACTGTGTGCATCTATGCGTATAAGAACGTCTTGCACGCGAGGTAGAGGGTTGCATAGCTTGTTATACATTGTTGAGCCCATTTTCTAATAGAGCTTTGGGGACAAATTGGCAACTTGACACTGCTATCATTTTCTTCCTACCAAGAACAAGTAATTGTCGTCGAATTCTAATGCTAAAGTTTACGATGAAGAGCACAACTCCAGCATGTTGCCAGAAAACTGAAGACAGGACATCATGTTTAACAATTGACCTCTTTAGAGTTACAATATTGCAGCACAGAAATGCCCTATTACATTATTTTGTTGTTGTTGTGTGAGATGTGACTTCAATTAAATTTGTAAATCGACAATATAAAATATTAAATGTGAATATAAAACATTATAAGTAGAATATGAAAACAGTCAAAACACAAAAAATTCGCTCAACCTTGCCATCTTTTCTGTGAGCACACCTGCTCGATAACATCATTCGGAAGTGTGTTAGATGATTCAATTATATAATGAACAACAAAATCAGTGAATTAAAAAAATTTCCACAAACAATCATTGGATTGAGATTTCCAATTAAAAAGTGTAATACAAGACAATGTCAATACATGTAATTAGGTGACACCTATTTAACAAGGAATGGGAACGGGAACGGGAACGGGAACGTGGTGGGGAACACAACCTAAATGTGGTACGCATAGGCTTCTATAGATTACAATACTAGAATGTATTTTTTTTGCGTGATGTAAACATTTAATATTAAATTAGAGGTTTTTTCCCAATTACTCTTGTAATATTTCCAGAAGCATTATGGCCTTCACAATCCGCCCCCACGTTTTGTCTTGAAAAGCACCAAAACCTCTAGATTTATAGTTGATTTCACACCAAAAAAATTCCCTAAGAAGAATATAAGAGAAAGAAACAGCAAATACTTCAGATCGCTGAATTCACCATTCAAAACCTAGTGTAGCATATTACGGAACATGGGTAGCTAAACATAATTGGCTAGGATATTTCATATAAGTGTTTTCTGGTGTCACAAGGTGACATAAGGGCGGTGTACATTGAAAACTGATCTTATGGTGATCATGCTAAGAAAAATAGCCCACGCACCGCTAGCGGGCCAGTCGAAATATAGCCCTTCGGCAGTTTAGCATGCTAACGCATAGCATTGGCAGGATCCTTCTAATATCATGTGCAGGAAATGGTCATAATGATACAGCTGGTTTCCAACGCCACTCTCATCTAATAAGAAACTACAACGGGAAAAAAAAGCCATAATCAAGGAGTTAGACAATTATGTGGCCCTCTAAAAGAAAACACGAAGGAATGCCGGATTCAAGTGCTTCGATTGAAAATAACTCTGCTTTAGTAGATGAAGGCATTTCAAAACAAGACCGTAGATAAAAGAAGAAATAAAATCTATGTTTACGACTTGATTATTTGCATGCATCTGCTATTTACACAACTCAATAACACTTCGAGCATAACACATTACACGTAAGAAAAAACACAAAAAAACAAGGACAAAAATCTACACAGCTATTACAAGGCATATAACATTATCTTAAAGACGAATATAAGTACCTCTTTCTAATGTGACGTGCTGCACAAGTTTCCATATAAAACATATTACATATATGTTTTACTGTGCAAGCGAAACTTTCATTGCTTAAAGAATTCAACAGCTTTATTTGAGAACATTCATACAACTTCAACAGCATAAGATTGTTTTTATGTAAATGGACCTTTACAAAATCAAACAAATAAGCTTCTAAAAAAGATTTGGAACTCTCTTTCAATACTGGCAGATATATAAAAGTTCATGTCATGGAGGTCAAAAAATAAATTGCTGCCAAAACTAAGGACCTGAATTGTATTTATTTTTTTGGAGAAAAGTCGCAAATCTACGATGGGACTTGCTTCCAAATGCTTATTAGCTAAGATATCGTGGATCTATAAGGATTAATTAAATTTCCTTTTTTCTTTTATTTCAACGAAAACTAAAAAAACAGAATATCAAACAGGCAACAAGAAACACATGATGGCTCCCAAATCTAGAGCAGCATCACAAACATTTATACTTTGACCAAACAAATAAAAGAACACACATTTTTTGGTTAAGGAGATACGACCCAAACGTTTACAACCCAAACGTTCTACACACCAAACCTTGAAACCTTCTTCTGTGTCTTCAACTTTGTAAGCGCAAGAATCATAAACGTGGCCTTTTTATGCAGAGATCTGCTAAATCAGTAACTAGACAATCATCACAACCATGGATACTTCGACTCAAAAGAGAGGCAATTATTTTGATACAAAATACTTCAGAACCTTGAAACCTTTCTTCAGGTTCGATTTTTTATGCTCATATTTTGTAAGACAAATTATCATAAAAGTTTGTTCTTATACACAGATCTGCCAAATCCAATAACTCGTGGGTTGTCTCAAGGTTTTAAAAAGATGTTATAGCTATAGTGATCATGCAACAAAGGCATCTATAGGCAATTTGCATGTGACGATCTTGTTTCATGCGTAAGATTGAAACAAAGGTGCTTCAAACCCTCAGTCACTTAATCCAGGAAATTTAAGGATTCGTTGATTTGAAAAAATCTCAGAATGCAATATAAGTAAAAGAGAAAGAAGAAAGCTAGAGAATGACTTACCAAAGCTTCTTGACTCTAATTTTGCAGCTTCACTACCATATCGGAGGACAAAAATTCTTTGATTGCCGACTCCGCGCCTTCTTCTCCAAGTTCTAGGGTTTACAAAAACTCGTCCCCTTTTATATTTAGTTTCAATTAGAATCCTCTGCGGCTTTACTAAAGTCTCGTGAGTAAGGATACTATGGAGTTACTTCCAAACTACTACTACGAACCTCCCCATAAAGCACCACCAAGAAAGTAGTAAAAGGAATCAGATCATCATCACAGGCCCAATAACGTCCAGTTGTCATCAAGATAATCGTCGTTGACATGTACCAATCAGGAGCAAGATTCGCTCTTAGTCTTTTTTTCCTTCTCTCATTCTTAAATTGGATATCAAAAACATGTCTCTCGATGCTACAAGAAATGACAATCAAAATGGCAATATATATTCTTTTCTCTTCAGTAGGTAAGTTTTTTATCTTCATTTGACAGTACTTCCAAGTGTTTCGCTCTTTAATAAGGAAAATAATTACATACAACTTGCCAAATGCGAGACAAAAGACATTAAAGTGCATAATGTTGCTGATACTAATTTACTGAATGATACTATTATTAATAAACGCGAGAAATAATGAGCTATACAATGTGTACAATTAACCTAAGTTCGTGTGTCGCTTGCACCGTGTCCAAGTGCTAGATCCATCTAATTCCCAAGCTTAAGGACAAGAGGACAAGATATTTATTTGTGTTTACATCTTACATTTTCTAGAGTAAATTATATTTATAAGGGTTCCAACAACATGTCATGCATAAATGGGAGCTCTATTCGATGGTGTACAACCAAAATTGACTAAATATTCCAAGCTTTCATGTATTTCAGTTATGCCTCCTAAATGTTTACTATATCCTGCTTAACAAAATATTTTATCATTGTGGCCAAATTATTTTTACTTGATTTCTTCCAGTGATACACCTTAATTCTATTATGTCCTTGCAGTGAAGTAAGGGAATACCCAAATTCAAGTATTTCAGCCGTTGGTGGACTATAGAGTCTCTAATCTCCGTTGCTATGTCTCACTTGGAGTTCTCTCTCTTTTCTAACCTTCCCTACAAACTGCATTATGATCTAAATTCTTGTAAAACAAAGTGACCTCAAAACAACTATAAAAGACGTGTGTTGTGAAGGCTACTTAATTTACACAGAGGGCGAGTAAGTTAAGGAATTAGCAGGGACAAATTTTGTAGGGGGTAAAGTAAATGTACATTTTGGTAATTAACCATCATATCTGTGATTACAAAAATTATCCTTGTCTTTTCACCATATAACATAGGAATGATCTTAAACTCATCAACGCTCAACTTCTCATATTTCTTTCGCTTCTTTTTTTCGGGGTATGGATTTTATGTCTTTTTGTTCATCAGTCTGTCTCATTCTCCCAAAATACTCCTAAGGAATTTTCTCACAAATTTTTGAAAATTAAAACTCAACTTACTAGGTTTACTTTCAGTTTTTGTTCAAGTAGGTAGGTAAATGGTCACTGTAAACTTGCAGGCGCGTCTAATGAATATATTTCCAAAGAGCTTTGTGGTTGAAATGTTTGTACTTACCAACTATAGAAAGTGGACAAACGTTAAACCGCAATTAGCTACTATGTAACAAACGTTAGAAACCAATTTTATTACTATGAATATAGCCAACCATAATCAATATTCATTGCATACATACAAATTGCAACGAGGAAGAAGCCTCCGTATATAATGAACATATGCACAATAAAATGGAATAAATTACCACTATTTGACAATAATTTCACACTTTCCTGTCCAAATTTGTATTTTTTCTGTTTCCCATTAGCATCATAGGCATGGAAGGATACGCTAGGCACAAAACTTAGGTGATCTAATATGAATTCAGTATCAACTCATGCTTAGGTTATCAAGCATATCCATGTAATCCTCATTCACCATTTCCACAGTTTCACTGACTCTCTTTAAAACCATTTCATATCCAATTCCACAAGCCAACAACCTAGTAGCAGGATCCTCCTATCGAGGTCGCAGATCCAGCTCTGCACACTCCCAAATCAGACTCTACTGGAAACCTTGCTCCATCGGAAAAAGAGCTCGTTCTCAACTAGGATAGAACCTCTCACGCATATAAATCCCAAAATGAAAAATACCGAGCAAGAGAAATATGAAGTAATGATGAGACGGCAGAAAAATATTACTTAAATTTGCTCAAGTACTTAGCATAAACATAATATTTACTTATATAAACTAAGACAATTAACATGAATTACGAATCGACATGTATCTTGAGAGTAATAAAAAATTATCTTTTTAGAATATCTATATCTTTGTTACATCAAAATATTGCACACTCTTATAGACGCACCCAACCTTAGGTCTACTATATCATCTTGCTCCCCCGCATCCTTAGAATATCCCATCTTATTCATTTCCTCTCTTAATCTTCCTCTCACCGTGGTAGCTTCTGCACCCACCCGGCTTCGTGCAACTAAGGCCAACAGAAGCAACACAAATAAATGAAATATTGCACACTCTTATAGACGCACCCAACCTTAGGTCTACTATATCATCTTGCTCCCCCGCATCCTTAGAATATCCCATCTTATTCATTTCCTCTCTTAATCTTCCTCTCACCGTGGTAGCTTCTGCACCCACCCGGCTTCGTGCAACTAAGGCCAACAGAAGCAACACAAATAAATGAAATTTCGATCTTCACAATAAACTGGTTATGCTGTTAAATGCAAATTTTGACACGACATAACATGGAGCCCGCTCCACATTAAAAAAAGAAACACTATTAGAACATTAGTTTAATTTGTATTCCAATTGCTCTGTTGCCACAATTTTAGAGAGTACATTAAACAAGTTCAAACAGAAATCTTAACCTGCAAGTAGAGGACTGATATATCTTCTCGATCTTTGTTGTCCAAGCCTTGAGATGCATCTGATGGTGGAGATATGGAATCCGCTATTATAGGTTCCACTACATTCACTTGTCCTAGTCCTCCATGCATCATCAAAAAGTATAGCAAACCCTGTACAATAAACAACTAAGTCATTTTTTCCTAGGAGTTGGTTCAGGTGAAAAGTGGCAGCAACTGCAGGCCTTGCGTTCATAGCTCCCACCAAAGTGCAGCAGTAGATTTAAAACAAAAATCTATCACATAGAGAGACTGCAAAATTTTCAATACCAAAACCCATCTCAAGATACAGTGTCCATATATGTTTTGTATGCGAAACACAACATACGAAACAGGAATTCCAGTGCCAATTCACGAAATAGCAAAATGTTAAATCTGAGCCTTGAAGTCCCTATCCCATGTTCAAATTGGAAAAAGTATCACCTTATTCCCTATAACAATCCGAGGAAAGCACAGATAACATAGTAAGAGAGAACTTGAACAGGTGCTTCAAGACCGACACAAAGTCATTAATGACAGATCCTTATTGCATGTTCATTGTCACCTGCAGCAATATAATCACATGTGTGTACATGTAACAAGGACGGGATACCTCTAGAAGTAGTCTGCAATGAGGTACATGTCGTATGCCATCTATAATTATATCTCTGGCTGCATCTATGCTACCTGTCATCTGTGAACCAATTAAAAAGTGTAAGAGAGAATAGTCAACAACTTGTAAAGTGGCAAGAAAATATAGAAGATGGTATGTATTATGGTTATTGGTAGTTTTGTACTTGGAACAGCATAAAGTATAAAACAGGTGAATGAGGGGGAGACCAACGATTCTTGACTCTCTTCTGCCACCGTACATTGTCTACTCTGTTCACTCCATTCTTCTCTTTTCTCTATTATACTAGATTTGACAATGTATCAGAGCAATAAGTGATGGAGGCTACAAACTGTCCACAGTTCTTTACCATTTTGTGGCAATGAAAAAGAAAAAGGGAACTAGGGACAACCTAATAGTATCTCCTGAAATTTCCTAGTTCATGAGATGATTTTTTGTTATTATTATTTCATTTGAAGAAAAGTGGGGCCGATAAAGAAATGGTGCTATTTTACAGAAAAATAAGTGATCGAGCCCGTTCGAAGCTATTGGTACTTGAGGACACTTCTGTAGAGCCAAGTGGAGCTTTAGCACATTATATTGGCTTCTACACCACTTATGTATTGCTAGACCTAGAACATGTGGCTAGGGTTTGTTGACAAGCTAAGCACTATTGTGATGAGCTCTCTCCATGTGCAGTGAGGAGAGTAGATTCAGCCATGGTGTTGGAACTCCTGATGATAGCCCATCTATCAAGATCAGTTCTGTTAAGTTGGATGGCACCAGCCACCAACTGTTTGTCTGAACACATTCTTCAACATTAAATATTGTTCTCACCATCTATCTGATTATGTCGCAGCTGCACTAAATGAGTAAAATGAACTCTAGAGAATGCTCTGTTATGTCTTGACTGGTGAACTGTGTGAGCTTGATGGCATCAATATGTAGTGCAATCATATTCAAGTTCAAGGACCTAGACCAGTTCCTGTTCCCCACACAGAGAGAGGACAATGCATATGCCACGCAATAAAGAACAGGTGTAATGGTAACCTGCTATTTTCTGGTTAGGAACGTTGCACTTTCAATCATCACAGGTACTCTACATGATGGAAAACTAAATCAGTAAGTTCTGTTCTACCCGTTTTTTATGAAAATTTTCGGGTAGCAGGGGCTAAAGAGAAGTCAAGTATAGGTTACGTTGTGTGGATGATTAAGAAGGTCACTTTGTAAAGCAGAGAATCAGGAGGAATGGCAATTATATAACATATACCCAAAGCCATTTGGTGTAACGAGATGGTGATCACATTGTACTCGTACACAAGTACATAGACATGAAATGCAATTTGGTTTGCTTTGACCAATTTTTACTCAAATTTTTAGCAATGGTAAGTGATAAGCACTTCTTCCGGTGGGATTATTGGATCAGGGCGAATCTATAAAACTATAAACAAAACCAATTTTTCAGCCTCCCAACCACACTCCTCACACAGTACATGTAGGCATAGGGATGTGCATCACTACAGACGTGCTATACTTTAGGTGGGGATTGGGTCAGGACAATGTTACCCATAGATAATGCTGAACAGAGAGAGACAGAGAGAGAGAGAGAGAGAGAGAGAGGGGAGGGAGGGGGCTACAAAAGAAGCAAGCGGATCAGTTCATGTACAAGGAAAACCCTTAAAGACCTACAACAGGAACACAGAGACAACCATTCCTCAATTTATCATCAGAAAAAAAGTTCTGAAAACAGTAATAGGTAGAAGATCTAATAAAACTACAACAGTAATAGGAAGAAATGAAAATTTATAACCCAAGTCAGCATGTATAAACAGACCATAACGCTATGCTAAAGAGAGCAGTATGCATGGCTTGCTTACCATATATTTAAGACGAGAAAAATGAATAAACAGAATCGGAACACTATGCAACCTCTGCCTCTCTGCTGCCATTGCAAGTGCTTTCTCATAAACAGTCGAAGCTGCTGCAAAATTTCCCTGACAACATGGGGTACAATTTCAAGTGGAACTCCTCAGTCCATATCTAAAAAAATATGGACAGTTGATTACATACCAGCCGTTTTTCCATATTGGCTTCTTTTACAACTTTTTCCATGAAGTCAGAATTGAACTCTTCATCAGCCAAAATAAATGCAGCACGTGCACCACATCTGTCCCCTATTTGCTCCTTAAACCGAGCCTTAAACAGATGGATTGCTGGCACATTCTACAATCAGTGTAAGAGGAGGCCACAATCATGCTAATCGTTTACGAAAAAAACCACAACAGTAGAAATTAACCAAGTTTCAATGCCGCGCGATTTAACAGAAGAAGAATTTGCAGTTTATTAAGCAAACCTGAACTAATGTACAGAAGTTATTCAGAGAGAACTCATGACCTTCAAGCCAGAAATTTTTCAAGTTCCACTTTGCTAATGTTTACATTTAGGAATCAGTATATCTACGATTCTATGTACACCATATTATTTCTGTGGAGGCTGGATTTACAGACTCTCCCGCGAATCTGTTGGAGAGAACTATTGATGCTCCTAGAATCACTCCTCACGTTCTGGTTGGACCTTCTCTGCAAGACCAACAACCAGTAAGAGACACCCAGGCTGGTGGCTGGAATGCCCTTCAATGGCTAAGTTAGCAACAGAAGGAGTGCACTTGAAGAACAAGGTTCTTCTGAGGAAAGATGAATGGCAAGCAGAAAAGTAGTTAACTGCTTACAAACTTGCATACGTGTATTCTTTCCATTGCATGGAATTCAATCCCCTTTGTTGCTAGATTGTGGTTCCTATTTATAATCATCAGTTGAGTGTTGATTCAGGGACACTAGAGTGCATTTGTTATACCTAAATTCTGTCCAAATTCCGTTTTTGGGTAGTTGATTTGACATATCAAAATCATTATATGTGCATGCTGTCCATGCAAGGTGGTCAGTTGGTTGTGTCAAATCGACACATCTCTTGCATAGTTTGTGGATGGGTTTTCCCTTTCAATGGAAACGTTTTGGAAGATGGCTCGGATGATTGATGCCGACCAGCAGGTAGTCTATTCGGATCGTCAGCATCTAAAAGTGTTCTCCTTCATTGATGCAGAATGTACTTGGCATGGTTCCAAACTCACCTCCCGCATTAAATGCGATGTGCCCCCAAGAATTATTCAGGAGCTTTCTTCGAAATGTGCCCCTATGACTTCTGCCCAAATTCTTATATAAACTAGGACCGAGGGAAAATTTCCTCCCCACTCTACTTGTGCCTCTTCCCTTAGCAAATTTCTTTTGAGCGTATATTCATATCCTATGCTTTCATAAGTTTCCTTTCCTCTTCTTTTCTGATAGTACATCGACTGCTTTGAGGAATATGCTTTCCGATAACCATATGTCTAGATTCAAAGATTCTTATAGAATCTCATACTCTGTGGTGCTTCATCTTCTGGCGAAGGATTATTACCACCCCGAATCCTCCTCTCGCAATCGAAGATCCTTTGCAATACACCTTCCATTACTTCCAGGGGTGCTGTCTCCTCACTGGTAGGTCTGGGGGTTGGCCCCTTCTCCTCGGCAATTGCGGTGGTGAGACCAACTCCTTCAGCTTGATCCTTAGTGAATTATGGGATGAAATCGGCCAAAATTTTGCCCCCTTGATTGCCGTCCTTAGTTTGTAGTTTACTTCATATTGTCCCAACTCAACAACCCATTTCGAGATTCATCTTGTCATGTCGGCCTTCCTCACCAGTGCCCTGAGATGCCGATCGGTATAGAGCATGATGGGGTGAGCAAGGAAATAGTGTGGTAGCTTTCTTGAGGCAACTAATAGCGCCAAGGCCAGTTTCTCCAATGTGAGGTATCTAGTTTCAACTTCAATAAAGGTCTTGCTAACACAGTTCTGAATCTTGCATTCTTCCTTGAGCAGGGTCACACTAACAGCATAATCGTACAGTTCTAGGTGAATGTACAATTCCTCTATTAGTGTCTGCATTGAGACAAGCGGAGATGTCGAGAGGTAGGCTTGGAGTTCTTCCATTGCTCGGTCGCCTCCTCCGTCCATTGGAACTTGGTGCCTTTCTTCATTAGCTAGAATAAGGGGAAAACGGTCTGAGGACCGGCTTATGAACCGAGTTAGAGCTGCAGCCATGCTCATAAGCTTCTAAACCTACTTCACTTTGGTCGAACGTTGCAACTCCATCATGATCTCGACCTACCCTGGACCGGCTTAGTTCCTCTCCACGTGATCATCATATACTAGAGGAAATTCCTTGATTCCAACACGAAAGCGCATTTTGAGGCGTCAGACCACATATTGTATTCCTTGAGGGTGTTGAAGGTTGCTTGGAGGACCTATTTCCAGGCTCCTTAGACTCCACAAGCAAGCCATCAATGTAGACTTTCATGCTTTGCCCAAGCAGATTACAGAACATTTTCTTGACAAGCCTTTGGTGAGTAGAGCCAATGTTCTTCAGTCCAAAGGGCATTACTTTGTACCAATAAAGTCCTCTGGGTGTGATAAACATTGTCTTCTCTTGGTCAAGCCCATATATGGCTATCTGATGGTAACCCCTTGGTGTTTAAGATTCTTTCATGTATTTGCCACCGAGTCCACCAATTGGTCTATTTTTGGAAGGGGGATTGGATGTTTGGAGCAAGCCTTGTTCAAAGTTGAAGAGTCGACACAAACACGCCTTTTTCCATTCTTCTTCTTTTTTTTTTACTACGACCGTGTTTGACAACCACTATAGATATGCCACTTCCCGCGTGGCTCCAGCCTCAAGGAGCTTTCTACTTCTTCAATGATCGCTTTTGCATGTTGCATGATGGATCTTCAATTCTAGTGCTTTACCAGGTGATCTCAGAACTGACATTGAAATGGTGAATGGCGATCTCAGGGTCTATCCCAGGCATTTCATATGACATCCAATCGAACACCTCGATGTTTCTTAGGAGAAAGTACAACGCCATTTCTTCTTTCTTAGATAAAGAAGCACCGAACAAGAAGTATCACTCCGGATTACTGAATCAATCTCTACCTTTTTCAACTCGTCAATTGTTTTTGTTCGTGCCGACTCCCAACATCTTTTAGCATGGGCTGGTCAGGCACTTCCGCCATCTATACTTACTTTGTTTTTTCCTCCCTTCGCAAGACATCATCATGCATTCCCGAGCGATTCCGGCACACTCTTACCGTATCGGAGTTGCAAGCTTGAGCAGGTGAAAGCTTGAGGGTACCGCTTCTAAGGTTGAATTTCATCCCCTACCCACGTTAACATTACACATGGAGGGGATTTCGAGGACAAAGAATTCGCACTTCTTTATTACACTTCATGGGGTCACATCTGACTCTTTGCGTCCAATCTTTCCAAACGTGTTGTAGAACATCACTTCTAATGAACTACCCGAGTCGATTAAAACTTGTTGTACACATATCTGTTAGGAGAAATCCCACACCAAATCTAGAGTAGTGGGGTGTTTATTTATAATAAAATAATGAGATTAGGGTTCATCTAATAGACCCTAACAACCTAGGCCCGTTAGGGTTTAAAATGAACCAAAGCTAGTAACTAACACGCTCCCTCAAACTAGCGCATATACATCAATCATGCCCAATTTGTTACATATATATAAAACCCAATTACCAAATAATGGTTTAGTAAAGATATCTGCAAATTGTTTACCGGGGCGCACGACTATGATTTACCGTGCCCTTCTTGTATTCATCACCGATGAAGTGATAGTCGATCCCAATATGCTTCATCCGTTCGTGAAACACAGAATTGGTGGTAATATGTATTGCAGACTGACTATCACACCACAGTTGGGTCAGCCCTTCCACTACTACTCATAATTTGGAGAGAATCTTCCGAATCCACATAATCTCAGAAGTGGCTAGGGCCATGGCCCTATACTGTGCCTCTGCACTCGAACGAGCTACAACAGTTTGTTTCTTACTTTTTCAACTGACCAGGTTACCCCCAACTGTGACGGAAAACCCAGAGGTGAACCATCTATCAACTAGACATCCTGCCCAATCCGCATCTGTGTATCCCTCTATCCTGGTGTCCTTGATTATAGTATTGAATGTCTTTCCTTGGATTACTCTGTAGGTACCGAAGGATACGTAGAACTGCATGCCAATGAGGTACCCGTGGGTTCTAAGCAGACTAACTAACAACACTTATAGAGTAAGCAATGTCTGGTCTCGTCATTGTAGTCAAACAATTTAACTTCCCAACCAACCGCCAATACTGATCAGGGTTAGGAAAGAGATCACCAGTACCTGGTAGTAACTTTGCCCTGGGTCCATAGGTGAATCTGCTGAAACAGCCCTGCATCAGACAGAATATCCAAGACATATTTGCGCTGAGAGATGATAATACCCTTTTTTCCTCACAACACCTCAATGCCAAAATACTTCAACTGACCATTGAGGAGTTGCTTAAGATCAATAATACTCTGCGCATCATCACCTGTAATGACAATATCATCCACATACACAATCAACATAATGCATCAAGATGATAGGTTGCGATAGAAGACCGAGTGATACTTCGCTGACTGGGTCAGTCCAAAACCAGTAATCACCTAACTGAACCGACCAAACAAGGCCTTCGGAGACTGCTTTAACTCATAAAGAGAGTGGCAAATCCGATAGACACGGCGTGCCCCTCCCTGAGTGACAAACCTGGGTGATTGCTCGTACACCTCCTCAGTCAGATCACCATGAAGAAACGCATTCTTCACATCCAGTTGACACAATGGCCAAGAATGAGTGACAGCCAAAGACAGAAGGAGATGGAGGAAGGCCATTTTGGCCACCGGAGAAAAGGTCTCAAAGTAATCGACACCATACGTTTGGGCATAACCCTTGCCACAAGACGGGCCTTAAGCCGAGCAATAGATCCATTGAGATGTATTTTGACTGGTAAATCCATTTGCAACCGATAGCTTTCTTTGCAGAGGGGAGATCAACAAGATCCCAAGTATGATTGACCTCCAAGACCTACATCTCCTCCTCGATAGCAGCACACCAACCTGCATGCGCCAAAGCCTCACCAAGAGTACAGGGTTTGGCACGGACTCCAAGCTAACAATTAAGGAGCGAATAGGAACCGCCAAGCCATGGCAGGAGGTAACATATAAGGGGTGATCACGGAAGGAGCGGTAGGGGCAGTGGGCGGCGCAGTGGTAGTATCAGAGGATGATGCGGGATCCGTCGACAAAGCGACTGGCTCAGTAAGAAGAAATGGTGCAGGGGGTGCCGGGGTGGAGAAGAAAAGTCATAGACACGGGTGACGGAGGAGGACTCAGTCTCGACAAATGCCACATCCCGAGAGGTAATATACCGACTCAACTATAGGGAGAAACACCAGTACCCCTTCTGTTTTTTGGAGTACCCAATAAAAACACATTTGGGGGAGCGAGGATCCAATTTGGACAAACCAGGACGAGTATCACGAAAGACACCCAAACAGGCGAAAAGGGAGGCTATATAGGGTGAGAGTAGGAAAAAGAAGAGAGTGAGGGGAGACCCCACAGAGTACAAATGAAGGTAAGCGATTGGTGAGATAGCAAGCGGTGAGAACAGCATCACTCCAAAAGTGTTTGGAAACACTAGCGAAAAAAGAAAGCACGAGCAATATCCAGAAGATGACAATTCTTGCAATCGGCAACCCCATTTTGTTGGGGGGTGTTTGGACAAGAAGTCAGGTGAACAACTCCATGGTGCGACAAATGCTCCTCAAACCAAGTGGGTGTGTACCCCGACCATTATCACTACGGAGAGTACGAACAGCATGACCAAACTAGATGCGAACCTCAGAGAAAAAAAAGCTCCAAACAAAGAACACTTCAAAGTGAGCACGCAAGAGATAAATGTAAGTAAAACGAGAATAATCATCCACAAAAGTCATAAAATAGCGGTAGCCTAAGGGATAGGAACAAGAAAGGGGCCCCACACATCAGTATGCACAAGAGCAAAAGGAATAGAACTTCTTTTATTATTACGGATGGGATAAGACACGGTGGTGTTTGGCTAAATGACAAGACTCACAAGATAAATGGAAAATACATTTAAATTCAGGACACAAAGTTTGTAAATTAGCTAAAGAAAGATGACCCGAACGACAATGAGCATCATAAGCAAAAGAAGAGAGCCCAGAGCAGGCAACCGGCTGATCAATCACATAAAGACCCCCCTGTAACACTTTCTTTACTGATAGTCCACTTCGTCATCAAATACTAAAAACACAATGATCAGGGAAAAATGT
This sequence comes from Arctostaphylos glauca, assembly GCA_019985065.2. Lineage (NCBI taxonomy): Eukaryota > Viridiplantae > Streptophyta > Magnoliopsida > Ericales > Ericaceae > Arctostaphylos > Arctostaphylos glauca. Next base: position 16,354,435 of record JAHSPW020000001.1, on the reverse strand, counting down.
TACCGAGCAGTTTAAATCTTTAGTAACTCGACTAACAGAAAGTAACTTAAAAGGAAAGCCAGGGGTATGTAACACATTCTGCAAAATCAACGAGGAAGTGGGTTTAGCGATTCCACAACTGTGAATATCAAGAAAAGAACCATTGGCCACTGTAACCTGCCAAGACCAGTAAAAGGAGAATACGCAGAAATAGTACCTGTAATCCTGGTCATATGATCAGAAGCACCAGAGTCAATAATCCAAGTGCGAGGAGTCACCATGCAATCAGTGAAGTTACCTGTAATAAATGTGCCAAATATAGGAGAAGAAGCCATAGGGGATGGAGCGTACCGGTCATATTCAGTGTCAGGCAAAGGTACCATGCGACCCTCGGAAGAAGAGGCAGGCATAGTGGTAACATAGGCCATAGGAGAGGGCTTAGAGCCCAACTAAGGACATTGTGGACGAATGTGGTCAGTAATGTCACAATGATAACAGGTGCGAATCTCCTGATACCCAGCACAGCCACTAGAACGCTCCGGCCTCGACGGCCTCCGCGAGCACCACTGGGAAAGAAAAACAGGCAACCCAATCAGTTGAATCAAGAGGCATAGTACGAGACTCGGGGTGACTCACTGATCAATTCACACGGCGAAAAGCCTCCGAGAGAGATAGAATATCGGCCCGTACAAATATCTGGGACCGGACAGTCTCACAGTCACCACCACCAAGACTGGCTAAATAGAGAACTACCATAATCTGATTGCGCTGACGGCGAAACACTGTCATACTCATCAGCAAGAGTCTTGAACCTAACATAGTGCTCCTAAAAAATCTTTCCCTCACACGTGAGTTAGAAGAAACCCTTCATCACATTAAACAGGCGGCATAGATCATTGGCGGTGGAATAGGTATTGGCCAAGGACTGCCAAATCTCCCTCACAGTATCAGCATTGGAGACCAATATCTCAACGGACTCATCCATAGAATTCAGCAATAGAGTAAACAGTCGGGCGTCATCCTAAAGCCAAAAACGGTACTGAGGAGAAGTCTCGGTAGGAGAACTCTCTGTCAGATGCGAATCCAGATCCATGTCCTGAAGAGACTTCAAGAACTTTTTTTTTTCATAAAACATAAGTGGACGGACTAGTAAGTTTGGTTTCCACCAGTCGAGTGGATGATGGGAAGATCTAAGGCCGGGGTGGCTCGCAATCCACCATAGGCTGAGCAAACGGAACAGCATCTAGTGACGAAGAGTCTGTAGTCGACATGACTACGAGAACAAATAATAGAGGAGAAGACAGATCCCCCTTCGACAACCAGACAACCTTTGGAAGCACCAAAACAAGAATCACCAAATTATTACCGCACAGGAACAAGGTCTAGAATAGAAACAGAACAGCCATAGCCAAAGGATGCCAGATCTGAAGCGCAGCGGAAGTCAAGGGCAGCAATAGGTGGAGGCAGTGGCGGTCAGCAAGAGGAGACAGGCTGGGGAAGGGCAGGGTAGGGCAGTGCAAGCTGTGACAGTAGGAGGCGGCGACAGGTGGGTACGGCAGCTGCCGGAGGAGGTTGTCGGGGCGGCGACGGCACCGGAGGAGCAGTGGCGCAGAACGGGCGGCTGCGCCGGCAGAGGACAGCGGCTAGGATTGATTTTTTTTTCCTTTGTTTTCTTAACACGGCTCTAATACCATATTAGGAGAAAACCCAAATCAAATCTAGAGTAGTGGGGTGTTTATTTATAACAAAATAATGAGATTAGGGTTAACCTAATGGGCCCTAACAACCTAGGCCGGTTAGGGTTTACAATGAACTAAACTTATCAACTAACAATATCCATTAATGAGCAAATTAAGCACCAATAGATCATCTTGTGGGTACTCCACCCCTTCTTTGTACGCTTCTGAGAGATGACATTCCTGCTCACTCTTCCGACCCGACCTAACTCCTTTATGTTGTCTTGGTGGATCATCCTCTTATTTCTCCCTCCTCAGATTTCCTTTTTGAGTTCGGCAAGCTTTTCTAGCATGGATGCAGCAATGATTACCTTCACCACACCTAACGGTGTCGACTTGGATCCCTCGACATCCTATTTTTCCTCAGCATTCTCATATCCCTCAACTCGTATGAGACATAGCAACACTACACGTGAACATTGGAATTGTATGAGACATACCAGCACCTGGCATCCCTGCCCGATTCCAGATGGCATAGACAATAAATGTTGTTTTTTTCAGGAAGAGGAAGAGGAAAAGAAAAGGCAGAACAATCTAATAACTCAATATTTGCAAGGCTTAAGTTAAGCCAATAAGCTCTTTAATTCTCAAAAGTCAACTCCAATAAATAAGAACATAATGCAGATACATACAAGGCTACATGTCTTTAGACGGCCATTAGTTCTAAGTTCTAACAGAGATAAGATAAAAAAAATGATCACTGGACTCTTTGACAACCACAACTACTTAAATCCTAAAACAGACCATTGACAGAAAAAATAACCAATAAATATACAGCTTGACTCACACAACACCCAAGACCTTATATTAAAAAAAATGTCCCACAAAATACTGAGATTGCAAAAAGACTGTCAATTCCAACAACACAACAAAAGAAATGTGACTGAAAATACACCCATAAACCGTCAACATTAATAAGACTCAATTACACCCAAATTTCATTTTTAAAAAGTCCTATGTAACCTTGTAAGAATCTTTTAATTTGGCCTCATTCTTATTCACATGATCTGCATCAAAGAGGGATCAGCTCTCATTAAGTTTTACTCTTTTTATTTTTTATTTAGTTCTGGATGAACATTAAGGTCAGTAGTCACATAGAAGACTAGCATGTAGTTGATTGTGAAGTAAATGTTTTGAGTTTGCGTAGTGCCTCTTTCAGCTTAATCTCATGCATTCAAAAGGACGGGGGAGGTTATATCTTTTTCCATGAATATGTGACGACACACATATGATTGTGAACTACTATCACTGGCCCGGGGGGGAAGGAATCGGTCTGGAAGTCACTGCAATCAACTGTTAGATGAGACACACTCAGGTTATTCTTTTGTATTTCTTTTAGCCCAGTTCTCCGTCCTATTTTCTTTTGAATGTGAAGTGCCAATCTTGTGTTCCCCTTCGTTACACCCCCATTCCGCACTTTGCAGTGAGTGGAGGATACAAGTTACCACCAAATCATCTTATCCTTCTTAAGCGTGGGGTGGATGGCCGACAAGGGACATACCTTAAGAAACAATTCTGTTGCTCTTTCTAGGGCAAAGTTTGCTAGCTCTCTCCCTCCCTTAGTTTCCATGAATTCAACATAGCGCATCCAGAACTCAGCGTAATCAGCACAGGGGATTAAGCATCTTTCATAAAGCTTTACGACCTACAAATGGAAGAATTTCAGATACTGAATAGAAGTAAAAATAATAAAAATAAGAACCAAAACAGCATATTTTCATACCCAATCAAAGTCTTCTTGAATCTCAACAAAATCTAGATAGTGATGCCAATTTTCTAGTTGATTGTCATCAAGTGGCATAACATGGAAGTAAGGCCTCCGGATATTCTTTTCAAAGCAACGTATTTTCCTTTCCAATTCACAAGCATCTTGGTAGTACCTCTCTCCAATAGATTTATATTTCTGCAGAGCTTCATAACTAAAGGAGCCCGTAGAAGGATCCTGAAGGTTGTTAATGACACGGGAGATTTCATCTGTAAGTGCTGTGAATGCAACATCAGGAACAGATTCTGGCTCTATTTCAGTACCGTGTTTTTCATGCCGTTCCATCTCTGCTTCCAGTATGGCCACAAATTTTTTAAAACTGAAATAAATGGATCCAAGGTGTATAAAGTTCAAAGTCATGAGATTGACTACCAAGCAGATGAAACTGACAATGGAAAGATAGGCATGTTGGTAGTAAATTCTTCAAACCCTAGCCTAATGGTCACATCAAATGTTCAAAGAAACCACAATTTTTGGATCTACAGAGAGGGCAAGTTATGCATAGATGCAGATAAGCATAATGTAGATTTCCAACCACATACAGACAGACAATAAACAACAGGATTAAAACCAAAGTGAGACAGAGAAAGCAGGTGTTGCTTGGTGCAGGTGGTGAGGGAGTGACGGTGGAGGTTGCTGGCTGATGCCGGTGTTGGCTTTGGTTGCTGCTAGAGAGAGACGAGGCACCAGAAAAGCATGGCGCTCCTATCTAATACCATGAGTTAGATGGATTTGTTTGTCGTAATGTGACCCATCCTGAAATTTCCGGATAGATGCTATGTTGTTCATGTGGTCAGACAGCTTGCTTTTGCAACTTGTCCTACTCAGTGGGCAGAATATAGTACAGAGAGACAAATTGTATATTAAACCTATCTACCAATCAAATAGCAAACAATCCTAATCAATCCTAGAGACTAAGATTCATTGTGTAATATACGAACCAATAAATTTCACATATCAATCTTAGGTTGTTTAGACTGTGAGTTTGGATCGTGCCAACTTGTTTTTTACTATTCATGACATATTGAGACTGATACTTTAAACCTAGTGTTTTAAATGGTTGTTCTCTAATTTGACCGAAAAGCATTACCCAAGTTTGTTAAAAATTTACTGGGAGAACTACCTCTGGCTAAATTCTGGGTTTTAAGACACTGGAAACAGATAAGTGTCTAATGATTATTTCCAAAGCAGGCTTTGCCTGAATTATTTTCACATCCACACTTGATTTTTAGATTCAAAAGTAGTTTTTAGCAACTCCAGAAACATGCCAGATGATGCAAATACATGATTCAGTACTCCTTTAGTCATCTAATGCCGAAGAATGAAAAAACGTACATCCTCCCGCCAATCTTTGATGCAGTTTATCTTATTAGTAGAAGTCCACCTTATAGCTTTCTAGTTTTATTTAGGCGAATTTGTGCTGTGTCCTAGGCTATAAATAGGTGGCCAGAGACTTTGTTTGGGACTTTTTATCATTTTGAGAATAGAGTATTGAGAGCTAGACTCTGTGTATCCCTATTGGGAAATTTCTCTCTTAATCAATCTATATATTTAATTTGGTTGCATCAATCTTTTCCATGATGACCTTGGAAATTTTGTACGCCGTTATATTTTTCCCGTCAAGTATCACCAAATCTAAAAACACAAGTCCTAAAACTTTTTGTGTGATAAAATGATAGCAAGTTCTCTTTCCTTTTATTTTCCTGACATTATTCTAGCTTTACAGAGGCTCGGAGAAAATCATTTCTCTCCACTGCACTATGATTGAAAAGGAAGAGACAAAAGTGAAAAGAAACATTAATCATTACAGGAAGTCTACCAAAATCTGCACCTAAAAAGTAAATGCATATTATATCAAAAAAGTGAAAGAGATATACTTATCATAATAGCGATGTAATTTTTTTGTAGGAAATTTCAAAGTCCGGACATATATCAGGGCAAGTGAGCTCCACTGCTGCTGAGAGACCTCAAATTCAATGTATTTATCCCAGAGGGAATGACATAAGTAGTCCTTTCCAACAAAGGACATTGCCCTTTTAAATAATCTGCCAGTTAAATTTGGAGAAGTATTTTAGTATTGAGATAAAATAGGAAAGACCAACTAAAGAAGTACCACAGTATTTGCACGGGTGACTGTTGAAAGGAAAGATCAAATTGCATCCACATACTTTGAGTTTCCTCACAGTTGCTGCAAGACTCATGAGAGATATCCGAACACAAGAAGAACACACTAAGGCCATTGAGTGGAAAAACAAAATACAATGCACATTGATATTAATAGCATTTATCTAAAAGAACTCATGAGAGATGCTTTTCAATTTACGTAAGTTGTCCTTGAAGTTCTATAAGCACTCTCTCTCTCTCTCACACTAATTGCTTCGCTCCATGTTCTCATTCCGCTAAAAATTCTTCTCAGTCCTTAGCTTTATAGCCTAGTCTTTATGCTCTTGATTTCCTATTTAATTTGCTCTGTCAGTCAATTGGATAGGACGTTAAAATGTTCAATAACATTTGCTCCTACCTCTTGCGTTTTTCCAGACCTCGAGGCAAAAGTGATGACTGGTTTGCAGCTTGAGAAGGACAGTCTCTATTATCTGGCTGTTGATTATACCTCTACTGTCACTTCATCTGCTTTGAGTGCTACAATATCACGTCTTTAATGGCATTTTCGATTGGGTCGTCTCTCTGAAGCCAAGTTTAAGTTAGCTATTCTTGTTTTGAGTCATGTGACTGATTTTAGTGTGAAGCTTGTCAGCTAGAAAAACATCATCGTAGTTCCTTTCCTGGTAGTAGTCATGGTCATCGAACTGAGTCTTTTAATGTAGTCCATATAAATATTTGGGTCCATCACAAACTCCAAGTATGGGAATCAATATTTTTTACTTTTGTTGATGACTACTCTCTTATGTCTTGGTTATTTTTATTGAAACAAAGATTTGAGTTGCCACATGCCCTCTCTAAATTTATAATGAGATCTCTACCTAGTTTGACAAGTGGATTAAAATTATATGATCTGATAATGCTTTGGAATTTATGCAATATGTCGTTGAGTCTTTTTGTGTTGACCGTGGAATTATTCATTAGACTAGTTGTGTGCATACTTCACAGCAGAATGGTGTTATTAAACGTATGCATTGCCATTTGTTAGATGTTGCTCGAACCATGCTATCCACCTAAACATTTTTGGAGTGATGCTATTCTCACTGCTTGTTACCTTAATCACATGTCGTCTGTGGTTCTCAATCACAGGTCCCTTTTTCGTTATTATACCCTAAGTCTCCACCTTTTCCTCTCACTCCTAGGGTGTTTGGTTGTGTTGCGTTCATGCATGTTTTGGATGCAAAGTCAAGATAAATCATCACCTTGAGCTCCTAAGTATGTTTTCCTGGGTACTCCAGCACTCAAAAAGGACATCTTTATTACTATCCAGCGTTGCATCGATATTTTGTGTGTGTCATCGATATTTCGTGAGTGTCGACGTTGAAAACGTGAAAATATCAAGGATTTGTCTTGAAGCTAAAAGTCCAAGATTGGATTGGCTCAAAATTAATGCAAACAATTTGGAAACCCATTTGCAGATTAGGGTTTGTCCCCTTCTCCTTGTCTGATTCTCATGGATTGTTGCCTTTTAATTGATGTAATTTGTGGAAGGAAATGACGAGTAAACACAAAGGCAGAAATCAGAGATAGTGAGTATAAAGTTGAGAGATTGTACAAAACCTCCGACATAAAAAATTTCTTCCCCGTTGGCTTACCCAAATTTGGGGAACCACGTAAATCCTTTTACCCTCTGTAATTGTTTGTGTAAAGTGTGTATTAGGTTTATCGACCCTTGGGTACTATAGATGTCACGTCCTTCAAGTCAACTTCCATCTTTACCATCTCTGGTCAAGAGGTGTCATCAATCTTATATGTTGTCATGAGAGGCAGCCTTCTTCCTCTCCTCCAACTCTTCCTATGCCATTTTATTTGCCTCTTTCATTTAATCCTCCTTTACAAGTATATCTACAGTCCAAAGAGAGACATTGTTTCTTATGGCTCGAACACTTCATCTTTCCCTTCGGAAGTTCCTGCTTCCTCGTCTATTCCAGATTCAAGTGACTTACCTATTGTTTTTGCCCAAAGGTAGACGTACTTGTACTCAACATCCTATTTCTATTTCTTATGATTGTCTTTCATCGTGTCTTCATTCCTTTTCTTCCATGTTGTCTTCGACCTCTATTCCTTCATCTTATATGCAAGCTATGTCTTTGTCTGGATTGAACATGCTATGAATGAGTAAATGAGTTCCCTTCATAAGAATCAGACTTGTGAGCTTACATCTCTTCCTTGTGGAAAACAAGCTCTAGTTTGTCATTGGGTGTATATAGTAAAATATCTCCCTGAAGGTTCTGTTGAACGTCTTAAGACGCTCTTGGTGGCTAAGGACTACACTCAGACTTACAATGTTGATTATTTGGAGATATGTTCTCCTGTGGTTAGCCTAAACTCCGTTCGGATTCTTTTTTGTTAGTGTTGCTAGTCCCACTTGGCCCTTGTATCACCTTGGTATTAAAAACACCTACCTTCATGGTGAACTTCCACTGGGTTATGTGGTTTATAGAAGTAAGCATCTTGTTTGTTGTTTGCACATGGCTTTATAGGGTCTTGAGCAATTTCCTCATGCTTGGTTTGATAGATTTAGTTTGGTTGTGCTTAGCTTTCATCGATTATGTGTTTGTTCATCACTCTCCTGTTGGCACTATTATCTTAATTGTCTATATCGATCATATCATTATTTCTAGTAATTACTCTACAGGTGTTAGTAATCTGAAGCATCATTCACATTAGCAACTTCATATTAAAGACTTGGGCGCTCTTCATTATTCGCTGGGGATCAACTATGCTCGGTCTTTTCGAAGTTTTTCTCTCTATCAGAACAAAATATGTGCTTGATCTTAGACGAATCATCTTTCTGTGCTCGACCGATTGACATTCCAATGGACTCTAGTCTTAAGCTTGATGTTGAACAGGGCGAACCTTTTCTTCATGTTATTTTTTTTCGACGTCTTGTTGGGAAATTAATCTCTCTCACTGCTACTCATCCGGATATTACCTTTCTTTTTTTTGCTAGGCAAAGGAAAATGATTAGTCTTTGAAACGTGGTTACAAAGATAGAAGGGCGCTACAAGGATGGATGGCATCACTACGAAAACAAAGAATTCCAAATAGATTAGAACCCAAGATCCCGCCAATCACTTGCCCCTTGGAACCCTAGGCAAAGGGAAATGGAAAAAAAAGAGTAGCAGTTGGCAAGGCACCAAAAGCAAAAAGAGAAAAGTAAATAAAACTCTGCTACCTGTATAATTCAAAGACAGACAGAGGAACCTAAAGTATCCATTTTACCCATTCTTTTCGCCTGCACTGCATCCTCAAACCTTCAGCTGCCTAATGCCTTCCAAACATCTGAGAAAATCTTGTATTGAGTAGGAGTTGAGATTATGTCTGGCTTTGATCCAACAAGCTACTTTGAACTTAATTCCTTCTCCAACCTCTCTAAAATCTGACTTGGAATTCCTGAAGGTTGTCAGGATATTACCTTTGGTCGGTTTTGTTAATCAGGTTATGCATGCTCCTCCACTCCCACATTATGAAGTTGTTATCATATATTACGTTATTCAAAGAGTGCACCTAGTCGTGGTTTGCTATATCGACCTTCCAATTCGTTGATTTTGACTGGATTTAGTGATGCTAATTTGGCTAGTAGCCGTTTCAATAGGCAATCTACCTCTGGCTATTGTACCTTTATTGGTGGCAAAAAGTTGTTACCTTCTGTAGCAAAAGAATGTCATTGCCCGATTTATTGTTGGGTCTGAATGTCGTGCTATGGCTCACATAGCTTCCAAAATATTGCGAGTTCGTTCTCTTCTTCAAGACTTCAACATACTTGTTCCTTCTCCTATGCCGATGTTTTGTGACAATCAAGCTACCGTCTTCATTCCTAGCAACCCTGTTTTCCATGAGCTACATGCGTATAGAGTTGATAGCCATTTTATTCAAGATTTAATGATGAAGAAGCATATTGTTACTCCTTTTGTTTGTTCTGGAGATTAGTTGGGATTTACCCTCACAAGTTCCTTAGCTCGTCCTCTCATTCAAAAGTTAACCTCAAAGCTGGACAGGTTTGTCTCTATACTCTAGTTTGAGAGGGAGTGTTAGCTATTAGGAGTTTACTTTCCATATAAGCATCAACTAGGGTATTTTGGTCACTACCCCTCTTCTTTGCATAATAGTATAAGAGCACGTGTAAAGAGGGGCTAATTAACTCCTCAATCTTTTGCCCTAATTTTGTTTCTTTCTTTCTACTTCTTTTCCCTCTTTTCAAACCTAAATACATACTCCTCAACTTTAACTGCCACCAAGAGCTTTCCCATCAAAGCCAAAAGTGGATAACATATAAATGTTTGTGGTTATAGGGTCTGAGGTAACGTTGGGAGTATAACTTTAATAGAAAAAAAACAAAAATTCCTGGACAAAAAAAAAAGAGAGAGAGATAACGACGAAAATATAATAAAAGTTGCTGGGCAGGAAGTACTTGAGCTAAGCTACATGGACTCGGGTATAGATGTCAGGTGAGTATCGGATTTATCTATTTTTCATTCCAAGGATACAGGGATGCACGAGAATACATAATATCCTTGGTATATTATTTCTATTCTTAGCTTAAGAGGTGTTTACAATTGTCTTAGATTTTACATGCATATTTTAGGAGTTCTATACATAGCTTATGAGAAATTTGAGTTAGAAAATATCTCTGCTAAGTTACTGTTCAACTAACATGTTATGAGACTACTTCAATATCTTGGATATTAGGAAAAATACCGATAACTAGGAATTCAACGATGAAAAAGGAGTGTGTTATGAGAGGTTTGTAAGAAAGATTCTCCTTTAATTAAACTAAAAAAACTGTCATAAAACCTACTTGGTTGTATCGTAATTCATTACGACAATTGGGTGGTTACAAGATAATATTTTTAATATCATTATGGCTAAAAACGAATCCGATGAGAACTTGGAAAAGACATCAGTTGAAGACGAAAGGCAAGGAAATGAGACATATGATGATGTAGCACAATCAAGAACAAGATCAAACTCCTTGTGCCCAGGCCAGTTAGTTTTCCTAAGAATAAGCAATTAATCTATCTGGAGGGAGGTAAGCAAAGTTAGAGATGTGTCAAGGTCTCAAGGCGAACGGACAAGGGCTGAGGCAATAAAAAGAGAAATGCTTACCTTAAACTTAGCTGAGACTAGGTTACCCTAACTAAACACTGGACATTCGGCTAAGGGTATGAATGTGACTCCAATATGCGTACTTGGACATTTACCAAGCAAACGTCTTCAGTAACTCAAGCTTACCACAAACTAGGGAAACAAGTCTCATATTCCGCTTGACATGCTCTATGACAACTAATAAAAACAATAAATAAATAATAAGTACACCAAAATCCCATAGTTGGAAGAATAACATGGAGAAAAATTATTTTCCAAAGTTACAATCAGTAAGAGAGTCGTACTTTTTCACACATTGCAGCTCTCAATTCATAGATAAAGAGCTATTTATCAAACTCGAGTAGGTCCACATCTGTAATGGGTGCATGTCCAACCCGACATGCCAGACAAATATACCATGCTCTTACTCAAGCGTTGAGTTGTAGATCTGACAATTAATTCTAATAGTTTGCTTCCTCTGCATACCACCTGGACAACAATCTATATTAAAAACGACACAAGCGTTTCGAGTACTGAAATTACCTACGAACATCAGATGGATCTTCATAAGCCACCATGCTAAAGCTACAATATTCAACCCAAACACCAACACAGTAAGTTGCATGATGCACAGCTCGTTCAAAGGTTTCAACAACCTTGTCAACAGTGCATAAATGTGCTTTGTGAGCAGCAAACTTCCTCCAGTATCCATGGCACAGAGGAAACTCGGACAAAAAGGAATCATACACTGAACAGATCTTCCCTATATTATCCTGCAGCGATTACATACAAGAGTTTGTTTATTCAGAAAACCAATCAACCTGACATCAATAAGAATATTAACTTCATCGAAAATTTAAAGGATAAACAAAATAAATCTCGTCAAAGTCGTCGTACTAGCCAGTTGCCACATCACTTTTTTAGTCGGCTGCCCAATGCTCAACAGAAATCTAAGAACTGTTCTATCAGTACAAAATCCAGCCCATATATTCGATAGATGAAGAGGGTAAGACATTTCCAAAACATTAGTATGAAATCCATAAGATGCAATCTTATAATCAATATTGACAACTCAAGTCTCTAAATATCGGAGGCAACTATGGAGGGATAAGTTAATGAGTGTTTGTTGCATATCCAACCTCATACGAGCAAAACCCCATATACCACTGCTCCTTACAGCGGGGTTTAGGGCATTAAACTTTGTTAATTAATCAATCTAGACGCATTTGAATATCTAAACTCGCCAATCCAAAATGCTTTCATCATCATATGCCTAGAGAGAGAAAACCCTGACATTTGCTAACAGCTGAGCTTAGCGTTAAATGTTAATTAAATCTTGTCCCACCGAACATTCATCTCAATATTACTGGAAGACAAGTATTCAGATTGCTCCAAATTCAGCGACTAATATGATCAGATATCAACGGCACTACTTAAGAGTGGGCCATAGTCTCCTATACCTTTGGGATCTATACAAAAGTGGGATTCCACGTACTTAGGTAAAGTTACACTCTGTTACCTCTGTATATGTCCAAGTACTTCGTCACTCTATATAACCATGTCCAAGTATCAAGCATCATGTAAGGACAATTATTTAATCTCGTCTTTTCTTCTTTCCTGGTTAGTTTATATCAATTACATGATTGACATTCAAGTAGACCACAGAGCCACTAAGCGCTAATACCCTGCAGTGGCCAGGCCGCATACTATGGAAAAGAAATAAGGCCAGGAGTGCCTGGATTGGAGACCCGGGAGCAGAATGAACTTAGAGGAAAGTGAATAACTTTGCTTTCCAGCTATCATGGCTGCAGAGAGTTAATGGAATTCAAACGAAGTTCAACAGCTCCTTTTGTAGTAAAAGATAGTAGTTAATTATCATTTCTAATTATATCAATTCCAACAGTTCAGGTAGCTGATCTTCCCATCACAATGGCGCAAGAGCCAGGCCTGTCCAGTTTCAATTCTCTTAATGTTTCATTGATGCATGTGCTATGTGGGTGATCGCGTGCATTTGAGGCGATTAATCTCACCTCACTGAGAATAATTGCATGTTTTCATCGGACCAACGAGATCTACAGTGAATCCAATGCCTTTACTTGATAATAAGCTTTTGTCCACTCCAAAATATCATTTTTGTCATTAAGAAATAAGGTGAAAAGAGAAGATGCTTTTATTATGTTTGCACCAAAAAAGGGGAGGGGAACTTCAATTAATGTGGGGGCCCGTTTAAATTGTCTGATTGTTTTGATTTGAAATTGATGTAGTGAAGATAAGGTTTTATGAGGATTTATTTATGTCAAGGGAGCTTGTTGCGATTGGTTGTTGCTCATTTCATGTCTTGGAGTTGGGGTGTGACAGAACTGATTATTGGCACTCAATGAAATGTAGGATAAAAAATGAGGAAGATTTTAAATGTTGGAAGTCAAAAATGTCCAAAATAACAAGATATGTGCCACTAACAAAGAATGCAATTATGTGGGAGAATAAATATGAAAGCTATAGACTACATCAGAAGGAATTGAATACTTACAGGATATGTTTTCTCAATCTTTGAGATAATCGAAGTCCAAGTATCAAAGTCTAATGACCCTCTACGAACCAGATCCTGAAGTTGTTCATCAAAACCGTCGGAAAGTGCCAACAGATTATATCCTAGAGAAATTCATAGAGAAGTTGCTAACTCACTTAGTTAAGAAGTAAGGTAAACAACTCAAAAGAATAAGTTCCATCAATAGGCAAATATTGTCCACTGAGTATGATAAACAAAAAAACACCGGGTGCATAACACATGGATTTACATTTCCACAGTCAAAATACATGACATATCTTTACACAAATGAAATGCCTTTAGAGCACAATTGCTTCTTCAAAAAATCTGTCAGCTACTACAAGTCGCGTTATTCACAACAAACATAAGCCATAAACAAAAGCCAATCTTATTGCAGTATTTTCAAATTTCGAAAAGAAAATATGCAAAACTAGAGCGTGGCCCTACCATAAGGCTCTCCAAAAAAGCCTTTCATTTTTAAAAAATATTGTCGTACTCAAATTTAGTGGCTGTGTCCTGTGTGAAGCAAAGGCATGGATACAGGAAATGCCCACAACACAACAAAAACACATTTACACGCCAAACCTTGAAAAAAAGGGCTAGCACACCACGGGGCAATTGCACTGCATGGACTAATATAGCTCATAACTCTTTGTATGTATACCATATAAAAATTAGCTGAATCAGTTATCAAAACATTTCTATACATATTTGCAAAATGTAACAAAAGATGTAAGGAATGCCAACAACACTGTTTAGTTCTTAATAACTAATTTTATGTTTCTTAATATATATTTTAAGGTAAGTTTCTCTTACATAATTCACTTTTTTGCTAGACATATGCAATGTCGTCCTCTGGAAATTTTTAAGACACATCTGCAGCAAGAAGCACTTAACCAAAAATGTCAAAGATTGTTCGAGTCACAATATTTGTCCGATAGCTACAAATATAGACCAAAACCCACACCACAACCATCACCACCGTGCTCCCCCGCAGCCGTTGCGCCCACCACTATCACTATAACCACAGCTACCAGCACCCAATCTCCCCACCGCCGCCATCTCTCCACCACCTATCCTCCCCCACGACCACCCAACCTCTCCAACACCTGCCACCAGCACCACCACCATCATCGCAATCCTCCACTACACCACCTCCGGCCGCCATCTCTCAACTGCAGCACCACATGCAGACACCAACTCTCGACCACCACACATTCACCGCCAACTCCACCTCCACGCCGCCACTACAAACACACAGCGGCCATTCATAAAAATAAAGAAAAATATGAAAACTATATTAATCATCTTGTATCAAACCACGTTGTGTAATTTAGCTCTTCATTTTAATAAACAGTTTTCCAACTTAGAAAAATCAGCATTCAATTTTCAATACAAGATATTTAGCTTCCAGTTTTCATTTTATCAAATAGCACCTGAGGATATCAACATGAGATTGTAATGCTGAACCAAGTGTAACCACACAATCATTGATATGGTCCATACAAAACTTTCAAATTAATTCGTGCAGTCCTAAAGACTATCCTTGACATAATATGTTCGCAAATGTCGCATTGTGTGACTCCCATTGCAATCAGGACCGATTAAGCAAATTTTGTACTTCGTTTCATAATTAACATCAGTAAGAGAAGTCATGGTGGCTAAGAAATCCAAAAATAACTGAAGTAATCTTGAAAAGCATAAAATAGAATAAAAGTCCAGAGATTCGTTGGAGCAGAAATGGTGCCAACGCAATATATAATTCCAAAAGACAGATGGGACAAATGAAACCCAGTCCTTACAAACAAGAGGATATACTTTATGAAAGTAAAAATCAAACATAAAAATTCAAGTTCGACAAAGGAAGCTACAGGATAAATGGCTCCACCTACCTCCCAAAAAGATCTAGAGATGAATGATAAGCAAAATTCAACATCGGCTTTTAGGGTTAGAGAATTCACCTTCAGACTCTTCTCCTACGGCCGAAAGGTCCATTGCGGCATCATACACCTGTAACTCGATTGTTACAAATCATTCCCGCTTTCTCACCACCTTCATACAACCGTATTATGCGGTAGATTATAAATGTATTTTATTAAATTATAATTAAATATTAGAGGTGAGAATTATGTTAACATTAAATTTGAATACGAGAGAAACATTTAGATTTTTTTTTTTTTTGTAAGTGCATAGAGAAAGAGACCGAATAAAAATATTAGTTTTCATGAAAATTTTTATTAATTTTTAAATTTTAAAAAAGACATCGTGTGTGTGAGATTCAGGAATTTGATAAGCTATAATGCGCTTTTTGTGGTATCTGTATAGTGTGGATAAAATATCATAGTTTATCTATTTTGTCCTCAAAACTATACAATTTTAACTTATCACGCAAATTATTATTAAAATAAATTATATCAAAACAATAGTTTCGAAAACAATATTACAGAAAAATACACTAGAGACTCCTTAAACACACGTGATTAAGACACTTGTGAATATTAGCGTTTGGATGTGCAAAGGAAGAAAACAAGAAACAAATAACTCAATTAAAACATATCGCTTTTAAAGTCATTGTTCACTTAAAAAAAGATATTTGTTATAAAAGTACAAAAAAACTAATTGTAAAATTATTGGCTTAAATATTTTTCAGGGTAAAATTATGCGCGAGGATGTTCGAACAGGTTTGTAATTATTCTTTTCAAAAAATAATTTATTGCGACAGTTGAAATCAATTATCAGGCATTTGTGTTATCTGTTATCTTATTATCTTAATGAAAATGATTTATTTCCAAGTGTTAACACGCGGAGACATAAAACTAGAAACAAAAAATAAACAGCCACAAGAAATACGAAACAAAATTACTTCGAATACTAAATATGATAACAAACCAATATTCGAGGATTACAAAGGGATCCGATCTGCTTCGAACTAATATCTAACTAAACTAATCCTATTGTTATAGACTACAACTAAAGCTAAGTACGACTACAAATACAATTATTGCAACGCTATGCTAAGTACTAGAAAGGAAAAGACAAGTATGAAAACAAAAAGTAAGTGTTGTGGTGAGAAGTCCTCTTTCCCTCTTCACCATTGCTTCTATTTATAAATCATCCATGTATTTGACGTCTTTCTTCTCTTTGGGTTTCCCGCTTTGAGTCTTCAGGAGTTAATTACTCTTCGATATAGGACTAGACCATGATCGTCCCACTTGGCCATATTCTCCTTCTCTTCCTGCATCTTATGACTCGTGTCTCCTCATATTCTTCTTTTATGTACGTGGGCATGCATGGCAGGCAGATAATCGCCCATGCACATGAAACATCGTCACTTTGTATTATGTATATATCAGCCATCTAGTAGTTAATTAATTGCCCGAGAAGCTCAATCTACACCACTTGGACTTCTCATGCTCTTTAATTGCGTGTGTGCACTTCTATTGCGTAGTGTCACATGTCACATCCTTATCAGCCAATAGATTAGGGAGTCAACATACCCCCCGCATCAACATAGTTTAAGTATTTAAATTATACTAGTGGATAGTCGAACACTCTATTTCCCGCCATAAGAAGTTCGTGAAAGAAAACAATTGTTCATTATCCTCACCTCTGTAACTTCCATTCCAACCTCTTCACATTTTTCTTATTGATATGCACAATTCTACGAGCTTATTGGATTGGTCTAGTCGGCCATGACCCTTGCTCCATCGAAACTGAAACGGAGACACCCCTCGTAGCGATCAGCCCGCATTGCACAAAAGGAGGGATCACACGTGAATTCCCTACTTGGCAACCCATCCAAGAAGATACGGCCTTTCCGTAATTGGAGGAGGAGAACATCCTCCAATCATGGCTCGCAATCAACCCCCAATCGCGCTACGGCTAAGGACATAAATAGGGAGACCCATCAAAGAAAGGAGGTATGCACTCATACTCTCTAAAATTTACTAAGAACATTTGAACATTGATACTGGTTCTAACAAGATCATTGGAGGGTCCATGATCGACCATTCACCCCCCGCTCATTGGACTTGGATGCAAGAACAGTTCAACAGATCCAATCAGAGATTGTCGCCATTTTTCGGCATCATTAGTTTGGCGTTGTATGTGGGGACGACAGTTTTCTCGCTTAATATAAATTCAACTGATCCACCAGAGATGATGACGGACTCCGGATCACCCGTCGGAAGGAGCCAACCAGGCGATACCGATGGCAAGCTTGATCCAAAAGACACGCAAGACGAAGTCGCCCTAAAAAGATAGGCGCAAGGATTGGCTCAGTCGATGGCCACGCCAACAGAGCAGAACTGATTGCTACGCAACAACTATGTGATAGAAAGCCTCCACAAGGACAACCACGGGAGGATGTTCAGAAGGTGATGTTGACTGATGGACTGGAGGTGTGAAACGAGGAGGAGGAGTGTGGGGAGCCAGCAGAGGCATTGGAGCCGATACAGCTGGAGAAGGGGAGAGCGGATCAGCTGGTCCAGATAGGTAGGTGGCCCTCCCCCGACCCAAGGGCCAAGATGATTCGGTTCCTCAAGAAGAACATTGATGTGTTCGCATGGTCCCACAAGTATTAGGCATCGATCCACAAATCGCATTGCACCATCTGAATGTGAACCCGCACCATCGCTTGGTCAAACAGAAACCCAAGGTGTACAACGAGGAGAAAATCACGGCCACAGAGGAAAAGGTGGAAAAGTTACTGACGACAAACTTCATACGAGAAGTCCAATACCCGAACTGGTTAGCAAACCTGGTCCTGGTGAAAAAGTCGAACAGGAAATGAAGGATGTGCGTGGACTTCATGGATCTGAACAAAACATTCCAGAAGGATAGCTACCCGTTGCCAATAATCGACCAACTGGTCAACTCAACATCAGCCCACAAGTTGCTTAGCTTCATGTATGCATTCTCGAGGTACAACAAGATCCAGATGAACCCCACTGACCAGGAAAAAATAGCCTTCATCACTAAACGGGGGTTGTTCTGTTACCAAGCGATAGGCTTCGAGCTGAAGAACGTTGGGGCGACCTACCAACGACTTGTCAACGGGATGTCTAAACACCAAATTGGGAGAAACATGGAGGCATACGTAGACGACATGCTAACAAAGAGCAAATAGGTCGCCTTAGCATCTGGTCGACTTGCACGAAACGTTCACGATGTTGAGGGAATACAGGATGAAGCTAAACCCGGCCAAATGTGCCTTCGGAGTCGCAACTAGGAAGTTCCTAGGCTTCCTGGTTAGCAAAAGAGGGATCGAGACTAACCCAGAAAATATATGGGCGATAATCAAGATGCAGCCCCTTAGGACGGTGGAAGAACTGCCTAACTGGATGGGTGGCTGCCTTGAATAGGTTTGTTAGCAGAGCAACAAACAAATGCCTCACTGTCTTCAAAATCCTAAGGAAAGCCTCCGAATGGACACCGGGATGCGAGGAGCCGCTCCACCTCCGAATGGACACCGGGATGCGAGGAGGCACTCCACCGGTTGAAAGAGTATCTGGCCTCAGCCCCGTTGCTATCCCAGGCCATCCCTGGGGAAAACCCATACTTATGACTGGCGGCTTCGGACTCAACAATCAGTGCAGTGCTAATAAGAGAAGCGGATGGAGCGCAAAAGTTGGTGTACTATGTCAATCAAGCGTACATAAGGTCGGAGAGCATGTATCCAAGAATTGAACAGTTGACACTTGAACTGGTGGTCACCGCCTGACAACTCAAACCATACTTCTGTGCTCACAGCATAGTGGTTTTCACTTATTAGCCCTTGAAGCGAATATTGCAGAAGCCAAACATCTCTGGGCAGTTAATGAAATGGTCAATAGAGCTCAACAAGTTCGACGTTGCGTATGAGCTAGAAGGGTGATTAAAGGGCGAGCTGTGGTTGACTTTTTGGTAGAGATGACGGAGCGAGCAGAACTGTCGATTGAACCAAATGAGGTGAAAGGCTCGGCAACCATGCTATGCGCAGATCAACAATAGGTAGCTTAGGTAGGCGGGTCGGTCACCACGAGGGCTAGTGAGGCAGGAATAGTGATCACCTCATCCCAAGGGGACACGTTGGAGTACGCTCTCAGCTTTCAATTCAAATCCACTAACAATGAGGCAGAATACAAAGCAGCCCTTGCCAGATTACGCCTATGTCGGAGCCTTGGGGCAAGACAAGTACAAATATGCAGCGACTCTGTGAGACCCCGACCCAGAATTTGGGCATTTAAGGGCTAAATTATAATTTTAATAGTTAAATCGAGAGTAATTTGGTTAATTCGACACTAATTTGATTTTTAATTGGGATTGGAAAGTGGTTTCGACTTTTATTTTAATCTGTGTTCGAAACCCCATAGTTGGATCAGACGATTTATGCTTGAGGTGTTATTTAAGGGAGTGTTGTAACAATCGGGAGTGGACCGAGAAGCATTGAAAGATTTTCCATGTAAATCCAAACAACAGAAGATATACTACGTTAGATATTTGCATGCGTTGTATCGGACACAGAGGTGTCTCTTGACACCTCCTGCTTCCATCATTTGCCTATATATCACCCATCAACCTCCTCAAATTCACTTCTTCGACAAAAATCAAAGAGCTAGAGAGAGGGAGGAGCTTCATCGTTTGTTCTTCAACCTCTAGCAGTTTGTTCATCTTTTTCAACTGGGTTTTCACAGTAAACGTCCAAGGTCCATAGCTAAGCAAATCTATTGCCAATTCTTTGATTTTAGGACTAAGGTAGACCTAATTCAAGAAACCATAAGAAATGATGACCTGAAATTCATTCTGTAACACATCCAGCCACGCATCCGGTCACGGATCTGGCCACGGATTCGGATTTTCGGAACCCTAGCCAGATTGGCTACCGGATTGGACAGTTTTGACCCCGAACTTGATTTTGAGATCCAGAATGCTACGGACCTCGGATTACCCCCAAATTTGGTATGTATTTACCTTGATATGTTATCTTTCATTCTCACTTAGAACCAAATCGTTTGGACTTCTAGAACTTCTTAAATTAAGATTTCCGTAGAAGCTGTC
Organism: Arctostaphylos glauca; assembly: GCA_019985065.2. Classification (NCBI taxonomy): domain Eukaryota; kingdom Viridiplantae; phylum Streptophyta; class Magnoliopsida; order Ericales; family Ericaceae; genus Arctostaphylos; species Arctostaphylos glauca. The sequence goes on along the minus strand of JAHSPW020000001.1, from coordinate 16,334,121 downwards.
CGTTTTGGACCAGTTTTGTGCCAATGGAGTTTTCACCTGTTTAAAGACGTATGGAAGCTTTGTGGCCTTCATAGAATATGTTCCTAATATCCTAACCTAGTGTTTTGTAAAATTTGGTAAACTTTGGACATGAGATGGTTGGAGTTTCACACTAATTTATGTTGAGGTAAATTTCAGAAAAGCTGTCTAGTTTTGTACTTCGATAATTTGGAACTTGGGAACCTCTATTTTGACTCTGTAACCATCCGAGCTTATGTACATTCACTTGAGGACATTGGTAGACCTAGTGTGATTTGTGCATTCTCTCTCTTGAGGTAGTTTGGGCATAAAACGTCAACGCCGAAGTATTGGAAATTAGGAATAGGTTGTTAAATACTTATATTCCTTGTTATAGGAATCGATTGTGACATCGAAGTCGGTGCAAATCATTAGGCTACGTAATGCAACGTGAGGTGAGTCTTGATATGCTTGTCCTACTTGTATGTTTAAAAACGTGACCGAGCATGTGAATTTACTAAATCTTGTTGATGGTTGTTTATATTGAAACCATGCTTATGCACGACACATGACTGATTAGCATGTGATACTATGTTATAAATTGATGACCTCATTAAAGATGATCATGTCTTGACATTACGTGAAACACGGTGATTCCTTGACCGCTGGGGGTGTGACATGCGGTGGTTTGAGATAAGGCTGGGTCCCACGGTCAGGTGGCATCGGATGACGTCATGCCAATTCTGAATTATTATTCAAGGGTCGCTCCATTTATCAGTTCTGGCATACACCATTGGTTGGTTTGTTGATTTTGTTTCGAAGCACATTGGTTGTTGAATCAGATGTTGATAACCCACGGATTATGAAAACTACGAACTATTTATCATGTCCTTGGCTACGGCCTATGAATCAATTTACGAATGTTGTTGACATGCTAATGAAATGTTTATAATGAGATTAAGTCATGGCAAACCTGTAAGACTTGTATATCTTGATTCATACTAACGTTATGCTAATGATGTTGTTAAACAACATATCAGGTAACAAGACATGAGACGTGAGGGTCTATGGAAGGTCAAGTATGATTGTTTGGCCTTTTGCTCTAAGAAGCTAAGATGTACCAGATAAGTCGATAAATATCATGTTACATGTGAGATATGCCATGTTAAGGCCGATAATATATTGTCTATTATAACTTTGCGAGTTTTATTGATACTGGCACTTTGCATGTCCTTGGGTTTGTTAGTTGGATTATTTTATATGCTTTTGCACACTCTGAGAATCTTTCAAGATTATTGATGAATGACAAGTAAAAATTTCAAAACTCGATTAGTGAGAGGCCTTCGTGAGTTGGACTCATTGGCCGGTCATTGATCATCCCTATATCGGGATGGGTCGTGATAGACTCTCAGCTAGTAGTTAGTCACACCACTAGGGGGTCGGAGATGCGGGAAGAATGCATGCAACACTACAAAAGAAGCAGTCGACCAAGCACAAAAAACCTTCGAACTAGTCTAGATAGTGCGAATCCCACAAGGGCAAAGCTGTCACGACCCATCCCGTAAAAGTTAAGGCACGTGACCGGCTACAAGTGAAACTCGTAAGGCCCTTTAAAAATATACCAGTTTAGGAATTTTCTATCAACATATCTAATATCAGAGTGCGAAAATAAAATTTACTTCAGAGTTCGATATATAAAGTAAAGTGCAACAATATAACCCTTATGGACTTACAAACTATGACTAAGGTCCAAATATCCGACCGGTCAACCAAAATACATTACAATCAAGATCAAGTTACATCTAAACATGCTAAGTCTAGAGATTACAAGAGATACTTCAATTCCGATACAACTTGGCAAAATTTCAAGTATAATCAGCATCATTAATTAAAACCTATTGCATCAATAACTTCATTAGCACTAGGCTAGTGTGAGTCTAAATATGACAAGTCTACTAACTTTCTGTATTAAGCTAAACCTGTATTCTTGAAATTCATTATAATTAAATGCCATCATTATATGATATACGAATCCAGCTTTTAGGCTTGCGCTGTAACCATGCACACTTATCAAGTGATCATGTTATGTGACGTATGAATCCATCTTTTAGGCTTACGCTGTAACCATGTATGGTAATATTATATGATCTACGGCCCACCAGTAAATTAGGGAGCGACCCCAAATATATAGCCGGCGTGATATCACCCGTTAGATTACCTGGCTGATAATCTCCACCCTTATTACTTCACCTCATCGCTAGGATCTTCATCTGCCCCCTAGCGGCCTGAGAGCCGTATTGATCTCATGTCATAATATTTTCATGTTTACATGATGTCATGATTCTTTTTAAAGTCTTAATATATCATGCTTAGTCTACTGTCAGTTTGTAGCATAGATGTACATGTATCAAAGCAAAAAATCATTCATTTTTACTGCGGAATGTGAGTAAGCAAGTCATATGCGAGACTCACCTAAAATTAGTCTGTACTTCCTTTATATTAACTCGCCCCGATGATCTCCGATTTCCAGATCTATCATGATAAGTAAAAAGTCTTATCGCCAATAATTTCTGAAAAATATATACTAACTTAGTGACTCAAGTCGCGTGATCGCTCGAACTCCTCGATTCGTAAGGGCACAAAGTGTAATTTGGGTTCTAAGGCAAAGTGGTCAATTTATCTAATTAACAAGTGGACCCGAGAGCTTCCTCGGGATTCGGGTCAATTTTATTGCCTAGTCATTAGTCCCATTAGTATATACTAAGGCTCGAGTGACCCACGTTTGATCGGTTTGATCGCCGGTTACTTAGACCATAAAAGGGTATTTTCATAATTTTGCTATTGGCCGCCCAAAAATATAATCGAGACCCGACCCACATTATTTCCAATCATTGTTTGCATTCAAAGCCTAATTCCATGGTCGGTCCGTTCGTGTGGTGATTTTAGTGTCGGTAGGCCAAAAGTAAGTAATAGTGGCGTTTTGGTAATTATATTCTTCGGTCTCCGAAATCCGGGACCGAGACTTGTCCCGCACATTATTTAACCCCAATTTCATTATAGTATAGTCAATTTCGTGATTCGACTAACGGATGTGGTGATTTTAGCGGTTACATGAATGAGATTTCTAGAGAGAGAAAATCTCCAGAAATTGATTGTTTTTCGAAGTGACTTTGGGGTCGATTTCTGTGAGCTATGTAGGTCTCGAGGATGATCCAATCTATCTAGGTTCAAGATTTAATGTTTGTCTACAACTTTCATCTTTTAAGAAACAAAATTTGATTGTCTGAACATCAAGATCCAAGGGCCCGAAGTTGACAAAAAATCTGAAAAAATCTGAAAAATTAGTGTTCAACAATGTCGCGAGTCATTTTCGTAGCATGATTTTAACGTGTTCAAAACGTCCGAGAGCCAATCCATTCTGTCTATATTTAAGATAAAGTGTTTATGTCAAACTTTCATCTTTTGAAGAATATAATTTGAGCAACGAAACATCAAGATCTAAGTCTCTGAAGTTTGCTAAAAATCTAGGAAAAATCTAGAAAAAAATGACAGTTTTATCAAGTTCGCGAGTGACTTTCGTAACGCGATTTCTATGGCGTACTCAGATTTCTCATACGAGTATTCGTTGGTAGGCCGACATCTCAAAACGTCCTAAAATTTAACGTCTTAATGAGCGTAGGTTCCAAAATTGAATTTTCCAAATCGAAGAATTAAATTACGTAATAATCGTAATTATCCGCGCTATTTTTAAATTTAAATAATTAAATCAGGTCGGGGTATTACAAAAACACTCAGGCCGATGCACTCACCTGCTGGGCCAGCGCCCCCGAGGATGCCCACAAGTCTGGGCCACCTGTGGAATACCTTTTGGAACTAAGCATTGACCATCCCTAGTACAAAGCAAACACGATTTAGATGTGCATGGTCTGGGAGGACCCAATACTACGGTACTTAAAGGATGGAGGACTCTCAAACAGTAAGGCAAAAGCAAGAAAGGTGAATTATCGATCCACTCGATATGCACTGATCGATGGGATCCTATATAATAAAGCCTACACGATGCTATACCTCAAATGCCTCTCTGAGCAAGAGGGGCAATATGTCCTGCAGAAAATCCATGAAGATGAAGGCATTTGTGGAAATCATTTGGGTGGCAGAGCCCTCAGTGGCAAGGCCATAAGAGCAGGTTATTTCTGGCCAACAATGAAGAAGGACGCCAAGGAGTTTGCTCGGAAATGCAACATGTGCCAGAGATTCTCTAACCTTCACCATCTTTTCCCGGAGGAATTAACACCAATTTAGAGCCCATGGTACGCCTAATGGGGACTAGACATCATTGGATCCCTCCCTTTGGGAATTTGCCAGAACAAGTCTGCCATTATAGCCATCGATTACTTTACTAAGCGGGTGGAAGCAATATCTGTGGCAAGAATCACAAAGGAAGCTGCATAGGACTTTGTGTGGAAATTGATCATCTGTCAGTTTGGTATCGCTATCACCACGGACAATGGTAAGCAATTTGACAACAATATGTCCAGGGACTTCTTAGGGAAGTTTGGCACCCAGATAAGGTATGCGTCATTGGGGCACCCTCAGGCCAACAGATAGGTTAAAATCGCCACTCTGTTGGGAATGATCAAGACCAAGCTAGAAATGTCAAAAGGGCTGTGAGTCAAGCAACTACCCAGTGTCCCGTGGACTTACCACACTACAGTTCGAATGCTGGGGAAGACAACCCTCCAACTATCATTTGGCAGCGAAGCAGTTATCCCTGTGGAGGTGGGCCTCTCCACCCATCATGTCCGTAAGTTTAGCCCCAACATCTAGTATATTGCAATCCATAATCATGAGTCTACCTCATGTACCACAACGTCCTAACTATCGTTTTTCAGTGGTTCTCTCCTAGACCTACACGTAATCACGTGTCCAAGAAACAAAGCATTTCTTGATCTCCTAATCACGTTCTTGTTAATATTGAGCGGCACATATTCATTCACAATAATTTGAAATGCATCACAAAAATTGATCAACATACAGTTAACGATTTTTTCACATTTCTTGTCCTTCTTGGGTATTGGTATCGTCACATTTGCAAGACACCCACACATTCCAAAGAATTAATAGGAAGGCCTCCAACTCCCACACACATTTGTCAATTTTTTTCACTTTTCTTGCATGACACCTAACATTTAAATGTATCATTCACGGAGAAAAATACTTCACTCCACATGTTACGTGACAAATCATAACTTGTCAACATAGTATTTATCATTGCCATAAGGCATGATTTCTCAGTTCAACAACTCTATCGAGTTAAAGCAAATTACTTGTAACCAACTTCATGTTGGGCACATAATTCACCAAATAGTGATTCCTCAACACTTTTAATATTATCGCTGTATTGATTTTCAAACTTCATTCTAAAAAAAAAGAGTTGATCCAAAATCTCACACTTGCTCTCGAGTAAGTACTCTTAACATTATCTCATGCTACTCCCTCTGTCTCTATTTGTTTGTCCACTGTTTGACTTTTACATGTCTCGAAATATTTGTCAAACTTTAAAGTTGACTCGTGAAAGTTCTCTTAATACCTCTCCCTTTTTTAAAATAAACATTGAAAAATATACACTCTCATTTAATGCTAAAAAAGTCAAGGGTACTCTTTAAAGTTAAAAGTTTTAAAAGTTGTCATTGTGTTCCTTTAAATAAGTTTAATTTAAAAAATAGACAAACAAATCAAAACGGAGGAAGTATTAATGACAAAAGTATAACTTTTTTTATCTCTTTGTATTTGTACGAACTTCAAGTCGCACACATCATTGGATCAAATCTAATATTTCATTACTTCTTTTAACATATTAAAAAGAATCTTGGTCACTTTGACTTTCACGCAGATAATAACTTGCCAACCGTGCTCATTCTCATTAAGAAGAGGAGCAAAATCATGCAAGATTATTGTTGGCCCACCAATAGTTATAATTACACCACTTAAAACAATGTCACAACTAATACTTGTCTATGCATTTTTCTCACAATAAATGTTACCAGACCAACTCATTAATATTCAATAATGTTAATAACTACCATCTTATTAAGCAATGGACACTATTTTTTTATTAAGGCACCACATAAGATTATGAACATCGCTATAACTTTGTAATAAAATTGAAACACTGGAAAATATAAAATTTTCTATCTCTTTTATGTCATAATTGACTAAATAAATTTTCAGCAAATACATACCATGTATTTTTTTGACTATTTTCATGAAAATCCGAATACTGATCAATCGAGATGAATATATTTTAAGATTGTAGGAAAAAACATTTGAATTGCAAAAAATAATTTCATAAATCAACAAACAAAAATTACATAACAGAATTACAATATAGATTCGAAAATAAAAATACAATATCGAACCAAGTCATGTATATCACAGTCCCCATAAAATAGATCTACCACCTTCCGTAAGCTTGTCTCGTAGGGTAAACTCACTCGACGATGGAATTTCATCGATTGACTGCTCGTTAAACTAACTGTGTCTGTCTCTCTCTAACAGAAAATACAAAAATAAAAAAATTTGTATATGAAATTTCTATCTTGTTCAGTATATTGAAACCAATAACGAGATTCACAATTTATAAAAAATCGTAAGTTATTGAGAAAAGCATAAAGAAAATAATTAATAACACAATTAATAGACATCAATAACACAATTAATAGACATCAATACAAGTACAAATGAACCGTAACCGTTAAGAATTTTCAATTGCCTTGTTAGACTATCGGATGTTCAAATTTCACTTACAATCCTTTTAAAATTTTGACATAGAGTACATGCCACAAGTGCAAAGAAGACATGTTAAAAATAAACTTTCAAGTATTTTATATTTTTTTAAGAGTGTAGTAATTTTATAAAGGACAATGTATATATAGATAAAATAGGTTGGATATATATTAGTATTCATGAATATATATCAATATTCATAAAATATGTACGGATGGTATACGGTGGTTACCAAGACGCTTGTATAAATTCTGTGCAGGGAGCTTTGAAAAGTGACTCCCGGATTTTTATTTTTTCTTCAAGTTTGCCTCGCTTCTGGTTCTCACCTCTCCTGGACCCAACGATGCATAGCTCCTCTCTTCTCCGTTCGTCGAACTCTCTCTCCCCATCACTTTATCTCTGTACATCTCAGCGGTTCACACCGCCATATCGGCGCGTCCGTACGGCCGTAGCACCCTGTCGATTGCCATTCTGCGGTTCGCAAATTTGCCGAAGTATCGTCACTCCTGCGCACAGTACTGGTAATTATACCAACTATTGCCCACTTGCTCGATTACTTTGGGAGGGTTTTGTTACTCGTTACTACTTATTTGGCTTTCCATGAGGTGGGTTTGGGTTGTTGCCTTTTCATTTGGCCTCCCACCAGTGCTACTAACCGTTGTATTGCTGTTATGAAGGGATAAGTCTTAGTTATGAGAGTTTGTTTTCATGAAATTTTACTATGGTTACTAATAGTTGCGGTTTTTGTAGTGAAAATTTGTAGTGAGATGACTTACGAACTCTGTCGTACAATGCAGTCTGGGTTTTTGTGGTGTTAGTTACGACTTAGTGTTGTACAGGTACTAGGTGTTGTGGTCGGAGCATACTGTAGGAAATTGTTGGTGGTGTACAGTTGCTGGACCCTTTTTGTGAAATATATCAAAGTAGTCATGCTATTATCGTCACAACACCTGCATTTCTGCTAATATTGAAGTGTTCTTGGATCAAAGTTTGATGAGTTGTAGTTTGATTCTGCTGAATTACCATTTTTTGGTTAGTTAGCTTTAGGTACTCATAAAAATTCCTGAAACCATTGATTCTATTGTCATGATTCATGTATGGTTGAGTAAATATTTCAGCTTTAGCAGCATACCCTTGCTGAATAAGTATCTCAGCTTGTGCTTTTTAATTGTTATTTTTATTTTTCTTAGCTTCAGGAATGGGCTTATGTATTAGTTTTGTAAATCTGCTTCTCTTCTTTAAGTATTCTCTGGAGCTAATAATGATCTGCAATAACATTCATATAGTTCAAGTAAAGTTCTTAGTTGTCATTGAAAGATCAATGAATGAGTTTCTGAATTCCGTATTAAGCGTTGTGAACTTGTTTGATCATAAGATTCTGGTTGTTGGTTGGATAGTTAGGCATCAGATCAGATGTCTTTAAGAGTTAATTTAGACACTGTTTTGAGTTCCCTACCTCAAAAGGGAATGTGTGTTTTGCTTTTTATGTTGTGGCTGTTCCGAGTTTATTTTACTTCAATTTCTGAAAATTTTACTTAAACCAGCTATTGTTCGTTAGGAATCATCAGGATTCTTTTTTATCTTCTTGGGAATAGTTTCTGACATGATTAGTTTAATCTGGTCTTTTTGTGGAGTCAAATCGTCAATAAAAGTTGTCAGCATATTGTGAAGAACTGCAAGCCTGAATAGTGAATACAATTGTCAGTGGACACGGTTTTAAATATAATCTTTAAATGTGACAAGGTTTTTCAGTTCTTGGTGATCAGCTTGTATGGTTCTCTTATTGTTTGTGAGTGCTCCAGCTGTTTGAGCTGTTGGTGCGAACAATGAGACTGAACTAAAATATACTGCTATCGGGATAAGTACTTGTGGTTCATGAGGATGACTTACCCTTGGCGATTTTAAGATTCTAGAGTATTACAGAAAGGCCATCACTTAGTTGTTACTGCTTGAAGGGATCCTGGGGACCAAATTTCTATGATAGGGGATTTGGTCATGTACTTACCAAAATGAGAATCTTGTTTTTTGTTTTGAATTCTTTTTCAGCTACACAAGAGATTGTTGAAACCAGTAAGGCTGAACCAGGGTTTGTGGAGGTCGGGTACATATCTAGTGTTCATGGACTTGAAGGAGACGTTCGGGTAAAATCGAGCACCGATTTCCCTGAATTACGATTTTCCAAGGTAATTCCACTTTCTGACAAGTATAGACATGGTCCTAGAACATTCTGATTGGGGTTTATGTTCTTGAGTTCTTTGGTGTTTCCTTAATGAAGTAACTTTCTTTATAGCGGGGGAGAAGATGGCTGAGACAACAAGTTTCAGGGAGAGAAACAATTAGAGAAGTTGAGATATTAGAAGGAAGAGGACATCCAGGACAGAAGAGTTGGATTGTTAAGTTTAATGAAATTAACACGGTAGACCAGGTAAAATAAAGTAGAGTTATTTGTACTCTCTGTTTGCTTTGCCTTAACTTCTGTTCAATTTACGCAGAATGATTTTCCCACCAGGGGATTGGATTGGCCTTATTTTGAGGTGTCGTTTAAGTGCTCTATATGTCACAGGATATGCTGAAAATAAAATTGAAATGTTAAAGTCGATGGTTGTGGTTTCAATCTGAATGCTAGCAAGATGGTCAAACCTTGGAACAGTAATCTAAATGTAGGTTGGAGAGTGTAGTTTAGAAAAAATTGTCACCACACTCTATTTTATAAAGTCTATGGTTTCAGACCATGCTTAAAACGTATTCTAACTGCGGAGTAAGCTATGTTAGATTGTATTGAAGGGATAAAATCCGAAAATAGTTCCATGACCGACTTTGCAGTATCACTGTAAGTACATCTGTAATGTCTTCTTGTCTATTTTCTCAGGCACAACTACTCATTGGATCAACCATACTTGTAAGTGAGGAAGATAAACCTGAACTGGAGGAAACTGAGTTCTATTCTCATGATCTTCTTGGCATGAGAGTTATCCTTAAGGTTGGACTACCTTGACATTGTTTTTCTTAATGCTTACAAAATTAATCTTGCAATGATTTATCTGATTGTTTCGAATTTATTTGCTTCTGTTATGCTTTTACACCTTAGGGTAATTAAACCATCTTTGATGAATAGTCTAGTTTTTCACCTACTAACAGTTCAGACAAACCATGTTAAAAAAATGATTATCTTTGTGCTGTATTTAGTACTAGTGTATTACTCGTGCCTACGACACTATCAACAAAATTAAATTCATGAATTTGAACATTGAGTTCAAATTTAGCTACTATTCAAACTATTAGCATTATTGCATTGTGTAACTTTTTCTACTATGAACCTCAACCATTAGATCAAAACAATCTCAGCCGTTGTTGTGAAAATGTGTTTGGAGGGCCCCACACTGTTGTATGTTGTAATATATATTTGTTACGGTTTATTTTCTCACTGCGATCAATTTATATGTACAATACACACACAATTATACTATGATGCATGGCACTAAGCTAATTACATATTTAGTCTAATTTCACAATTAATTTACAATTGAACCTCTATCTCAACACTGCCCCTCAAATTTGTCCTCAAGTTGGTGCGAAGATATCTATCAAGCCCAACTTGGACACAATGAGATGACACCGCTTGCTGCCAAGTCCTTTTGTGAATATATCCGCTAGTTGATCTTTAGACCGCACAAAAGGTGTGCATATCAAATTGCATCTGGACCTGGCTCCCTTGGTCTTCCTTCACCGTGACCCTCTTTGGAAATTGTTCTATTTCCATCTTCTATATTTGGAATGTCTAGTTGGATTTGAGTCATAGCCTCTTGCACTTTGACTTTGTGGGTTACTCCATTAATATTGATTGGGATCCATTCATCAATGGTTTCCAAATTAGAGGTTGCTATCAAGATTTTTCCTTTGTCAAAAGAGATTTGCAATATTGTGTCATCATGGACTGCTGTGGCATCTTCCTAGAGGTTTCCAATCTTGGTAAAGTTGGCTATATCTCAACCATTCAACTACTCTATGAACTTTTGTTAATGTTTTTTATTTGCATATAATACCATTGCGGGAAATATAAAAATTGATCTTTTGTAATTTGTAGAATCAAATATGTTGTGTTTGGAGGCACTAATGTGGATTTTGAAATTGTTCATGCCTTTCTATTTTACTATGTGATTTTTTAAAAAAAATGCTAATTTTATAAGTTTTACAAAAAAAAATTTTCCTGAATTTTTTTGAAGTAAAATAGAAAATAAATTTGTAGACCATAACCATTAAATTTAAGTCTTGAAAAAAATTTGGAGTCACAAAACTAACCTTTGCAAGTGATCAATCAAAAAACACAATAAAAAATTGAAGAGCAAAATTGGAAACTATTATTTTTAATCCCATCCTTCCTCTTACAAACAAACACATGCCATGGACTATTAGTCCAATCTCGAGTTCTAAACAAACATGGTTTTGGGTTTCAGGCGTAGTAGTAATAGTCCTTTGGTATTACTAATTCTAACCTAATCCAACCACTCTACGAATCCCATGGTTTTGAAACCTTTTACCAAATGGGGCCGTAGCAACAAGTCTCGCGTTGTATCTTTCAACTGTCCTGTCTGCATTTTATTTAATAGTGAACACTCATTTACAGCCCACTAGTTTCTTCCCTTTGGGAAGATATACTAGTTCCCAAGTACACCATTCTTTTTCAAAGTTGTCATCTCCTCTACCATAGCTTCCTTCCACGTAGGTATTTTAAACGCATCTTGTCAATTATGTGGAATAGATATGGAAGAAAGAGAAGAAATAAAGGCATGGTACGAAGGAGACAAATGATCACGTGAGACAAACTGAGAAATGGGATGTTGAGTACACTGTCTAACACCTTTCCGAAGAGCAACAAGGATATTAAGATCACTCGACTCAATAAGGGAAGGTTAAATAGAAGAAAATTCATCACGAGATGAGTTAGCGGAAGAGTCTGTAACTGGAGCAGGCATTGGTGATTTACAAGATGACATCACACATGAAGATCTCTCTTTTCTCTTATATGTCTACAAAATAGGCTTTGCCAGCTGTTGTTTAGCCCTACTTGTCCATTAGTGTCTTGGCTTGCCCTGTCAATAGATATTGGTTCCTCTCTGTCAACAATAGACATCTCTTTCTCCCCCTCACTATGATATGGTAAGAACAATATCTCTTCCTCTCTAACAGACTCTCCCTGAAGAGATGGAGTGGAGGGATGTAAAAGGACTCCGTTTTCCAAAAAGTGACATCCATAGAGGGAAAAAACTTCCGAGAGTGAGGGTTGAAATACTTATAGCCCTTATGGATAGAAGAGTATCCAACAAAGACACATTTATGGGCTTTATGACCTAACTTTCCATCCAAGGGGTGAGGAGCATGGACAAAACATACACAACCAAAGACTCTCGGGGAAAGAGAGAAACTAGACACTTGCTAGGGAGACAATAGGAGTTTTGAAGTGGAGAACATTGGAAGACAGACGATTGAGAAGATAAATAACTGTCAAAATCGGTTCACCCCCAAAACATGAGGAATATACATGGTGAACATAAGGGAGTGAGTAACTTCAGCAAGATGACGATTCTTGCGTTCAGCAGCCCCATTTTGTTATGGGGTGTCAACACAAGTTGTTTAAAAAGGAACACCGTATTCATCCAAATATGCCCTAAAGAACCTATCAATATACTCGGTCCCATTATCACTTCGGGTAATTTTACTGTTGGTATCAAATTCTGTGCGCATCATCTAATGAAAAGATGTGAAATAAGAAAATACTTCACTTTTGGACTTAAATAGATACACCCAAGTGACGCGAGAATAACAACCACTAAAGGTGGCAAACCAACGAAAACCTTTAAGAGGGGTAATAGGGAAGGTCCCAAACCTCAGAATGTATAACCATAAAAAGAGAATCACTTTTTTTTGTGAATAGGCTCAAAAAAAGAACGTTGATTTTTCCCAAACTCACAAGCTTCAAAAAACAAACGACTTCTAGGACGAGACTTAGTCAAATGAGGAAAAACTCTCTCTAAAAATTTCAAAACAAGGATGACCCAATTTCCGGTGCAACTAATGCGACAAAGAAAGAATAGAACTCATATCTGCTTGCAGGGCCTGACCACATGACAAAGATGGCTTAGCTCTACGAGGTGCAGACTCCAAAAAATAGAGACCATCATGTGCTTTACCATTGCCAATTATTTTTCCCGTATTCAGTTCCTGAAAAACACAATGAGTAGAAAAAAAATGTCACAGAATAATTTGCAGAACAGGTAAGGCTATTGACAAAAAGCAGATTAGTCGCAAAATTTGAAATACGTGGAACTGAAGAAAGAAAAATAGAAAGATAATAGCGAATTGATTTTTTCCCTGAAATAGCAGAGAAGGATTAATCTGTTATTCTGACCTTATCCTTGTGAGAACAAGTAGAGTAAGAATAAAAAACAAGCGCACAACCTGTCACATAATCGGAAGCACCGGAGTCGATAATTCAAGGAATACCAAAAGAGATAGTAAATGCACTAGTTGGGTACGTGTGTGAGTATACTGAGAGGAAGGGAAAACTGTGGAGGTAGAAGCAGTGGTAGATGAAAAATCAGCTCGAACCGTAATGTGCCTGAGAGCTTGTATCTCTCCCTGAGAAAAGCTACCAACATTTTTCTCACCAACATGATCAAAAACTAACTAAACCCGATACTGAACCCATAATCAGCCAAGGTAGGAACTGCAGACTTCGAAATATGAGCCTAGGCCACGGAACGTGTAGACCCCCAACCACGACCGCCACGTCTATTGCCTTTCCCACAAGGAGGACGATCATGCTACTTCCAAAAAAATCCCTGATATGTTCGATATTGTCGCAATAATTACACCGGAGAAATGTATGATCAATAAATCCACTGCTAACACAAGATTTACCACTCGGTGGAGGAGTGACGACTAAGGCAAAACGATCGGGAGTAGCGGTATGCAACATAGCACCCCTTCTATTCTCTTCTTGCTAAACAATGACATAGGTTTCTCCTAATGATGGAAACAGAACACGACCCAATGCTTGTACTTTAATATAATCATACTCCATATCAAGGGGCCAGAAAGTCATAAACACGTCGTTTCTCCATCCGCTTTAGCCATGTGGCAGCATCTTCAGCACACATAGCCTGAAATCCCTGATAATAATCAAACTCATGCTTTGTGTAACTCAAATCAGCATAATACTCAGCGACAGAATGATGTTGTTGCTCAAAAAACTGAGCATCATTACCCTGCTGAGAATAAGTATGGGATGCAGTAGTTCAAATCTCATATGGAGTCGCAAGAAGCAGGAAGATATGGCGAATATTAGCTCTTATAGAGTTAAACAACTTAGTCATGATTAAAGATATCTGAGGATTGATCTTTTCAGTTCAATAGGTGCCACTAAAGGGGAGACAGGGCCTTCAATGGCCAAGGTAAACGTGCGAGACCAAATCAAATAGTTGGTACCATCCAACTTAATAGGGCAAATATCCAAAGGAGTGTTTTCAAGAGTCCTTACACGACTCGACTCATTCTTCACATGACTTGCACCACTGACAACAAATTTAGGATCTTCTGGCATAGTTCAGAATGATAAAAAATAGAGGAAATAAATTTGAAATAACACAACGATCTCAGAATGACCTAAAATGAACAAGCCCAATAGATTTCGAGCAAAACAGATCAAATCCAGAAGGTTTCGAAGCCGAAACAACTGCATAAGAGGTTGCTGGAGGTTCGGCGAGGGCTGATTGAGGGCTGACGAGGGTTCTGGAGGTTCGACGAGGGCTGATCGAGGGCTGGCGAAGGTGGCGACGAGGGCTGGCCAAATGGTCAGTCGGAGAAAACTTAGATGAAACAGAGAAATCGATCAACCACAGGCAAAGACGGTGATCTATGCTTGACACTATGTAAAATAATAGTCAACGGTTTGGAATCACCCCAAACGTTAGGGTTTATTTTCTCATTGCGATCGATGTATGTACAAGAGAGACATAATTACACTACAACCCTTTGCACTAAGCTAATTACATATATAGTATAATTTCACAATTAATATATAATTGGACCCTTATCTTAGCAGAGAGAGCATTGATGTGTCTTTTTGTTATTTTTTTAAAAAGCTGTGGGAACATTAGTTAAGTTTGTTGTGACTTTTTCTTTAATGAACCTCAACCGTTAGATCAAAACAATTTCAGCCGTTGTTGTGAAAATGTCTTTTGAGGGTCGTGCATTGTAATATAGATTTATGAATATCTTTAATATTGTAAACGTGTCAACAAATCAGTGCTTTAAATTTACCGTGGCTCTATTGCATCTTTCTCATGTTCTTTTGTAATTTTGTACATTTGATTGTATTTGTTGTGGTGGGAAACATAGGCTTTTGATTTTGATTTGCCCTGTAATGGATGGTTCTTCTATTGTATCAGGAAACTGGTGAACCAGTGGGTACTGTGGTTAATATTTTCAATCATGGAGCAAGTGATCTTCTACATGTCATGCTGAATTCCTCCACAGGTGAAAGACCTGAATTGGAAGCAAGTGCTTCTGGTCCCCTTGTGTGGGTACCATTTGTTGAAGCAATTGTCCCAAATGTTGATATGAATAAAAGAGAAATGCTCATTACACCTCCAAAGGGGCTTCTCAATTTAAACATACGATCTGATGAGAGGTCCAAGAAAGAAAGGCGCCAGATTGTGAGACATATTCTCTAGTACTTCTCTGCTGTTTAATTATATTATGTTTTTGGTAACTAAAACTATTTTCTGCAGATTGAATCTAACTATTTAAGCAACATTTGCTTGTATTAGTATGTACTTCAGTAGACATTCTTGTTTGCTATTTGGTTTTTATGGGATCATTTTTCTCTTTATAGATTGCTTCCTCTGCGCTTACTAATTTAGTTGCTGAGAAGTTCTGCGTGAATTAATTGTAGCTGAATGGTTACAGATTAAAATGCATTTAATTGGTTTGTCGGGAATGGTTGATTTACTCGTTTTAGATTTTACTAGTTTAATGAGTTCTACTTGTTTTTATTTTGATTTTTTTGTTTCCATTTTAGTTGTTGAACATATGCTTTTCAGTTTTATTTTCTCTTTCTGATTATTCATTTTTTGGTGGTGACCACTTGTACCTGTCATGGATTTATGTGGATTAGAAAGAGCAAAAAGGTTAGAGTGGGTGTAGTCAGTTGCTGTTAACGGAGGGATGGGAGGGGTAAATTCCGCGTAGCCTATGAGGCATGGATGCTGATATTGTATATGATATGAAACAGATATAGTGATATGAGCAAGCCAAAAAAAGGGTACCGTTACAGCTAGGATACATTAGACTAAATTTTTTTTTCCAAATTCTTAGAGTTGTATTATGTGTAATTGCTAGAATGGTGAGAAACTGTTGTAATCTTCGCATGCAAGAGTATTCTATGCAAGTTTACTAGGTTACTTGTTTAGTTATTAAAGTATGATTTTATGGAAAACGTGCATGACACAGTGAGGATATTCAAAAGCTATCAAAAGAGATGATCTTAATTTTTCATTTCACTGTATCTTCGTTTCTAAATTTTTACTTTTTTGTATTGTAAGAATTTTACTCTAATGCTATGCTAGAAGTGCATAATTTTACTTTCGTAAGAGTTCGGATTTGTGATCTAGAATATCGGGAAAGTACCTGATACTTCAAAAATAGAAGTTCATCTTTATATTTTGGATAATTTGGTGATATTTATCCATGAGCATAGGAGGAATATCGGTGTTCGATAAGGATACAACTCCTATGTAGAAGTACATGTGCTTCATATGGGCCTAACTTTTAGCAAAATTTGTACAAATTTCCATCCCTGAGGTTCAAACCGACAACCTCAATGTTTATAGTGATGAGGGATGGGGTACTTGTGTTGCTAATACATATGAGGGTTGACCTCATATGTACGAAATAGTGATGGGCCTAGTGGTGGAAAGATGGAGCATGGCTTCGGTCCAATATTATTTTATGTATGCGTACAAATATGCAAGTGAAATATATCATCCCAAATGGAGAGACGGATGATTTATTGAATGTGATGTGTGGTTTGATTTTTATGGCTTGGCATCTTAATTATATTTTCACTTATCACATACCTCTGTAACTGTTGTTTCTGTACCCATATCCAGCAAATATTGTAAGGGGAGTGATATCATTCCGTTGGCAGTGCCAATTTGGTCAGCATGGCCTTGGAAACAATGATGTCGTTGCGGTGCTACTGCTATCTAATATGACATCAGAAACCTTTTGGCGGACAGTACATCTTGTTTTGAAGATCTTGTGTCGTCGTGGATGTTCTTCTTGCTTGGGCATTAGCAGCAATCTCTGCACCACAGGGGAGAGCCACTCTCCATCATCAAATCCTGTCACTTCAACTCCCTCGTAGGCCGTAGCCCAAAGGGTTCCCACCATCCTCATCATCCAGATCACCACCCTTCTCATTTCTGTCTCGATTTGGCCGTGACCTGCTGAGAACACTGGGTAGGGCGATGTCCTGGTTGCCCTCACAGCTAGCACTTGTCAAATGTTGGCCTGGCATAAGGATTTCTAGTGTTGCCTTTGATGGATGAGGTAGCTATCTCTGCATCCTTGGTTGGCATTTGTGTTCTGCGGATGGGCTGCTAGCCTGTTGATTGGAGCTGAGTATTCTCCAGCGGCTGGTTTCGTGAAGTTGTGCTTTGCACAGCTTCTACAGATCTCCTTGTATTCATGGGTGCTTTCAAGGATGAACTTTGAAGTTGTATTTCAACCTTTGCTGCAGGGTTGATAGCTTCCGTTAGGGTATAAACCAGTTGTAACATCACTCGATCTGGCATTTTTGTTTATCCCCAATAAATCTGGAAGTTTGTTGGTCCTCTGTCTCAGACTCACGCAGATCATTGGGAGAGGATAGCCTGTAAAACTCCTCTATGAAAGCTCCACCGGTTCACTCTCTCTACTGGCAATCCTGATACCACTGGAACAGTAAGCTCATAATCCACTGGAAGATACCCAGTTGTTTCATATTGGGCCATGAGCCAACTACTACCTTTCCTTGATATGCTCGCCACATTTGCAACTGGTCCCACCAAGCTGGTGCCCCCATCCCCCCATTCCCCTTTTGCCAGTGTCAACAAGCTTGACCTTCTCTGTTTTGGGAATCTCCATGTAGTCAGAAAACCTCTCAACTTCTGCAATATAGTCAAGGAAGTCTTCAATATGAAGGTAGCCATTTGAGCTAGGTAGATCGACCTTCATATGAAAGTCTGTTGATCCTTGCTCATCATGCCAAACTGTCTTCCAGCGGCATGCCCAACAAACGAATCATGAACATCTTCAGTGCCATGGTTGTTGCCTGTTTTGGGGTGCTGGAATGTTTTCTCGAACAGGCCGATTACGTGGCATAGGTATGGGGCTTGTTCAAAACAGGATTTTGATTTGGTTGCACCATTAACCTCTCGATTGTGGTGGTCAATTTTCGAAGCACCTCTTGAGTTTCGCGTAGGAACTGTCGTAGATCAGCTCTTGTAAGGGCCCTTCGTCCACGGGGCTCATCCTCGGAGGGGTTGCCATCATCACGTAAGCTAGCCATCAGACCAAGGTAGGCTAGGCTCTGATACCACCTGGCGCAGTGAAAGGCGAAGAGGAGGAAGCTGAAGTTTTCAACCTTGAAACCCTCTATATATTTGATGAAAAGCTGAGGCTATGGGGCATTCCATTGCTTATTTATAGGAGACTACATGCCACAGTTTGAAATATCAAAAGCAGTAATAGGAGACATGATTTTATATTTTAAATTTCGCAGCACATGTAGAAAAAGACCGATACCTTTGTTTTGTTTTCAAAATCACATTTATTGGGGTTCAAAATGATGTTTGGTTAGTTTTCATTATTCTGATACCTAATGCTGTGTGTGTATGCCCTTTACCGTAAATTGAAACTCTTTTTTTTGCACCTGTTACATATAGTTCAGGATGGGAGAAGTAGCGCTATTAGGGAATCCTTGGGATTGTTATAGAATCTGGAGAAAGTCATGAAACTTTTATTTCAATTGGATAGTTCTGTAAAGCAGAATAATTATTTTCATTTTAAGTAGCCATTCCTCAATCTTCGGAGAATGCGGCGTTGTATTATTATAAGTTCTCTATTTCTAACATTTCTTGAAAGTAGACAAGTTTTAAATTTTAATGCAGGCAAGGCATATCTTGTTGAATCCGTCTTTTTCGCCACATCGCGTATATCGGGAATCGAACCCTCTGCTGCAAGTGGGTGGATGGAGAATGCTCGACTTCAATCCATCAACTTGTTAGGAGTGGATTTTCGATTTCCCCTTTCTTATTATTAGTAGATAGGTTTGGAACCTTTCCCATTTTTAGAATAATAAGTGCCCGTCCTGGGAAATGAAGTACGCTTTGGTGAGCGAGAAGCAGCCAGATATAGGAGTAGATGTCTTCTCCCCCAACAAGAGCCTCGATGTTTGCTGTTCCTAGCGAGATGAAGGCTCAAGGCGAGCCATTTGAGTCACTGCTTCTAGGGAGGTGAGGGGCCATGAGAACAAATATTTTTGGTTTCTCGCAAGTGGATATAGTGGAGACGATGGGAGATGAGTGCCTTTGCCCTTTCCTTTCATTGCTCGAAGCAGTGGAATCGGGTACAAGCGCGAAAGTGAAGTAGCTCCTACCTACAGGAGCATCCCCTTCCTTGAGAGAGGGAAAGGTGTCAAGGTATTTCCTTTTCACTTAGCAAAATAGGAATTTTCTTTGGAAATCGCTAAACTAGCAATGATTGAGAGGGGAGAAAAGCTATTACCTTCACAAACCCGGTACTCATTCACTACGATAGGCAATTCGCGAGATCTTAATTTCTTGATAGGCGGGCGAGCCCTGAAAGCACATGCACAATAAGCAGGTATTTCAGAAGACGGTCTAAAAATGGGTTAGTCCAGAAAGAGAACTCTTCAACAAAACGAAGCTAGAACTAGTCAAGATCAATAGGAAGAGGAGAGTGAAAGCAACAATCAGAGTGATAGGAGCGTGTGTCAGCAAACAACTCTTAAGCTAAATTGAGGCCATAAGAACAAATATTTTTGGTTTCTCGCCAGTGGATAGGGTAAACGATGGGAGATGACTGCCTTTTCCCTGGCCTTTCATTGCTTGAAGCATTGGAATTGGGTACAAGCCCTGATGGAGCTACGAAGACAGATGCTTCACCGGTCCAGCCCTATTGGTTATTAAATCAAGGGAAACTATGAGGGATCACCTGCTTTTTATTCTTACTTCAAATCCCAACCCGCTCTCGCTCGCCTCTACTAATAGGGTCTCGGGGGAGGGGAGCGAAGTTTTTGTAGTGTCCATTCCCTAAACTTACAGACGAGATTGGTTTCTAAATGCGTTGCTTACTGCATCGAGAATAACTTCCCCTTCTAAGTCATTCTTTGAAGAGGGAATTGCTGATGATGCTGGCCGCTGCCCTACATTAGCAATTCGAGTGGAATCAGACATAAACCAAGTCCAAGAAGACCTAGGGGGCCTTGGGGAGAAGGTAGCGCACTAATTCTATCCTCCTTTCTTGCTACTAGGGAAGCGTATGCTATTGCTACTCCTTTTGTACGTACTCCTCCATTCTTCTATTTTAATTCCGTCTCGAGCTTTAAAGACCTAGTGATAATGGGAATTTCTTAGTATAAAGGGGCGTGAAAACACGGAGAATGCCTTTGTCCTGCCATTTTTTACCCTAGGGAAAGTTTTGTGTGTATATATATACACGTGCACACATCATATTTCTGAGTAAATGTGATGCAGTTTTGAAAATAATTTTTGTTAGAAGTGTTTGTCCCACATCGATTATTCTAATGTATGTGTAACTCTCCCTTTCAATATAAATAAAGTAATGTGTGGAAGGGTTTAGTTAACTTTTCCCTACACACTTTTATTTATTCCTTTTCCGCTATCATGGTATCAGAGCGGGTTAGATCAAACTCTAATCTGTTACCCTAACCCTAACCACTATTGCATCCACAAATCCCAGCCACTACAAACCCTAACCCTAACCAGCCACTATAAACCCTAACCCTAACCTTAGATCAGCCAAACCCTAACCCTAGAACAGCCAAACCCTAGATTAGCCACCAAACCAGATCAGCCACCAACCCTAGATCAGCCACAAACCCAGATCAGCCACCACCCTAACCATCTGCGCCGCCCTTCACCCGCGCCGCCCCTCCTCCGCGCGCCGCCGCAGCTCCGCGCACCCCTCCTCCGCGCGCCGCCCCTCACCCGCGCTGCCGCGGCTATGCGCGCCCCTCCTCCGCGCGCCGCTCCGCCAGTCTGTTATCTCGCCGCTGCTCCGCCCCGCTCCGCCTCCCTCCGCTGCTCTCCTTACGTGGTATTGACTGATTTCCCCATGTTCTCTCGCTGATTTCTCCACGCTTTCATCACTCGTAGCTTCCAACCTGGCTGTAACAAGATGTTGGTCAGTGAACTCCATTGCCTAAGTCTGTTGTCCTTGTTACAACCACCATGTTCCTATTGCCTTGGCCCTAGCCTTGTGTTTATTTTGTGTTAGTAAACATTTTTCATTCACGTTGTCTGTGTTGCTCCTGTTGGCCTGATGGAGGAGAAATCGGAATCAAACCCTACCTCTACGATTGTTGGTCCTACTTCTAACTCTGCTGTTATTGGCTCGCGGTCTCGCGAGAGGCGCTCTATTACCTCCACTCCTTTACATGGGGGGAATTACGTTCTTTGGGCCAAAGCCATCGAGGTGTATTATATAGGTGAGTCAAAGAACTCCTATTTGACTGATGATCCTCCTGCTGCTACTGCACCCACATATCGAGCTTGGAAAGCAATTGATAACCGTATTCGTTCCGAGCTATGGAATAGTATGACAGAACAAGTTTCTAGTACATTGATGTTCTGTGATACAGCTAAAGAGGTGTGGACACAGGCCAAAGAATTATACTCAGGTGTCGACAATCTCCGTCGCACTTATGACCTTCATCAGTCATTTTTTACTATTTCTCAGGGTGATGACTCTTTCGAGGATTATTATGCTAAGTTTCGGCGCATTTGTCATGAATTGGATATTTGTGAGCCCTTATCTGTTGACATACAGGTTATACAGCGCTAGCGTGAACGTATGCGGGTTACTCGATTTTTATCCGGTGAATCCCCAACCTTTGGCCCTGTGGGCAATCAGATTTTGGGGACTAGTGACTTACCTCCTCTCAGCGAGGTTTTCAGTCGTCTCCAACAATCATCATCTATTTCTGCTCCGACATCTGGTCGTTCTGCTTTGACTTCTGCTGTTTCTGACAGTTCCGGTTTTTCTGTCAGCCATGGCCATGGTCATGGTCGTGATTCTGGTTTCAGCAGTCGTGGTCGTGCTTCTGGAGTGAGTGGCCGTGGTTTAGGTGGCCATACTGACACCCATGGTGGTCATGGTCATGGTCGAGGGGGAGGCCGTGGTCGCACGACCAGGGGAGGTCGAGGTCGTGCTCGTTGCCCTCGCTTATGTACTTATTGTGGGGGCACCAACCATTGGGTTGATACCTGTTACGAGCTACATGGTTTCCCTCAGGCTCATCAGGCTTCTATCTCTGAGGATACTGGACAGATTCCTCAACCTTCGGCCGATAGTGTGGTTCTTTCAGCTGAGGAGTACCAGCGCTTCTTGTCATTTCGAGATGCGATAGGATCCTCTACTGCTACGCTCGCTCAGACTGGTCCATCTGTTGCTTGTGTTGCCTCTTCCTCTTCCTCTCCTTGGGTTATTGACTCAGGAGTTACAGATCATATGACGAGTACCCCTGCTTCCTTTGCTCGTCCACCTATTGGTAGGCAATCTCATGTTACCTTAGCTGATGGTTCTACTACTGCTGTTACTGGCCTCGGTTCAGTCCCTGTCACTTCTTCTCTTACTTTGACATCTGTATTACATGTTCCTCGTTTTCCATTTAATCTTATGTCTGTCAGTCGTCTTACCAAATTTTTGAATTGTTCTGTCACATTTCTTCCTCATGGCTGTGTTTTTCAGGATCTCACGACGGGGAGGAAGATTGGTGGGGGCATTGAGCGAGGCGGCCTCTACTACCTAACTATTCCTGAACCTGTAGCCCTTCAGACATCCGAGTCTCCATATCAACAGCACTGTCGTCTGGGTCATTCCTTTCTTCAAAGTTTGAAGCATCTTGTGCCCTCCTGTCGTTCTATTAATAAGTTGGTCTGCGAAGTATGTGAGTTTAGTAAACACCGTCGAGTCACTTTTTCACCTAGAGTAGAGAGTCGTGCATCTTGTCCTTTTCAGTTAGTTCATTCCGACATTTGGGGACCTATTCATGTGCCTAGTGTTTCGGGCTTTCAATATTATGTTATTTTTGTTGATGATTTTTCTCGCATCACATATCTTTATTTAATGAAAGAGAGATCTGAATTGAAATCTGTGTTTAAAACCTTTTTCATGGAGGTCAAAAATCAGTTTGATACCTGCATTAAGATTTTCCGCTCCGATAATGCTCGTGAATACTTTCATGGTCAACTTTCTCAATTTCTTGATGAACATGGCATTATCCATCAATCGCCGTGCTCTCGGACTCCACAACAAAATGAAGTTGCCGAGCGCAAGATTCGACACTTGTCTGAGGTTATGCGTGCCCTACTATTTCAAATGCAGGTTCCTAAGTCATACTGGAGTGACGCTGTTCTCACTGCATGTTACCTGATCAACTGTATGCCCTCAACAGTTTTAGGTGGTCAGGTTCCCCATGCGATTTTGTTTCCTGGACGGTCTCTCCACCCTTTACCTCCTTGTGTATTTGGGTGCACCTGTTATGTTCATGTTCTTGATCCCAACATGAGTAAACTTGATCCTCGGTCTTTTCGATGTATCTTTTTGGGATATTCACACACCCAAAAAGGATATCGATGTTACTCTCCTACTTTACGCCGTCACTTTGTTTGTGCTGATGTCACATTTAATGAATCCTTACCCTATTACTCTACCCCAGTTTCAACCCACGACCTTCTTACTATTGAGTCTGTGTTGCCTATGGTTGTCCCTACTGGTACTGTTCCCCAGCCCTCTATGGTTGTTCCTCCCCCTGTTTCACAAAAACCCTTGCAGGTCTATGTTCGTCGTTCACATGCCCCGGCACCGGCATTGCCTCCCCTTCTTGCACCACACACCCATCCCCCACCGTCTCAGACTATACAGTCTACCGGGCCATCCGCGCCCACCGGCCCATTCCCGTCTGCCGATCCTTCTCCATCCTCCCCCCGTCGCCAAATCCGCCTGTTCCTCGTTATCCGACTCGTGAGAATCGCCGTCCACCGGTAAAATATCGTTTATCTAATCTCTCCTGTACTTCTCACCCTCTTTCTCAGTTTATCTCTTATGATCATCTCTCTCCATCCTTATATGCTTTTACTACTTCGGTTTCCTCTGTTTTTGTTCCTCATAATGTTCAGGAGGCCTTAGCTCGGTCTGAGTGGCGGACAGCTATGGAGGATGAAATCTCTGCCCTTCATAATACGGGCACATGGAAATTGGTTCCTCTTCCTGCTGGTAAGACTCCTATTGGCTGTC
Organism: Arctostaphylos glauca; assembly: GCA_019985065.2. Lineage (NCBI taxonomy): Eukaryota > Viridiplantae > Streptophyta > Magnoliopsida > Ericales > Ericaceae > Arctostaphylos > Arctostaphylos glauca. The sequence goes on along the minus strand of JAHSPW020000001.1, from coordinate 16,309,734 downwards.
GTTGGGTATATACTGTCAAGTATCTTCCAGATGGCACTGTTGAGCGCTACAAAGCTCGTCTAGTTGCCAAAGGCTACTCTCAAACCTATGGTATTGATTATTCCGACACGTTCTCTCCTGTTGCCAAACTTGGCTCTGTGCGGCTTCTTATTTCTCTTGCTGCCAATCTTGGTTGGCCGTTATTCCAACTTGATGTCAAAAATGCCTTTCTCCATGGTGATCTATCGGAGGAGGTTTATATGGAGCAACCACCTGGATTTGTTGCTCAGGGGGCTCATCGTAAAGTATGTCGTCTTTGCAAAGCACTTTATGGACTCAAGCAGTCTCCTAGAGCGTGGTTTGACAAGTTCAGTGAGGTCGTCTTGAGATTTGGCATGCGCCGAAGTCAGTCAGACCACTCTGTATTCTCTCTTATGTCAACTCGAGGGAAAGTATTGCTCATTGTCTATGTAGACGACATTATTATCACTGGAGATGATCAGAAAGGAATTGACGAGTTGAAACGATTCCTACATAGTTAGTTTCGCACTGAAGACTTGGGTAAACTACGATATTTCTTGGGTATTGAGGTAGCAAGATCCAAAGATGGAATTAGTTTGTCTCAGAGAAAATATGTGTTGGATATTCTAGAGGAGACAGGTTTGCTAGGAGCCAAACCTGTGGAGACTCCAATGGATCCTCATGTCAAACTCTGCACTGACCAAGGGGAGATATTTCCGCATCCAGATCAGTATCGTCGCCTAGTTGGTAAGTTGAATTATCTTACCAATACACGTCCTAATATCTCCTTTGCTGTTAGTGTGGTGAGTCAGTTTATGTCTACTCCGCATCTTCCACATTGGGAAGCCTGCATTCGCATTGTAAAGTATCTCAAGGCTCATCCTGGACGTGGCCTATTTTATCATTCTAATGGTCATTTGCGTATTGAAGCATTCACTGATGCAGATTGGGCAGGGTCACCGTCTGATAGACGTTCGACAACTGGTTACTGTACTTTTGTTGGTGGCAACTTAATCACCTGGAAAAGTAAGAAGCAGACTGATGTTGCAAGATCTAGTGCAGAAGCTGAATATCGTGCTATGGCTCATACTACATGTGAGGCTGTTTGGCTGAGAACCTTTCTTGAGGAACTGGGATTTCAGGTGCAGTTACCCATTCCTATGTATTGTGACAATCAAGCAGCGATACATATAGCCTCGAACCCTGTGTTTCATGAGAGAACCAAACATATTGAGGTAGATTGTCATATCGTTTCAAAAAAGATTGACAGTGGTATGTTGTCTACACCTTATGTGGCTACGGGAGCTCAAATAGCAGATGTTTTCACTAAATCCTTATTTAAACCTCGTTTATAATTTCTATGTAACAAGCTGGGACTTTATGATATCTACTTTCCAGCTTGAGGGGGAGTATTAGAAGTGTTTGTCCCACATCGATTATTCTAATGTATATGTAACTCTCCCATTCAATATAAATAAAATAATGTGTGAAAGGGTTTAGTTAACTTTTCCTTACACACTTTTATCTATTCCTTTTCCGCTATCAATTTTGTATAGAATTTATGTTATTTTGAGTAAGTTTGCATATTACAAAGCATTATAAGAACACATGTCATATGCTATTGTGCTAGATTATAAATATATTTGCTTTTGTAATTTCGAGGAGATTTCAACATATAATGTAATGGTTTCCAAAAACATATTATTGAACATATAGGGTACAAGTATTAAATTAAATATAAACATTAAAAACCCCGCAAATTAATTTGGTCCAAAGTGTCTCACATGACAACATGCTAGCTACTAAATAGAAAAGTAGTGTTCTAAAAGTTGGCCAAGGCGGTCGACTACTTGGGGCCCAGGCACTAGGTGGCAGTAGACTGACTAGTATGCGCATAGGTGCTAGGCGACAGCAGTCTTAGGATGCGACTTTACTTTTTACGCATACATTAGGCGTTTTGGCATCAGTGAGCAACTAGGCGGCGACTAAACGTCTATTTCGATTAATCGGCTGGTGGACTTATTAATTTTTCAAAACAATCAGAGTTAAATTCGTATTACGTTAAATAAATTTTGAGATTTTATGTGTTAATTTCTTTATTTCTTTTGGTTTTGAACTTTGAACATTGAACTTTGTTTCTGACTAGTTATGTGCTAGGCGCCCCTCTTCCACCAGACAAGTGCCTAGCCAGTTTTAGAGATTAGAGAAAGTCCCCAGCTCTTGATGGTAAGGTGTGAGGGGTTTGGCCTTTTGAGCATTATAGAAAGTGGATGACATAAAAGTCACCATCAAAATGAGTGGCGTGGAGCTTCTGGAAATTAGATTGAACTTGATTGCTATTGCTGCTACCTTCATCCCATTTGGTAAGATTTATAGGAATACATAACTAGACTATGGTTTGTTACCATTGTATCTTTATTGCTCTCCTTGGTGGACTTCTTGGGAATATGCCCTACTAGTGAGTTGCCAAGTACCCCCTAGGCAATACACAGGATTTAGGCCATAGGGCAGAGGATAGTGAAAAGGATGAGGGTAGTTGTGGCTATCACTTGATTCATAAACATATGATAGACAATACTGAGATGCGCAAGGGTAGTTGTGGCTGTTGCTGGATTCATGATTATAAGACAGGTCAACTGTTAGCATGTAATATAACGTTACCTTAATTAGCTTGATAGTGTTACTATAATTAGCTTGATCTGATTATGTAAATCGTAGGTTGTAATTAGGTTGATTTCTTTCCTTAATTAGGTCTCCTCTCCTTGTATAAATAGAGGACCCATTGTACAGATTCATTAATTCAATACATTACATATTTCACATGGTATCAGAGCGTTAAACATTCCGCTGCCGTCGTCAGAGTTTTTTCCTCCGACTGGTTTTTTCCGACTACCTAGGGTTTACCCGTAGTCGTGAGTTTTTTCCCCCCCTTCCATTACCGTTGCCAGGGTGGTAGAGTTTACCCGTGGTTCTGTTGTTATTCATCACCATCTCCCATCGTCTGGTCGACGATCGCCTGGCTTTGATTCTGATCGCCAGACGACTAGTTTGCCGACGCCGTCGCCTCGCCTTGGTCGCCTTGCCTCGCCTTGGTTGCCTCGCCTCGCCCTGGTCGCCTCGCCCTGATCGGCCTGATCCTGATCGCCAGCCGCTGTTCAGACACCGTTCAGACGCCGTTCCCTGGTCTTCCTCAGTCGCCGATCAGACCTACAGACGCCGTTCCCTGGTCTTCCTCAGTCGCCGATCAGACCTTCTCTCTGGTTTGCCGATCAGACCTTCTCTCTTGCTGCCGGTTCCTCTCTGGTCCGACTAGTCTCCTTGTTACCGGCTGAGATCTCTCTGGTCTCTGATCTCTCTGGTCTCTCTGGTCTCTGATCTCTCTGGTATCTCTCATTTTTTTTTGGTCAAGTTCTCTCAGTTACCCTGTTGACCATTATGTCTGAGGAACAAATTGATGCACCGAAAGTAGAGATGAATGAAGCATCAGGTACACCGTATACCCCTGGCCAGTTTATTAAAATCTTGGATAGTGCCCCTGTGGATATTTGTCAAATTAAATTGGATGGAACAAATTATATGCTTTGGTCACGATCTTTTACATTGGCTATCGAGTCCAAAGGAGTGTCAGAGTTTATTGAGGGTCCGGTTAACCCCCCTACAGATGCATTGGACCTTAAAAGGTTTAAAGCTCAACGATCCCTGGTTATGACATGGTTGTTCAATTCCATGAAACCCGATATTCGTAATCCTTTTCTGTTACTTGAGAATCCATACAAGGTGTGGACCACTGTTTCTAATATGTACTCTCAGCAGGGTAATGATGCTCAGTGTTTTGAACTGAGAAAGAGGCTTCGTTCTATGGAGCAACATAATCGTCCAGTTGCTACATATTATGCTGAGTTGTGTGGAACATGGCAGGAATTTGATTTCTATCAGGGGTTTCAAGCTGCGTGTGAAGCTGATGCTGCTAAGTGGCTTAAACGGATTGATAAAGAGCATGTTTATGACTTCCTGGCTGGCCTTGATAGGGAGTATGATCAGATTCGAGTGCAGGTATTGGGCCGTGTTCCGTTTCCTTCCCTGGCAGATGCATATGCCATTGTTCAGCAGGAGGAGAGTAGGCGAAGTGCCATGCTGGCTCCACCTACTTCTGAGCGATCTGCTTTAGCTGCTATGCCTCATACGAGTGTTGGGCGAGGATTCGGATCTCCACAGAGTGGAAAGGTCCCGGTTGGAAATCATGGTGGATCTAGTGGTGGCTCTAGTGGAATGCGTAAATGTGATTATTGTGATGGGATCAATCACACCAGAGACACCTGTTGGAAACTACATGGGCGTCCTCCTCGTGATGGACGTCGTGGTGGTGGTGGTCGTGGCCGAGGGCGCTCTTATGGCCAGGCTCACTTCACAGAATCTGCAGCTGTTACCGTGCCTGATCCAGGACCGATTATTGGGGTTCAGCCATGTGATGAGTCTCATGGGGGTCTTTCTCCGGGAGAATTGCAGGCTATCAGGCGTCTTCTGTCAGCGAGGGTTGATTCTTCCTCTACTGTAGCCCCTACTTCCACATCTTCTGCACCAGCTTCGTCATATTTTGCTAATTCAGGTATACCGTCCAGTGCTTTCACAGCTTCTTCCTCCACTCCTTGGATTATCGACTCTGGTGCTTCAGATCATATGACAGGTTGTTCCTCTGTTTTTGATTCCTACTTCCCTTGTTCTGGTAAGGATAAAGTTAGAATTGCAGATGGATCATTCTCTGCCATCTCAGGGAAAGGTTCTGTTCAGTATTCTCCCTCCGTTTCCCTATCCTCTGTCCTACATATTCCAAATTTTGCCACCAATCTTCTATCTGTTAGTAGTTTTACACGGTCTGCCAATTGCTCTATAACTTTCTTTCCTACTCATTGTGTGTTTCAGGAACTGAAAACGGGGAAGGTGATTGGCAGTGGTAAAGCACATGGTGGCATCTATTATCTGGAGAATATTCCTTGTCCTCAACCATCATTCTCATGTGGTCAAGCTTTACAAGCTGATACGAGTTCATCTATATCCTTATTGCACCAATGGCATCGTCGATTGGGTCATCCCTCTTTTGGGATTTTAGAGAAACTTTTTCCTGCTTTAATCAAGTATTGTCCTAGGAGTCAGTTTTTTTGTGAAGCATGTGAACTTGCTAAACATAAACGCTCATTTTATGCTCCTATTAATAAAAGAAGTGGCTCTCCTTTTACGCTTATTCATTCTGATGTTTGGGGTCCCTCCCCCGTTACTTCATTGAAAGGTTATCGATGGTTTGTCACTTTTATTGATTGTCATTCTCGTGTTACTTGGGTGTATTTACTTAAGACTCAAAACGAAGTTTTTTCTTGTTTCAAATCATTTCATACGATGGTACAAACCCAATTTGACACCAAAATTAAGATTCTCCGTAGTGACAACGGTACTGAGTACATTGATAAAAATTTTCGTGCATATCTTGATGAACATGGCATTCTTTTCCAAACTACATGCGTTGATACTCCATCCCAGAATGGTGTTGCCGAAAGGAAAAATCGCCATCTGGCTGAGGTAGCTCGTTCTCTTATGTTTACCATGAAAGTTCCTAACTATTTTTGGGGTGAGGCTATTTTAACTGCTGCATATCTCATTAATCGCATGCCATCTAGTGTGCTCCAGTTCAAAACACCCATTGAATGTTTGCCTAACACTTGTCACGCCACATCTATTCCTCCACGTGTTTTTGGCTGTGTGTGTTTTGTTCATGCTACTCATCCTTCTGGGGGAAAGCTTGGACATAAGGCACACAAATGTGTTTTTGTTGGGTATTCTCCTACCCAAAAAGGCTACAAATGTTATGAGCCCCGGTCTAGGAAGTTTTTTGTGTCAATGGATGTTACTTTTTGGGAGACAGAATCTTTGTATATCCCTTCATCTCTTCAGGGGGAGAGTGTTAGTCCGGAAGAGATGAGAGAGGAAAGGGGGGTGTTCCAATCTCTGGAGTCATCATGGTCTTTGCCTTCTCTTTTCCGTAGTAAGGGGGAGGATAAGGAAGAAGACAAATTGGTATCTGCTGAGAATGTTCAACCACATGAGGTTAATGGACGAGTGGATGAGAACATGCATAGATTGCCAAGAGAGTGGCCTACCACCTTGGCAACGTATCAAAGGAAAGCCAAAGCTCCATGTGCTCCACCACTTTGCCAACCAGCAGACCCTACTTCGGTTCCAGAATCATCTTCAGTTTCAGACTCTTCACCTAACTCATCTGGTAATGAATCCTCTCCTAGTGTATTTCCTCATTTTGATTCAGTTGAGTTTGATGACCGTCCTATTGCTATTCGCAAAGGTGTCAGATCATGTACTCAGCATCCAATTTCACATTATGTCTCTTATAATCATTTATCTCCTTCGTACCGTGCCTTTGTTGCTTCTCTTTCTGCTATAACTGTTCCACAGAATTGGAGAGAAGCACTTATGATACCTGAGTGGAAAGGGGCTATGGTTGAGGAGATGAAAGCTTTAGCAAAGAATGGCACCTGGGAACTTGTAAAGCTTCCGGAAGGAAAGAAACCTGTAGGTTGTAAGTGGATTTTCACTGTTAAGCATAATGCTGATGGTTCAATTGAGAGATATAAAGCGAGATTGGTGGCCAGGGGTTTTACACAAACGTATGGCATTGATTATGAGGAGACATTTGCACCAGTTGCAAAGATGAACACGGTGCGTACATTACTGTCATGTGCTGCAATCTTGAATTGGCCACTTCAGCAATTTGATGTGAAGAATGCTTTTCTTCATGGTGATTTGGAGGAGGAGGTGTATATGGAGGTTCCCCCAGGTTTTTCTTCCCCAGTTAGTGCAGGGAAAGTGTGTAGGTTAAAGAAGGCTCTTTATGGGTTGAAGCAGTCACCTCGAGCCTGGTTTGGCAGGTTTTCAAAAGCTATGGTGAGCTTTGGGTACAGGCAGAGCCATGCAGATCACACAATGTTTATTAAGAAAGGTACTGATACAATTACTGTCCTTATTGTTTATGTTGATGATATAATAATGACAGGCAATGATGTGGAAGAGATCCAGAACCTTAAATCCCGTTTAGCTCAAGAATTCGAGATCAAGGATCTAGGATCAATGCGGTACTTCCTTGGCATGGAAGTGGCACGGTCTGATAAAGGAATTTTTATCTCTCAACGGAAATACATTCTCGATCTGTTGGAGGAAACAGGTATGTTAGGTTGCAGGCCTGCAGATTCACCTATTGAGGTAAATCATCACCTGAAAGGAGATATGGGAGAGCGTACTGATCGAGAAAGGTACCAGCGACTTGTAGGTAGATTGATCTATCTAGCTCACACTAGGCCAGATGTTTCTTATGCAGTGGGGGTTGTTAGTCAGTTTATGCATGATCCATGCATCGCCCATCTTGATACGGTTTACCGCATCCTAAGGTATCTCAAGGCAAATCCTGGAAAAGGTATCTTGTTCTCTAATCATGGTCACTTGCGTTTGGAAGCATTCACTGATGCGGATTGGGCTGGTTCTGTGGATGATAGACGATCGACTTCGGGCTATTGTACTTTTCTTGGAGGAAATTTGATTACATGGCGAAGTAAAAAACAATCTGTGGTTGCTAGGTCCAGTGCAGAAGCTGAATACAGAGCCATGGCTCATGGTGTTTGTGAGCTTCTTTGGCTCCAAACTTTGCTGCGTGATTTGGGTTTTAGCAATAGTAGTCCAATGAAACTCTACTGTGACAATAAAGCTGTCATAAACATTGCTCATAATCCTGTCCAACATGATAGAACAAAGCACATAGAGATTGACAGGCACTTCATTAAGGAGAAACTCAGTGAGGGTTCGATATGTATGCCTTTTGTGAGATCTGGAGATCAACTGGCTGATATTTTCACAAAAGGACTCGGCAGCAAGAGTTTCCACACTATTGCATCCAAGTTGGGCTTGATTAATATCTTCGCACCAACTTGAGGGGGAGTGTTAGCATGTAATATAGCGTTACCTTAATTAGCTTGATAGTGTTACTATAATTAGCTTGATCTGATTATGTAAATCGTAGGTTGTAATTAGGTTGATTTCTTTCCTTAATTAGGTCTCCTCTCCTTGTATAAATAGAGGACCCATTGTACAGATTCATTAATTCAATACATTACATATTTCACATCAACAAAACCAAAATTACTGAAGTCCAGCCAATTAAATAGATTTCAGGTGGAATAATGTTCTTTGTGATCCATTTTCCCTTGTTTTGGCAGAGGCAAACCGGCTAGTAGTTAATTTTATGCATTTTTGGGTCTATAAAGACTGTAACAGTCCGTTACCATCGTTACATAACAGCGGATACCGTTATGTATGCGATTTTCATTCACACCGCAATGTCAGCCATGACGAGACGCGGTATTTACCGATCCCATTATGTATCGGCCAAAACTGTAACGTATCATGGAAAATAACCAAAGTCCACTTTTATGAAATGTGATGTCGTCATTTCTTACATTGTCAATTATTCAGCACCTTTTCTCGCATAAAAACCCAGGTTAGTGGTCCTTCCGTTGATCCAACTTGTCCCAATAAGTGTGGGCTACTCATTCTACGTCAATTTCTTTGTCGATATATTTGCTTCTGGTAAGTTCTGTTATTGAGTTTGTTTCAGACGTTTATTCTGGCTTGCATTACAAACTGAAAGCATTATCATGCGAAAACTTCTTTTATATTACCACTTCTGCCGGTTTCTCCAGTTATACATGGATAGAGATCTGTCGACGTGTATCATTTGTACTCGAGATTCTGCTATCAGAAAAGTGAGAGTAATTCGAATCAAAGTTATGGTTGCAATAGCTAATTTGTGAATGTAGTCTTGACATGTTCTCTATCGATGCATGTCAGGAATGGAAAGAAAGGAAGAAGTTTCAAAAGCACCTCATAGCAGCAAAAAAGAAATTGTGTGAAATGGAGCAACAACATGTCTTTCATGGATTTAGATTTGGAGAGAGGGCCCAAACAAGCATACTTGCTGATCAGATTGTCAATGTGAATTCCAAGTTGCTTCAACAGGCATTGCAAACTTTGGAGATACCCTCTAAGAGGTGACTATCATTATCTGGATCTGTTTTATGTATCTTGGTCATTGTTTCTTGTGGGAGGTATATTGTGCTATTGTACTAATTGCTCACACATACCACCTCTTTTATTACGTGGGTATCTTATTGTCTATGGAAGACTATCCATTTATTAGCTTATGCAACTTCTGTGACTGAAAACTCCTTAATGAGCTGGAGACAAATCTATTTAGGGCAGATGATCAATAAGCCTGCTTTGTTATATTGACAGTGTCTCTGAAAAAAGACGTAATATATGCGTAAAAGAATTTATGAAGATGACACAAGATGAAGGTATAAGCAGATGCTATTGTCTACTTTCTGAGTTGGTTTTTGGTCATTGACATTACACAGGTTCTGATTTTGGTTTATCTTAGCAATGGTTCTGGGGTTTGTCTGTGCTGCGAGCTCCATTTTTGGGATGGTAAACCAAAATAGGGGCTGATATTAAAACTTCCTTGGTGCTTGTCCCATGTTACGTGGACTCATGAATTGCATAAAGTGTCTGTATCATACACTAGATTTTTGGGGAAGGGAATGGAATTTGTATAATGTATTATTGGGACATTCGCTTAGGTAGTATATTTAGTAATTAGAATTTATTGTATATTTGTGCATTAAACTCCCCTACTATCCATGAAATGCTATATGACATCTTGTACGCACCATTTAGCGTGGATAATACAAATATTCTACTAAGAAAAATAAATATTTGTCCAAGTCTCCCTGTCCTTGACACACGAATTTTATGAATCCTACAACTTTATAGCGTATCAACATTACATACACTGTAGATAGCTTATGATCTAGAAATACGTGTCCAACACAGTTTTATCATTTATTACTGAAATTAGTTCCGTAGCGGGTTGGGGTACCGAACGGCTCTTGAAAAACTAACCTGATTTTTCTAAGGAGATTATAGATACGCTTACATAGCTTATGATCAGGAACTACATATGTCCAACACATAGTTTTATCATTCATTACTGAAATTATTTCATAGCTTGTTGGGGTACTGAACAGCTCATGAAAAACTAACCTGATTTTCTAGGGAGATTTTTGCTTGCAATGTTACATGTGCATCTTGATGAGCTGACATTGACTCTAATGAAGCTTATAAGGCGGGACTTGTCAGTCACTTAAAATTGTTGACTTTCGAACATGGTAACCTCCTTGTGTAAATGAACAACCCCCCGTGATGAAGCCTCAACCCGTGTGGTTCTACGATGTAGAATCAGACAAACTGAATTAGGGATACCTAGGAAAGCCTCTTAGAATGATCATTGGTCTAGTCAAAGGTTATCCTGTGAAAGAAGAGTGCAATCCTGTCAATCTTTTATGTAGTTAAGATGATATAGCAAGGATTAGAAGTGCAGGGTAATTGTAAAATAGTTCGGGCCTAAGAAGCATACAAATTTACCACAGTGGCCACCCAACGGTTGCGATTGGAGATGTCATATAGAAGATTCAATGGGTAGCAACTAACTTTAGAGAGTAGAAAGAGCACAACTATTTTTATTGAGGGGTATTCCCTAGTCCCATTCCTTTGATGAGGGCCATTTGCTGATTATTTTGAAGGAAGAGCTTCTCTCTAACAAGCAAGTAAACCAACTACCTTACCTCATTAGCGAAGCTAGAGTGCAGGAGTAGGGCTCTTTTCTGTGACTGTATAGGAAGATCTTAGATCTGAAAATAAGTCCAAAGCAGAAATTTTGCGGGTATTGATCACAGATAACCATGTGGGTCTCAACTAAGTAGGTAATACTCATACGACCTTACTGAAGTTGTCATATGCGGCAATGTCTCCTTGGAATCTTCATATGAAAAGGCTTCTAAATGTATCTATACTACTAATGTCTTGTATAAATATGGAGGATTGGGATTGAAGCGTATAGTGCAAACATGGAATGCTTCTGCTAGAGATTAGAATACTCTAAGAGGTTCTCCCCTAACTTTTACATAATCGACAGTAGATCTGGACAACCATCTTGTGACCCTTGCTGAACCTCTATTTTACCAGATCTTCACAACCCCAACAATCCCATCGCCCTCCAAAAGCCCTTGCATAGTATCAGCAGTTTCAGATTTTCATGGTTGCCACCGAAAAGAGTTCTCAACAAACTTATGCCATGACTATCACTCCCTCAAGTTTGCATGGTTCAAACACTACATGTATTTTACCTACAACATGGATTTGTAATTCTGGTTCTTCCCATCATATGGCCCTCAATTTGTCTCTCCTTTAAAAAATAGAAAAGCTACAGGTGGATTTTCTGGCATACAAGGAAAACCCGGAAGACTTTCCTATCTTTTGACACAAATCATTTTATTTTTAGTGCTCGGAATGAACAACAATAACAACAACTGGCCTTGGTTCATAAACGACAACAGATCGTACAGGTCTTACCGATCTTGATGCCCCCCTTCTGGCATCTAATCGAGATGGATCTCCCCGTTTGGAAGGAAAGGCTGAGGAGAAGGAGGAAGAGTAGGAGCTTGCTTTAATTGAAGTAGGTGCGGCGAAAAAATTCTGAGTTCATGCCACGACGATCTATATGGAAGGGCAATTTTCTTGATGTATTCGTGTTGAGAATGTAACGACAAACGATCCAAAAAGAACCATACTTTGGGATTTGAAAATAGTCAATCTGACCTTATAAAGGAATAGAGTTAGGCGAATCCTGTATGTGTGCTAAGTGCTTCCCTTTCTATTAGCTAGGTATCTGGCTATGGAGGGCTTTCCCTACCCACCGATCAACATACCAAAACGATTGTGTAAGAGACTTGGTGCTTCTTTCTCTATGCTATCTTTTATGGGCATTCATTGGTGCATTTCCTTTGTAGGACTGCTTCCCCATTGGTATTGCCACCGCTAATGGATTTTGTATGAATGTTGTTTTTGTTGATTCTATTCTCCCTATCTTATCCGCTTCACTGTCCATCCCAAATATCTTCTATGCGCCTTAATTGTATTTAAGCCTTATTTTAACAAGTCAATTTTGTCTGTTTCGGGTTTTGATGTTTTATTCTTTTCTTCTGGTTGTGTTGTACAAAATTGGATGACTAAGAAGCAAATTGGGACCAATGGTAGAGTTGGTGACCTCCACACTCTGGAGAGCTTGCACATTTCTATAAAGTTTATTTCCATTGCCTTATCGTCTTTTTCCTTGTATGAGATATTCTACTTTTATCTTTGGCATTCTAGATTAGGACGTTTGTGTAGTGAGCGCTCGAAACTGTTAGTTAAGTCTGGTTTTTTGGGTGAAATCTCTATTAGTGACATTTCTAAGGGCAGTGGTTGTAAGTTTATTAAAATGTCTGCTTTGCTTTTTAATAAAAGTACCTCTGTCTTTACCTTTCTGTTTCATATTGTTCATACTAGTTTGTGGGATCTTTTTCCGAATTGCAATCAAGGGTGGTTCTATGTATTATGTTTTCTTTATCGATTCATACAGTCGGTATACATGGGTTTATTTACACACACAAATTTGATTTTTTTTAAAGTTTATCGAAATTTTCACATTATGATTGCAAACTCAGTTCTCTATTTTGATTAAAAAAATTTGATCCGGTTTGGGTGGGGAATACTTTCTTTCTGAGTTTGCAGATTGTTTAGCGACTCATGTGACTATTCACCAATTCTCTTGGTCTAAGACTCCACCCAAAATGGTCGAGCTGATAGAAAGTACCGTAATCTTTTGGACACTACTAGATCTATTCTTCTCTCATCTTCTGTTCCCTTTGTGTTTTGGAAAGAAGTTGTACTCATTGCAGCGTATGTTCTGAATTGGATGCTTACTCCTTTCCTTTTTGGTACTTGTCGGTACGAGCGTCTCTATTGTCAGATTCTCAGTTATTCTCTTCTTCGAGTGTTTGGTTCTACTTACTTCATCTTTGTCCTCAAGAGGCAGTGCAGTAATCTTAGTGTTCATTGTGCTGTTTGTGTTTTCTTATGGTATGGCATCGATCAAAAGGCTTATCTTTGCTTTGACCATGTGACCAAAAAGTTGCATGTGTCTTTACGTGTTACTTTTCTTGAGCGATTTTCATATTTCTTCCTTCCACCCAAATTAGCCTAAGGAAACTTAGTTTATATTGATCCATTCCGTGTTGATGTGCCTTCTTGCTGCCTCTTCTTCTCCCTCTACTTCTACCTTAGTTCCACCCTTTCCTTTAGTCTACTCTCCTTGTCGTGCAACGTCTTTGGCTTCTGTTCTGGCTCCCTGCTCTACTGCTCCTCCACCTCCTTTTTGGACCCTATTCTCATCAATAAAGTAGCATAGTGCTATTTATGTTCTGTTATAAGGGTAGTGTAGTCTTTGGTTTCATTTGGTTGATAGGGTTAGGCTACATAATCCGTTCTTAGCTTTGTATTATTTTTTCAGTTTTGATCTAATGAAATAGAACAAGCTTTTCTCTTTTCAACTATGTAAAACTTCAAGGTGTTGAGTGTTATTGTGAGATCAAAACTTTTATTGATGCATGTGATGAGTTTGTACCAAATGAAATGTTTGTCTTTACTTTGTGTTTGCTCTTTGATTCAGATGGAATTTTCATGAGTTCATGGAAATTAATTTAGCCAAGCATGTGAGAAGCACTTTGAGAATATCAGCAGTATCTCTTTCTTATTCTGGATGTGGAGAGAAGGAAAATGCAAGTTCAAAGCTGCAAGAAAGGGGTCACCTCCTAACATCTGAAGGCAAGGTTGCCACTCTCTTGTACATGGATGACTCTCAATGGAAGGGAAGTGGCTTTGCACCTGATCTTGTTGACAAAGATGAAGACTTTTTCCCCCTGCTAGTAGAGAGGTTTTTAAATGACAATCAGAGTTTTCTGAAGGTATACTTATTTAATAAGTTTTTGCTTACCAGTGCAACTATGATTACATTAAAAGTTGTGTATCTGGCGTTGAGGCTTTTTTAAGGCTTAGTTTTTATGAGTTCGCCTGTTAAATGAGAACCATTTTATTCTTAGTTTACGGTTTGGTTAGTGTGATTATTGATTTCTCTCGAGTGATCGAGGATTACTGTATGTGCAACCCATTAACATTTATTGTTGCTGTTCTCTTTAAGTTCAAAATTATGCTGTTATCTTGAATGCAAACATTTTACGACCTGCAAACTACGAGACTTTGATACACTTGAAATAACAGGTTCTGCCCTTAATATGTTGAAAGAATTTACTCAAGGAAATTAATTGAATGTGGAAATACTTCCAATCCTGGAAAGAAATGCAAATGTAGTATAAAAGAAACCAGTGGCTAGGACATAATATGGAAGTAGTATCTTTCATTTTCCAGATAGATTTTGAATGGTGTAAAGTTGCTATTATTTCTTTTGCTCTTGAATCACATTCTTGGGCGATTGGCTGATGAAATTGCAGTGTTAGGTATGATTTGTCATCCTGTAACATGGTTTCAGTGTTGGGGGGGAGGAGGAACGCCCGCCGGGGGGGTGGGGGGGTGGAGAGAGAGAGAATTTTAGATTTGGTTTTTTCGGAATGCAATATTCTTATGAAATAATTAAATTTATACAAGCCTACATAAATGTGTATGTAATTTACAGTGCCCCCTCTTGTCTGTGTCCCAATTTTCTTAACTATGCCATATCTTCTGTTTGAATCTGCGCTTTTTAGTCTAGATACTCATCTATCTGTATGGTCTAATTAATTTGGTGGTCCATTGCAGACAGAAGATTGTGATTCTATGCCTCTGATTTTGGTTTTACCTGCTCATGAGATCCACCATCTCCAAAATGCATTCACAAGTCATAACCATTTTGGGTTTGATCCCATGAAGGTCAGCATCCACTTTGTGATATGGCAAAATTCTGTGCTCATTTTCTGCTATTACTTATGTTAAACATTCTTTTCAATGTATGGATTTGGCAATTTAAAGGATGTCAGTGTCAAATTTATACTTAGTAATTGGTGAATAAGTTGAAGAATTGACAGTTACACAATACATTTAACTTATTAGGGAGGTCAAATCGCTGACCAACCTGTTGGGGGTCAGATAGCTTGATACTACTTGTGCTACTAGGTTTAGTGGTTTAGATAGTAAATTTCTCAGTTATTTTGGTACAGTCCTTACGGGCATCCATTTAATTTAGTCAATTTGTTCCTTAATATCTATATGCCGGAGCAATATTCCTATTTCATGTCCATCTTTTCTTTCCCCTTTTTTTTGGTTGAAATGCCTCTTTCAGACTCTATGATGACAACACTTCCTATTTAAGGTGCAGACAAGATTACCTGTTTAAAATCTTAATTTCTTGTCTCAAAAAGACGAATGTTGTATTAGTTTTTATTTTGTAAAAGTTCCTTGAATTGTAGTTCTTTATACAATGGAAGTGAAAAAGAACATCTTGTTTCAAGTTGAGACATTATAAGAACAAGTCCACTTATGAGCCAGTTAGGCTGCCAAAGCCAAAATTTGGCATATGGCAAAGTGGGGCTCCACCCATAAACCAAAGTTGCTTTCAAAAAATGGCAAAGTCAGCTTTGGTGCATATTTGACAGGAACTTCGGCTTGATCAAATATGACACATTATCTAGGCCCATAGATTTGCATAAAAAAATGAGATGAGTTTAATCCAACCAAAATGGCACCAAACCGTAGAGCTGCATTGCTATTTTTTTTTCCTTACTTTTTGAAACTTTAGCAAGTCATAAAATGGCTTTGAGAGAGTCATTTTGGCACCAACAGGTGCACTGTAGCAAATTTTTAAAATCTTAAATTTTGGCTAGATTAACCGTTTGCACGAACTTAACTTGAATCAATCCTTTTATCCTTGCATTGCAAGCTTTATCACCGAGTTTTCTTCTGTCATGCTTCATTATCCAAGCCAATTGATCTATATTGAGAATGAGATGGGTTTAATCCAACCAAAGTGGTACCAAATTGGTGCAGCAACATTGCTATTTTTTGGCTTTTTAAAACTTTAGCAAGTCATAAAGTGGCTTTGGCAGTCATTTTGGCACCAATGGGTGCACTGTAGCAAGTTTTTCAAATTCTTAAAATTTGGCTGGATTAACAGTTTGCATGTGCTTTAGATTTCCCATGTATTAATATTTTTGTCCTTGCATTGCAACCTTTCTCACCGAGTTTTCTTTTGTCATGCTTCATTATCCAACCAAAATGAGATGGGTTTAATCCAACCAAAATGCACCAAACTGGTGCAGCAAAATTGCTATTTTTTGGCTTTTTAAAAATTTAGAAAATTATAAAATGGCTTTGGCAAAGTCATTTCGGCACCAACAGGTGCACTCTAGCAAGTTTTTCAACATTCATAAAACTTAGCTGATTAACAGTTTGCATGAACTACAAAATTTTCCATGAATCAATCTTTTTATCCTTAAATTGCAGACTTCCTTTTGTCATGCTTCATTGCATATTTTTTATGTCATTTCAGCTGAAGAATTACTTTCTGCAAAATGAACTTCTGATGATATACTAAAATCTCTTAATATGCATTTCTGTAGTTTTTTATTCTTATGCCTTCACCTTTTTACTCATTTTTTAGGTATGGTTCTTGGAAGAAGAGAAGCTGCCTGTGGTTAGAACCTCTCTTGAAGAACAAAGCAAATATAAGATCTTGATGAAATCACCATGGGAAATACTCCAAACACCAGTTGGATCTGGAGGAGTTATTAGCTTGCTTTCATCAAACAACATTATGGAGAACCTTAGCAAAATTGGTGTGGAGTATATCGAGGTTAGATGTTTCACTGTTGAAATATTGCACGGTTATTCATATTAATTGGCTTAAAAGGAGAAACAATGTATCTCTTGAATTTGAATACCTACACAAAAGCCTGTAAAAACATTGTCGTCTCTTTCAAATCTAGCTAGGAAATGTAATTGGTGGTTTGCGCATTTATTTATTTTAATCCAATATTTCTTTTTGGTGACGTAAGTATTTAAAACTCGAAAGGCCATCTTAACAGTTTAATCTAGCAGTCTAGTTCTAGGTTTCTGAAGCTAAACTGGTGAGTAAATTTGGAAAGCTTTATTTTCTGAATGGACAAATGGTAATTGCTCAAGTCTATAGTGTCTTCAGCTGTGATTTTTGTCAGTTTTTTGGGTTTAGTTATTAACTTATTCACAGTTGTTTAGCAAAAAAAAACTTATTCACAGTCCCAATACTCTCCAAGGCAGCAAGTTACTTTTACATGCTCTTTTATGCCCTTGATAGGACAAAAGTTATCCAACATTCCCTGAACACATTTTTGCTCGAAGTGAGTTTTCACCTCAATGGTCTCGTATGGTTGTTGGGTTGTTGGGTTGAAATTTTCTTCCTTTTAACATGGACACTGCTGAATTCAAATCTTAGCTCTGCCGCTGCATACTAAGCTTTGTTGTTTGTATTTTTTTCAGGGTCATACAATGCTGCTTTGTTTCTTGTGATTTTTCTCAGCGTCTTACAATGCTGCTTTCTTGCAGGTTTGTAATATCAATCGGCGATTTATTGGTGGCTACACTTTACTTGGGCTAGTCAGTTCATCTGAAGCAAACATTGGGATCCAAATCTGCAAGGAAATGAAGGATCTTGGGGACAACTTTGACATGGTATTCTCCATGAAATTTATGAAGCATTTGATCAAGAATATGAACAAACTGCCCTTTGAAGCAATCTCTAAGCCATATCCCCATGTTGAGAAGGTTGATAATGAGTGGGTTGACGTTGTCCCTTCTGCTCCCAACTCTTATGAGTTGCGTTGTTCGATCTATGGTTCTTTGGATATCTGCCCTCCTGATAAAATTTGTCTCATGGAGGTTACGGAGTAATACATATAGCAGATGTAATCATAGTTGTTTTTCCCCCTTTTTTTCTTATCAATTATATTCCACTTTTGGCCTTTCACACTGGCATGCATTTGAGATAAGAGGTTTGGATCTGTTTATGCTGGTGTACTAAATACATGTATATGCCTGTAACGAGACAGCGAATAGAGGTCGTGTACGATGCAAGTAGCATACTTTCCTTTGTACATGTATACAGTAGGATTCTTTGGATGGATGATCATAGTAAAGAATAACTAGTGTATGCATTTTGAGTACTGTCATGTGCTTCAGATTTCCTCTGTACTATATATTCATGCGGGGGTTGAATAACTAGTGTATGGTCTTCATATAAATATGTGGTGAGGAGAGGTGTTACAATACCACGCAGTGGTGTCTTAATATTACTAAATAATTATTTAATTTAATGAGATAGATATTATTTGATGAGGTTGGATTATTACAAGAATGATTTACACATTACATTAATTTAATAAATTGTCCATGTAAGTAAAATTGTAACTTGTGATAGATTATAGTTCAAATTATATTTGGGTTTTGCAATGGAAAAATTGATTTGACGGATAGACAACAAGATTCTCGATCCAAATGGATTTGATGTCAAATAGTCTTATTTTTTTATTTTCGTAAAAAAGGGAAAACTTCAAATTATAGGGAAAAGGGTGAATAATATTAACATAGTCATGGCGCCAAGATTGAAAGCTTAGCTGAGATGGGATGATGAAAAGTATTTTCACACATCAAATGGTCTTTTCATCAGAGAATTTTATCACGTTTACTAATATTACAAATTGAAATATCTATTTTATCATCCTTCTAATACTATATCATTTTTCTCACCAGATTGAAAATTCTATTTTATTTTCCCTCTATTTCTCAAATCTCTGGTCTTTTCCTCTTCTCGTTACTATTCATCTTCTTCTTTGCTTCTCTCAACTATGAGTACCTCGAGACTCCATTCCTATAAGTCCCCTATTCTTTAAGTCCTCCATTTTTCAGTTCTCATTGTTCTTGTACTTCAATTGCACTCTTCGCCGCTAAATTGGGGTTCTTAGAAAGCTCCTCGCCAATTGCCACACCGACGAAAGTATAAGAATTTCGTCGTCTTTGTAGTATCCCAGACGATGTTGCTTTTGAGTTGAACTTATCAACCACCATTCGTGATAGAAATGAACCTGACACCCTACATGTCCCTCTCGTGGCTATCATTGAGGGTGGAGTCTGATTTTCTCTTCACTACCTTTTCTGGAAAGTACTATGCTACTACCATCTTCACTTGCTCTGGGTGTGGGTGGTTCCCGTCTGGTCCTTGTCTGGACACCCTCTGTTCACATCAAACTTTACATAATAATTCTCCCACTTGAAGACTGATCCGAACCTACACTCCAAATATCATTATCAAACCGTAGCAAACTCTACCCCTATCACTAGGCATTCCTA
This sequence comes from Arctostaphylos glauca, assembly GCA_019985065.2. Lineage (NCBI taxonomy): Eukaryota > Viridiplantae > Streptophyta > Magnoliopsida > Ericales > Ericaceae > Arctostaphylos > Arctostaphylos glauca. The sequence goes on along the minus strand of JAHSPW020000001.1, from coordinate 16,290,378 downwards.
GAAAATCATCAGGAGTTACCTTGACAAATCACATAGCACCGTTGTATTAGTTATTAACAAGTCACCCATCGAAGACAACAATATACTACAAACATATCCCTGACAATTCTTTTGCAAGATTCGTCCAGCCCGAGCCATATATATAAAATAAGGGGGTGTTACACCTCCCTCGCTCTCAAGTTTTATTTCCTCAACAAATTTCTCAAATGTTACATACTTATGGGCATAATCTACTATAGACCTATTCTTAGACAACCAATCCATTTCGAATGTCACATCAAAATGTCCCATGTCTAGAGTTGTCAGCTCTGTAGTCTCATCAATACCAGTGATGTGGACATTGCAGTCCTGGTATATCTTAGGGCATAAAACGCCTCTATTCACAAGTTGCGTCACTAGGAATTCATAACTCAATGGTTCAACCTCTTTGTCAAGTTTATCAGTAAAAGATTTTGATACAAATATATGGGACAATCCAAAATTAAATACTGCATATGCAGGTAATGAACAGATAGTACATGTGACCACATTTTCATTGTTTCTCATATCACCTGACACAATACCAAAAGTTATGCCTTGCCTTTGACCATTAGCATTCTTGTATCCTTGATTCGCTCGGCGATGTGATTCCCTCCTGGCCTCGCCGCCTGGTTCCTCTCGTTCTATTATTCCGAATTTTGCCACCTTTGCCTCCTATTGGTATTGCATTCTCCTAGTTCTAACTTCTAAATCTAGGACACTCATGTCTCACATGCCCGACTTGACCATAATTAAAACACTGGTTTAATCCACCCTTTCTCCAACAATCTCCCATATGATTTTTCTCGCAAATCTGGCATGTCAATACTAGTCATCTTTGGTTCCCCTCATTACCTCTCCAACTTCCAGTATTCGATTTCTTCTAGCTACTGGTCTTGTAGGCATGTATAGTCTGTCATCTATTATTGTCATGATACCCTTTTGTTTTCATCCTCATCTTGCTCTACCACAATACACCCATCTATAACTTTTGCATAGCTCGGTAGCTATAATGCTTGCACCACCCTTTTGGTATCATGCCTGAGGTTGTCTTCAAACCTCGTGGCTTTCATATCATGTAGCAATCAAGTGTGACGCATGCTCTGCGAGATTAGTGAATGTCACCTCATACTCTGCTACTGTCATTGACCCTTTAATTTGTTTTAAAACTCACTCCTTTTTCCTTTTCAATATTGTAGATTTTCAAACTTGAGTTAAGAGTTGATTGTGTGAGGGAGAGCAAGTTACATTGAACAAGAAGAGAGGAAGAACAATTGGTTCTTATAAAACCCTGGTAAACCTAATTTCCCACTATTTGGTCTAAATTTCTTCATGGTTTCTTCAAATTAGCTAGGTTAGGTGGTAATTCTTTGTTCTAGGATGATAGACCTTCGTATTAGGAGATTGGAGATTCGGCCATAGAGGTCTAAGAGTCGAAGCTAAGCTCTGTAAAACCTACGGATCGTAGTCCAGACATCCACCCAGATGACCAACCCTGCTATTGGACTAATGACCGGCTTGGCATCCAAAAGATACAGAGTTCTGATGCACATTTATCTGCTATACTATGATGTTGTAACCTCTCATGAGACCATGAACATGTGTTTGACATTGAACCTAAAGTGCGTGCCTGTGCATCTCATGCCCCTCACGCACTCAGAATGCGAAGTACGTGTCATTGACCTGTCAGCAAGTTCACCCAATCATGTCATTAGAACTTAGAAATCAATAATGGGGAGTTTGAAATGCTGTATTTCCTTTAATATGATGTAGAAGCTGAAGGGAGATAACAAGAACTTATGAATAACCCGATTACACAACACATTTCTATTAGAACATAATGAAAACAAGAACGAGAAACAATTGCATAATAAAAAAAACACGACACACAGAGATATGAAATTCGTGCGGTATTTAGCTATCACATTAAAAACAATTCACATTTAAAATGGTTATTGATAATTATTACCCTAACCCCCATTAGAATTGCACACCCAACACGGGAGTGGAATAAAAAGACTTCAAGAAGCATGAGAATGAGAACTAAAAATAGGTTTCAATCTTCACGTAATTAACAACCTCAAAAGGTGGAGGACCCTTTTGTTACACTCCCCACCTATGTATAGTTACAATTACAACTTCCCCATGCATAAGGATCTGTTACCCATTTCCCCAACTCTCTCTCTCTCTCTCTCTCTCTCTCTCTCTCTCTCTCTGCTCTTTTCTTCTCTTCTCTTCCAATTGCTTTCTGATACCCCTCCCCCTCGGGTGCACAAACGCTCGGATGTTATAGCACAAAATGGTGGAAGAAAGGGAGAGAAAGATTGGAAAAGGAGACGAAAGGGTTGCGTTTTATAAACTTTTCTCAATCGCGGACAGGCTGGATATTGGGTTGACTATCGTTGGGACAATCTCCACTACATTGAATGGGTTGGCACAGCCCATCATGACGCTAATGTTCGGTAGTCTCATCAACTCCTTTGGTACCTCTGATCCTTCACTTGTTCTCCCTCTAATTTCTAAGGTAATTTACTTTTATTTTTCTTTTATTTCATATTTATCATTCTTGACTCTTTTTCCATAAATAAGTTAAAAAAAAAAAAGAACAAGAGTTATCATGTGAGATTGTTTTATTCATGAGACTCTTGACATTCCAACCATTACTGTAATTGGAATACTTGCATTTGAAAGATGAAGGGAAAAGACCAAATGGTGTGTGTCATTTAGAGGGAGAGAGTGAATAATTGGAAATTGGAGTATCATCTCATTCTATTTGCTTAGCCAATTCGGGTTCGAGCATTAAAGGCATCAACAACAAACTACGCCTGACAGACATGATATAATCTTTCGACAAGGGAGAGATTTATTAGATCATGTTGTCTTCCTGTGAGTTGGGAAGAAGGGTACTAGATCTACCCTAAACTAGATTGTAGATGCAGTAGCTACGAGCCATGTGGCATCAACGGATACCAAAACGGGTAACATACAAAAGCAATGTGGAAACAAAGGTCGCATTTTGCGCTGGTGTACAGGTCGTCTTCGTCCTTGGTCGTGCACCTGGAAGGACTTAATAGTGAGTATTTGAAATCGAACTACGGATATATGTCAACCTTCCAAGGATGAACAAGGCCAGAACGTTTTAAATGAAGAGTAGTGGCTCATAGATTGGTTGTTATATAGATTAAATACTGGAAGGATTCTAGATTGTACATAGAAGAAGGGAAATAGAGGGTGAGAAATGAGTAACCACAAAGACAGAGTCGTAGGTTGAGACAGACGTTGATCAGACATCTCACAAGTAGTTACTCATGGAAGTTATCACCAATGTCTAGAAATAGTGGAAGTGGACAGAGAACATCATCAAACATTAAAAAACAAGACATTTTACATGTCTTAGTGTTTTCATATTTTGTCTTTACCATCCATTGATTAGGTGCAAGAAGTAAGTCATTTGAATTCAGTAGTAGTAGCAACAGCAAATAGGAGTAGATCTTACCTTGTTCACACTAAATGAAAATCAAGTTCCCTTAAAGGAGTAAGAATCTTAACACAAACTGCCTAACATATTTGCCTAAAATATTCCTTTGGCATATATAAATTGAATTTTGTAAAAACAAATTTTGTCTTTGCAGGTACGCTTACATTTACAAAATTATCCTTGCACCTATTCCAAAGCAAACAATAATTTATTTGTATGAATATGAATTTAGGTATCCCTCAGGATCTTCTATTTGGCATTTGCTTCAGGAATTGCTTCATTTCTACGTAAGTGACCATTATATGGATTCTTCTGCTTGTCTTAAATCCTATTTTATTACTTTGGTGATATCTTTCTCTTCATTTGTTACCTTTTTTTCAACCAAATTTCTCAACAACTTTCAGTTCAAAAATTTAAAAATCTTTCTTGTATCTCATTTCATACTGTGCTTGGTTTTGGTTATTTAACAATTACTAATAACTCTTACAAAGAAGTAAAAGGGAATGTCCATTGGAGATGCTAAGACCTTTGCTATTGTCTAAATTAACTTTTTTTAAATAAATAATTTTCATTGTTAGTAAATTTTTTAAATTTTGGAACAAATGTTTGACCTTTCCATTTGGACGAAAGAAATTAAAATTGTAAAATAACCAATAAAGACTGTCTGAAAAATTATTTAAAAAATTAAAAAAAATAAAAATCTTATTGTTTTTACTTATTTTTATTTTCAGTAAAATTGTTGTAGCCTGGAACATAATTTTTTCTCAGCAAGACGAATTAAAAGAGTAAGAAATAATTTGATCCAACACGAACAAAAGTTCAACATATATAAAAGTAGTTCAAACAACTAATATATATAGTCAAGTGCTGGTGTCTCAATTTGAATTAAGGAGAGCTGAGGTGAGAGAACTTATTAATTAAAAAAACAAGGAAAGAAAAAGGGGAGAGAGAGAATTTTTACTTGTTTGGTTTATGAATAAGAAAGGAAAATTTGTATCCCTTCATTATGTTTGGTTATCAATAATTAAAGTGAATGATATAATTTTTTTTTTCTATTTGAACATTTGAAGTTGTGGACAAAAGTTATTTTTACAAATACAAACAATAAAATCACTTCACCTCCTTTCAACTCCCACTTTAATTGAAAGTGAAGTGATGTGCTAAAAATTATTTTCCTCTTCTCCCTTTAATTTCCTTGTACATCCCTCAACTTTTCCAAAATTACTTTCAGATCTCTAACTTCACCTCCAAATCCCTCACTCCATGAGTGCCGTCGTGGAGAGAGAAAAAGAAAATGCGTACGCACTAGTGGAATTTGGTATTGGGCCCAGACACCTTCAGTTCTTTTGATGTAATTATTATTTCCCTCCGACTAACTGAAATGGAGGAGCTTAGTGATGATGTTAAAATGATATATAGATGTTGCTCAGTCATAAGCACAACTACTACTTATGCATAGTTAATCTAAAGTTCACTATAAGTCCTTTTTGTTTTTTTTAACTAAAGATTTGAGCATGAATCCTCCTAAAAAGAACGTCTTGATTAGTTATCTCTTGCTTTAAATAAGATTAAGATGTATTCAATAATCCCAATACAGAGGTTTGATGTTGGATAATTACCGGAGAAAGACAGGCAACACGTATACGAGGATTGTACTCGAAAACAATTCTAAGACAGGACATTTCATTCTTCGACACTGAAACAAGCACCGGAGAGGTCATAGGCACAATGTCTGGTGACACTATTCTCATCCAAGATGCTATGGGTGAAAAGGTACAAAAATTCTCCTACCGATATGTTTTGCTTTATTTCCTCTACTTTTACCTAAATGATACACAAACAAGTGGACAACATTTCTAAAACTGACAATGACAGGTAGGGAAATTCATACAACTCGTGTCTACATTTATCGGAGGCTTTTCCATTGCTTTTGCAAGAGGGTGGCTTCTCTCTTTAGTCTTGCTTTCATGTATTCCTCCTCTTGTCATTGCTGGAGGAACCATGGTGGTATTCATGACAAAATTGTCTAGTCGTGGACAAGTTACTTATGTCGAGGCTGGAAATGTTGTTGAACAAACAATCGGAGCCATTAAAACAGTAAGGAATTCAATCAGCTATAAAAATCCATAATGGTCTAAAATTTGAACCACAATTCTAACTTTTTTAATCTACTTTGTCAAATATGCAAGGTGGCATCCTTCACCGGGGAGAAGCTAGCGACGAGTAAGTATAACAAGAAACTACAAGTTGCCTATGCTGCTATGGCTCAACAAGGGTTGGCCTCAGGCATAGGACTCGGTGCAATGCTCATGATCATTTCCTGCAGTTATGGACTTGCCATATGGTATGGATCAAAACTCATCGTCGAGCAAGGATATAATGGTGGAGTTGTGATCAATTCATGGCAGTCATGATGGGTGGGATGTAAGTACAATATGTTGTGAGCATTTTTCGTTCCCCTTAACTACCGAATTTCCAACACAAAAAACATGCTTTCACAAAATACTAACAAGGGGTTGGATGCAAAAAACTATTTGGAATGTAGGGCATAAATAGGCAATACTACACTTCTAAGTTCTAACCAATTTGATCCTCTTTGTCTTGGATCAGGTCATTGGGCCAAACATCCCCATGTTTGAATGCATTTGCTGCAGGGCAAGCTGCTGCATACAAGATGTTTGAGACAATCAATCGTAAGCCAAATATTGATGCATATGACACCAGTGGGATTGTGATGGAAGATATCAAGGGCTAAATAGAACTAAAAGATGTGTTCTTCCGATATCTAGCTAGGCCAGAAGTTCAGATATTTTCTGGATTCTCGTTAAAAGTTTCAAGTGGTACAACTGCAACTTTAGTTGGGCAAAGTGGAAGTGGGAAGTCAACAGTTATGAGTCTTTTGCAAAAATTCTATGACCCTGAGGCTGGTGAAGTGCTTGTAGATGGTGTGAATCTGAAGCACTTTCAGCTCAAATGGATAAGAGAGAGGATGGGTCTAGTTAGTCAAGAACCTGTTTTATTTTCCACGACAATAGGGGAGAATATAGCGTATGGGAAAGAAAATGCTACCAATGAGGAGATTAGGAAAGGGATCAAGCTTGCTAATGCTGCAAAGTTCATCGATAAGCTACCAAAGGTCAAACCATTTTTTTCAACTTGCTGGGAGTTCTCTGCTTTTCATACTAGGCCATGCGAAAAGGAGGTTATCGTCTAATTTGCAATCTATGTAATCTAAGGAAACGGTTCATTTTGCACCACATAGTGACTCTGTCCAATACCTTGTGTATAAATAATGGACAATAATATATACACGCATAAATTTACATATACACGTGTACAGATAGATATTGATACAACTTGGGCACGGACACTCAAGGTTACGTGTTTGACACTTTAGTTTGTGTACCTTTGTTTTCTATTTTATCATTTCTTTGGAACACGTAGACATGTGAAGAACAATATTGTTGATATATTTTCATATTTGCAAATAAGTTCTCGACTAAGTAGGAGTACTTTGGTAATGAATTTAGTGACTTTGTGAGTTGTTTTGTTTTGCTCTACCATGTTAGTGAGTTGCTCTGGTGTGCATTATCTAAATATCAAAATATTTTTCATGTTGAATTAGGGACACTTTTAGTACTTTTACAAGATTGTGTACATTGTAATCATGCGCAAAGGAGATAAAACTATAGAACCTATATTTTTGTTATATCCATATCGTGTCCTTGTCATGGATCTTAAGAACGGTATGTCTCGTGTTCCTACTCATGTTGTGTCCATGTCCCAAGTTCACAACAAGTGCTTCCTAGAAAAAGGTACATGTACATCTTGGGTTGTATACCTTAATAAATGCATGTACTTTTACACGACGGTTAAACTTAGAGATTGACTACATGAACTAAGCAAATGCATGTAATCGTAAACAGACATGTTGTTGATAGGAAATTGTATTTTTTCGAAGCGATAAAACTTCCGAGAGATGACTAACCAGTACAAATGATATTTGTATATAGGGGCTTGACACCATGGTAGGAGAGCATGGAGCTCAATTATCTGGAGGACAAAAGCAAAGAATAGCAATTGCAAGAGCCATTTTGAAAAACCCAAAAATCATTCTTCTTGATGAAGCAACAAGCGCCTTGGATGCAGAGTCGGAACGAATTGTACAGGATGCACTAACAAACATTATGTAACAGTGATTGGGCTAATAGAGAGGTTCTATGATCCTGACTCTGGCCATGTACTTCTAGATGGGGTAGACGTTCGAAAATTAAAACTGAGTTGGCTGAGGCAACAAATGGGACTTGTAAGTAAAGAACCAGTACTCTTCAATGAAACAATTAGTACAAACATCGCTTACGGGAAGCAAGGAGAGGCAACTGAAGAAGAGATCATTGCAGCCGCAAGAGCTGCAAATGCGCACAACTTCATATCAGCATTGCCACAGGGTTATGATACAAACGTAGGGGAACGACGGGTGCAATTGTCAGGTGGACAAAAGCAGAGGATTGCCATTGCAATGGCGATAGTGAAAGATCCAAAGATCTTATTACTTGATGAAGCGATGAGCGCATTGGATGCAGAGTCAGAGTGTTTGGTTCAAGATGCATTAGATTAGGTGATGGTGAACCGGACAATTGTTGTCGTAGCTCACCACTAACAACAGTTAAAGGAGCTGATATAATCACGGTTGTGAAGAGTGGCGTGATTGCTGAGAAGGGAAAACATGAGGTCCTCATCAAGATAACCAATGGGGCTTACGCATCTCTTGTTGCACTTCATATGACTTCCTCATTGTAGGCACGCCAATGAATTACTCAAGTGTTTTAGGTTTCTATGAAGTGTAAAGTCAATAGTTTTATCATCCTGTAATTGTAAACAGTATTAAGGACATTTTTAGGAGAGCTTCTATGGCTGCATAGGAAGAGAAAGAGAGAGAATATTAGTCACTCTATATTATGAATTTTCAAGATAAATAAGTTTGTATTTTGGGTGTTTTTTTTGTAAAACCTTCCTTATTCCTAGAATGTTCGCATGAATGTTAGGTCTAGTCCCACATTAAAAACTTGAGAGAAAGATGGGTGGCTTATATATGGGAACACTCTTATAGTGTTCAAGTAACAAGCCTTAAGGGGCTATGCTCGGTGCATCGCATCAAAATTGCACCTAGACCACCCGGACTAGCATGTAAGCCCCGTGTGTGTGCATGAGCGTGGACTGTGTGGCTATAATGTGGCTCAAGGCACCTAATAGGTGTCATTTTCTATTTGCCACGGATTGGTTACGTGGCGCTGATGTGGCGTCCATAGCAAACTGGATGAGGTGCGATCTGATCAGGTGCAACTGCTCCTTGCCAACGAGTGCAATCCAACGACTAAGATCGCGTTTGATTAGGTGTGTGTGAAACACCACACTGTTTCAGTAGTTCAAGTAATCTGGACCATTTGAATTAAATTCAACGGCCAAATAGTGAACGGATGCATGCCTACACCAATAGGTGTCATTTGACCTATAAATTAAATTAGTCATTTAGACACTTAAATTTTCCCCTCTCTCTCTCCCAAAATGTTCTCATATTCTGGCAGCATGTAGTCCAAGTATTGTCATTCTGCAGAAACAATACTTGGTTATTTTCTAGTTCTCATATTTTTACTATGTAGATATTTTGTCGGACTCCATTTGTGCAAACATATTTAAAATATCACAAATTCAACTTCGTTGAATCTTGAAGAAAGATTTGCTGTAACTCAGTGTACATCATCTACTGGGGACACTATTGTGTTTTGGAAAAGGACATCGTAACATGTCTCGAAATGTCATTGTCCGTGCTTTTGCAGTAGACTTCATCACCGACATTTACAACCCGAAGTACAGTTTCTCTCCTACACTCTATACTGCATTCTTTGTTGGGGACCACCTACCAGGGTTACTTTGGGTGATGACGGTGGAAATCCATGCCCGACAATTTTTATTTCCCGTCCAATGCCAATTTAAGTGTAAGAGCATTGTCATGGAGAGTTGATGCAGTTTCAGATAGAAGTTTCAGCATTTCAAAAACCTTAGGGAGAGATCTCTTTTGCACCCCCAAAATGATATTGATAGGTACATAATAACTACATACTTGTGTTTCCACTCCTTTATAAAAGCAAAATTTTTATTATTAAGGTGGCATGCGAAGCGAGGGAGAAGGTATGCAGAGATGTTAATCCTACCTCTCTAAACTAGGAAGCATGGACTGGCACCTTGTAGGCATTGGAAAGTTTCAATTAAACGCATTTATGCCAAGCTTATACCTAGAATTACAGCATGCAGAAATGACCTTTCAGATGCAGCTGGTGATGAAAGGAACAGGCAACAATTTTTGTTCGGTTAGGAACAACAAACATTTTCCTCAGCAAGACCGGAGCAGGATTTGAGGTATAGCAGAATGTATCATCACCAGAAATAGGTAGCGCCTGAGGCTTGAAGTTCAAAACAAAGAAGGACAAGACCAAAACATCACTGTAAATGGCGATTAATGATTTGATGTCAGATGTTGCCAACGGCCAACGCCCTCGTTGCCTATAAAAAAAAAACTAGCCTTAAATTCAATCGATGAGGAATCACGCGACAAAAGAGTAAGCAGTTCTTGCAGATGTACTATTTTCATATGAGATTTTTATATCACCTGCATAAAGTTTTCCATGATCATTTTCCGTGAATTAGACAGTTTGTTTGGTTTTTGTTCACTCACACCATACAATACTCTAGCACTATAAGAACAATATAATTACCATTCATCCAAGGAGAATTCTAACGCAACATTTTCCCAATTTCTTTTGTTGCAACCAACAAAGAAAATGCTATTTCAACAATAGAGGTGATACATTCAAGGAGACAAGGACTATGCAAAACATAAACATGCATGACCAGAAAATTTGCTGGAGTATCAAAAAAAAAAAAGAAGAAAAATACAAGACATAAGAGAAACACAAATATGAATCCACAATAGCAAATGTACAATCTAGGAGGCTGAAATCAGTACCAGGCTACCAGCTAAACACAACACATCTCAGAAAACTTCAGCAGATGCACTACTGGTGGGAATCCTCAGCCGTTTCTCCACATATGCTGATGGAAACCAGCCGGCTTTACCTCTGCATTCTCCTTCTGACCATCCTGATGGACTCACCTGAGCAGACATCCAATTCATTTAAACCAATACAATATCTCTATCACTTGGTTTAGAATAACTAGAAGGATGGCTAACTGTACGCTTTTATAGGACTATTGTGGATAGTAGGGTAGGGATTATAAGAAGGTGGTTTTTAATTGGTTACTGTTGTGCCCATAACAGCTATTTCATGCTGCAGTAAAAGTAGTTGTAACTATTTGTTTTCTTTCGGAAAATTGTGAAAATCACTTTCATGACACTTCTTAACAAATTTGCTCAAACCAAAAGGGGCTCTACCTTCCTATATCGCACTGGATCCCTATGTTTCACTCTACAGCATAGATTATTCAAATTGCTAATATGAAGCTGCTTGCTTGTCCACATATTATGACCAAAACTCATTTAGAATGCACATATACCTCTTACGCATGGTTATGGAACCATAAGAAATTGTGCTTCTTGTATTGTCAGGATAATTCAACAAAAAATAGTCCAGAATTCTTTGAATGAATATTAGTCAAAGAACAACCCAACATTTTCAATAATCCAAATGAATTTTTTTACGGAAGACATTGATGCACTAAAAAAAGAGAGATGCGTGTATAACTAGGAAAACTTTGTTTCCACTTTCCCATTGCCCATTGTATTGTCAAGCATTGAAAAACATCTGAGTACTCAAAAAGAAATGGAAAATAGGGCCCCACCATCTTATAACCAAGCACCTAAAAAAGAATCAAACTTTTATAGAATAAGAAGTCAAACTTCTTTCAGAGTGAAATTTACTTAAAAAAATGGCCGAGATTGATTTCCACGGGGCACTGAGAGGAAAGTTACATTCCCTCAACTTAGGCTTATAATTAAATTCATTTGGGACAAAGGAAAACTTTATCAGGCACTAAAAATGCAATTAAAGGAAGAAAACCAATTTTGAAAAGAAAAAAAAAAAAAAACAAAATGATTAACTCGACAAGAAGAGAGAACCTTCCGAACAACAACATAATCACCAACTGCCAAACTCAGTTCCTTCTCTGATGCCGCGTCAAAAGCATGTGTTGCCTGCACGACGTAAGTACAGGACTTCAGCCAATCATGTTCTGACAATCATTTGCATTTATGTATCCTGGGAAGCCATTTTAACGAGTTATAGCTTACAGCAGGCACATGGACCTATTACAGATGACTGTTTGTTGCAATCGCATATAGCATGCGAGGCGAGACCATAACTACCAAGGGACAAACCTGGGCCGTTGACTTCACAAAATTTGTGCTTCTATCTACAGTTTTTAGAGGTTCTTAGGAACTACTCCACTAGATTATGAATACGAATTTAACAAAGGGTCTAATTTTGTTCTTCCAATTTGTCCTCGCTCCTCCCCATATATTTTTAAATCCCTGACAATCCCCTAGAATATATTTGCCTCAATTCTTCCTCTCCTTTACAGCCTAACTCGCTCGCTGTCTCCTGATCTCTCTCAGGTCTTTGTTTTCTTCCCTATTCATCTGCAATGCTTTTCTCCCTTTGTATTCGCTAACAACCTCTCTGTATGTGCATGTGTGTGATGATTACCACAACTACCTCTGCCTTCTACCACCATCAGCTCACAGCTCACAACCTTATGACTATGCGCCATGTACAATCCAGGTAAGACTTTTCCCCAATCCCCAGTACATAGAACTCTTTAATTCGCAGCCGATAGTAAACACTAGGTTCAAGTGTCAACGGAATCTACCCTTTCAGCATCAAAAGGACCTTCATATTTTCTTAAAAGGACTAAATTTCACTTACATGGACTGTTCTCACTGCCACATCGAAACATCCAAATTCATTTAGAGAACAAAATTTACTAGAAAAGTTACAAAAAGGATCTTCCCTAAGACTAATTCGAAGAGAATACACCACAGAATGGCCAGAAGTTTACTTAATTTAGAAGATACCTCGGCCAAGAAGTACTTTGTTTTCTCTGAGCCGTTGGTGGATGGAATAACAGGGGGAGCAGACTCTTTCCGCTGTTTCTCTGATACCAGCTACCACCAAATTCCAGGACATCTTATAGACATAAATTGGTCTAATAGACAAATACTTCTATGTTGGACAAAGAAGAATGTAACACTCACCTCAGTTTCAACCTCACCAAGAATGGCAGCTACTCTCTCATGATATGATTTTTCTCCTTCAACCTTCGCAAGCAGAAACTTAAGGTAACTAGAGAACGCCGCATGCTTAATTTGGCAAAATAATTCACAAGCGCAGACATACCAATGAAACAAGCCTCTGGAATGTCAGCCTTTGCTGCTGCGATTCTACCGCAGCCATTGCAGCTGCTGCTTCCTTACCCAGTACTGCCATATTAGCTTTCAGTTCCTGCATTTTATATTCTGCTGCATGCAGCTTTGTCACATTTTCAGGAATGGGTGCTTCCCTTACTCGAGCTTGTCTTCTGGAAACCTCTCCTGCCTGTTTGCTTTTATTGTCAATTAGAACTATAAGATTTTGATAAAACATCTTCGTTAACCATAGGTAATCTATAATCTAAACTAGAGCTCGAGGAAAATTAATTCAAAAAGCTAGAGGAAGCCCAGCTGTCTGATTACCTGTATCTCTGCTTCTTGTCTCATTCGACTATATCGTTGAGCAAGATGTCGAGCATCTTCCAGTGGAACACCAGTTGCCATTGCTCTCAGTGGGTCTATAATCTGTGTATAAATTATGTGTAGGTTTTCATTTTAAAAGAAAATCATGCATAAGTTAATACTTTTATCATCACGATGGTTACATTACTTGGATCAATTCTGAATTTGAAGAAAGTAAACTTCTAATTTCAAAAAAAATGTGGGGATTGAGGCTTCAATAGTTAGGTTGCAGCCGTTTCTTCACAATGGTTAGCATCCAATCTTTTTAAATATCGGCCGTTTTGCTTTGCTATTCTTGCCCCAAAATACCAAAAGATTAAATAAGAATGTTTATTAAATTAATTCAAGTCTCGGCAAGTTAAGAAATGAGTGATGCACATATGCCTTATTTCAGCAAAACATCAATGCCCTTCAAACTTCAATCATATAGGAATCAAGAAAATAATATGGGAGTTTAAGATAAAAGAATGATATGAGGATTTTAATATTAGTGGTTTGCATGTCTTACGTGCAACTAATTAACAGCTCACGTGAAGCTAAAGAGGATTTCAGATTATTATAATGTATTCATATGATAAATGCATGGCCATTGTCTGTTTCGACTAGAGTTATGGATGACTTGTCAGTAAGTCAATCCAGATAAAGAATAATTGGTATGATGACAGTTAACTACAGAGATAGCGCAAACCTGATTGAATAATTGCCTGTTTAAGTCTTCTTGCTCCTTTTCCACATTTTTACAAGCATCGCCATATAAAGATGCAGCTTTAGCTAGAATCTTGTCATCAATGTTCTCAACAGCATATTTGAAACACTCCTCAGACAACTTGGTTCCTGATTACCAGTAAAACTACAATGTTACGGCTAAACGCATAAATAGACCATGACAAGACAAATAGAGCATAATATTTTACTTTAACATCGGAAAAAAAACTTGCATCTCGTAGAAGATCGCCTATGACAAAGCATCTACCTATTTCGATATGCTTATAACCAATAGCAGTAAATGCTTCCGCTGCTTTAACAATTTCTTTCTGGAAATCCTGCATAATAAGTATGAGTAACATTAATAACATATGTCTAACATGCTGGGAATCTTGTGTGACACATTTATTTTAGAAACAAAAGCTAAGATAGGCAAAACGTTCTAGGAACAAAATAAGTAGCTATAAGTCCCTAGAAGCATTAAAGACAAAGCGTACAAGTGAGTCCAACAATTACTAAGTCATTCTGTGTCACTGTTTGGGCAAAAAAAGCTACCTTAGATTAAGGAGTACAATGCCAATGGCATAAATCAGAGTCTCTGCAATTAGCAAAAGTCTAACTTTTGCTAGGGAACCTACTTATACTGAAATACAGTCCAACATATATGCATTTTTATCTGCACATCCTTATCCACTACACTAACATAAAAGGCCAAATCCTATTAAATGCCGCATCTAATGTGACTGACCCTTGTAATTGATATATTGGCATTCCAATTCCACAAAAATCGAGCAAATCCATTCCTTTCTAGACCATTACTTACATGTGAAGCCCACGACCTTGAAGAATACATAATCCCATCAAGGTACCTAGAAGGCTAAAAAACAGAGGGAAGTCGTCCATACTTGCAAGCTATGCTACATGGTACTTTCTAAAATTGTGAACTACTCAATACTTTTTCAGTGGCAAGAGATATGTGTTAGAAGTCCCTAGACGACCATGTTCCTAACAATTATTTCAAGTAGTTAAGTTTATTATGTTAGACGACTAAGATGCGTATTACATCCTGGAGATGTACAGTGGTGAGAGCGTGCATGAACTGACAGACTTGGTTGACAACATGGCAGATGTCATATTTGGTGAGTGTGAGGTGTTGATACCGTAATACACCTCGTATAACCGGTTCAACATGTCTTATTTAGCATACGTGCGGTACTTAATTATCAATTTTATCGGATAATGCACGTTTGGTAGCTTTTGTCCAATTTCAGGTTTTCTATGTTAAAAGAGGTGTTAGACCGACGAAATTGTGAAATCCAAAAGTTCGGAGGAAGTCTCGACACCCGAGGAAAGATAGAAGTACAATTGGAAGAAGTGCCGAGTCCAAGAATGACGCGAAGTTCGAAGAAAATACGAAAAAAAAGATAGAAGAATCAAGAAAGAAGAAAATCGGACCTGACCTGATGAAACCTGACTGGAACCTTCTAGTCAGGCTTGCTCGGGATTAGATTTATTTATTTTGTAAATTCCTATTTTTAATTAATCTTTCTAGATAGTGTCCTATTTGAATTAGGTAGCCTTTCCTATTTTCTCTCCAAGGATTCCTTCCTTTCCTATTTTCTCTCCTAGGATTCCTTTCCTAATTTCTCTCCTAGGTTTTCTCTA
Organism: Arctostaphylos glauca; assembly: GCA_019985065.2. Lineage (NCBI taxonomy): Eukaryota > Viridiplantae > Streptophyta > Magnoliopsida > Ericales > Ericaceae > Arctostaphylos > Arctostaphylos glauca. Next base: position 16,274,728 of record JAHSPW020000001.1, on the reverse strand, counting down.
TTTAAGGACCTAGGAGACCTAGAAAAACAGATCTGAACTATCTCTTAGAGTCTTATCTTTTTGAATAGCTGTTTTAGTCTTCATCTTTTAGAGAGAATTCAATTGAATTACTTACGTTCTTAGCAATTATTCTACTTTTCAATTCAAGTTCATTCAATTAATTCAAGTTCCGTTCAAGTTTTCCGGTAAGATTGGTAGAAAATTATTGCGTTCATTAATTTTAGTAAGATGTCTTCAATTTATTATTCCGTTTTTACTTTTAACATGCTAGGCTAAATCTCTAGGCAAGATCCAAGGATGAATTTCATCCCATGATTTAAGGTTTCAATATCTTCTTATTATTTTTCACCGTTTATTCAAAGATTGATTCAAGTTCTTATTTTTCGAACCAAACAAGGTGTTATGCTCTTGATTAATCGTCGCCATTAATTTGGTACGATTAATACTTGGGTCGATGTCCTCCATGATTTGACCTAATTTTATTGAACAAAGGATCAATTTCGAATACATCTTTTGAATTAAAGATATTGTTACCTAAAATCTAGGATGGAAGGATTCCATGGATCTGGCCTATTTTTAATCAATTAAGTTTCCTATTTTAGTTTAATTACAAAATTAGAATCAAAATCCAACCAAATCAGAGGCTAGCGTCCGAAACGCTACAACTTCCAGTTACATGATCCCCCTTCCTGCTGTTCTTCGTGGATCGATACTCTATCTTGCCGCTCTACTGGTTTTCTAAACTTGTGAGCCAAGGATCAGTTTTAAATATTAAATATTGATTTGGCCAGCGCGTCAACGACACTTTTGCCGGTCGATCATATTTTTGGCGCCGTTGCCGGGGAACAGCCAAGGCAAGGTACGTAACTTGCAGTTTTTTTTTCTTTTCTTGTTCTATTTCTTTATTGGGGGGTGATTTTTGTGCATGAGTGTTTACACTCGCGGCCACACCAATCGTCTTATTCGAACTGAAAACCTCCCCAACAATGTGATGGCTGCTCTGCTGGGGGCCAATAATACTGTACCTCCGAGGACCATGAGGGACTATTTATACTCATCTAATTTTGAAACTCATGATTTCTACTCTGAAGGGCGGGACCCACTATGGTACTCGCCTAATAATTGGCAACAATATGCACCTCAGGAACATTTTGTGATTTCTGAGGCATACCAACCGGCTCATAAGCCGAGTTTAGAGGACATGCTAATGATCATACAGGGGCAATCCAAAGTCATTGAGCAGAACACGCAAGTCTTCCATTCCCAAATGACTGAGTTGAACCTTATGTTCAATGTTGCGAGTCAAATTAAGGACGATGATAATGATTTTCATGATGTGGATCATCGTGATGCCTTAGACCAAGCACAAGGGGACTCTCATGTATCCCCCGACCCTTCGGAGAATTACCTCACTACTAAAGTGGCTAATTTTCTTGACTTACATGAGGTGGATAATGTGTGCTCATTCCTCGAGAAAGAAGAGGTCATGGACACGAAAAGGTGGGAACCCACTGTTGAAATACTACCTTCTAACAAATCGATAACTAGTCCGTCAAGTGTACTACCCCTAGTACCTGATCCTCTTGAAACTGGTCTCACTGCTGAAGAGGCCGCATTTTTAGATTCAAATGAGGTAGAATACTTGGACTCACTCCTCGCAAAAGAAGAAGTCATGGGCACAGAAAATTGGGTGCCCATTGTTGAACCATTACCACCCGACAAATCACAAATTTTTTTGCCCAATGTCCAATCTCCACAAAAAGAACTGCAAATTTCTCCCGAGGAATTGAAAGAACTTTTTGTTGGTGAAACCAAAATACATCCCATTGTGGTCTCCTCCATTCAAGAGGATCACCATGAATACAAATTAGCAAAAGTTGTGGGTCAACACAAGGCCATTAGCTGGAATCTTAAAAAAGACCACTTTCCTCCGCCTTTTACTGATCGCTTATTTGCGAGGAAAGATGGTCACTCAGGTTATAATCACACCGCGGTCTCTCTGGTAGACCAATCACATCCGCATGTACCTCATCCATTCGGGACTTTTCCGTTAAAAATTCTGCGCTCGAATTATTTAAATAACTCACATGGGTTAACATTTAATGTGTTGTTGCCCAATTTTGCTTTGTAGTTTATTTTGCAGAAAATTCATATGTTGCCAGAATATGAAGAAAATTGGTTGATCCTGTCTATTCGGATCAATGAGCTTTTATGATGTCTAGGAGACTATAAATCCATGGAGTTCGAGATACCTCCAGTGTTCGCCGTGCTCGAACGGCTCAGCTGGTCCGGTATAGCCACCTGTTACAGCTATGTATGGAGTACCTAGGAGGTTGGGTCTGACGGCAGGCGCATCGAACAACGAGAAATCTGTCCGAACCATCAGGCTTTAGTGCCAAGCTCTATGGAGATAGCTTCAAAGTAGAGTGGTGGGTAAGGAATTTGGGGTCGCTCCCAAAGGGAGAGGTAGCCTATTAGATGATGGCGCCTCTTCTCAAGATATTGTTGAACCCGTTGCATACTGTCCTTCCAACAAATAGGGAAACACAGTCTTCAAACAGGGAGAAAAGTAGTACCCGTGCTTTTCGCGTGAAGAAAGTGGTGGATTTCAATTTGGTTTTCAGGCCTAACACTTGCAGGTTTCATAGTTCAAGTTGGGGGGAGGCCGACCTTCTTGACCATCTTCGGTGCAGGTACTATCTTTCCTTCTCTTCATTTTAATATGCCTTCGTGCATTGAGGACATTGCACAATTCAAGTTGGGGGGAGTAGCTAGTTCCTATGTTAGGCCTTGCTTTAAATTATCTAAATGCTTCTGTTTAAATTTTAAATTTTTATGAGTAAATCTTCCCTTGTGCGAATCACGAATTCACATATATGCGCTAAACATAGGAATGAGAGTCATGTGTTACTAAGATTAATGTGTTGCATTCGTATCATTTATGAAAAGCTGAAATGTTCTGAAACGACACAAGCATAAACTGATGCATGTGAATCAAGTGATCTGTGTTAATGAAGACTTAGGTGCGGCATCCAATTGAAAAATTTGAATTCTTCGTTTCTTGATCTCTAATTGTGCCATATATTATTTGTGTTAACATGTGCATACATCATTTGATAATCCGTGAAGCATGTGGGAAGTGATACTAGGCCATTTTTCTTTGATCAAACCACATACGAGTCACCTAGGCCATGAAATTTGTGCCAAGTTTCCCAAATTTTTTTGCAAACCTTAGGAAACCGGATGATATAAGGGTGGTTCGGTGAAAAATGGCAACGAATTCTAAATGAGGAAGAAGGGGTCAGATGGGAGAAATGAGTTTGGAGATTTAAAAAAAAAAAAAAAAAATTTCCAGCAAGTCAATCTGACCCGTCAGATCCATCGGGTCAGATCCCAGCCGTCCAGTCAGATTCTTGGAAAAAAATGGTCAGTAAGCAAACCTGACCTGTCAGCCATCTGGTCAGGTTGGTTTTATTCCAGTCAGATTTTCGGCCCAATTTGGTCAGTATGTTAATCTGACCTGTCGGATTCACTGGGTCAGTTCCAATTCATCCGGTCAGATGGGTTTCATTCACAAAAAAAAAAAAAAAAAGAATAAGAAATCTGGAAATCCATTTTATGTTCAGCAAACCCGTGCGATACGGAGAACAGAGAGAGACGAAGAAGGGGAAGCCAACTGCTATCCCACCAAACCACTACCCCTGCCCACTGTTATTCACTATGGGGAAGAAACAAATTGCCCGGAAAGGATTGGGCAAAAGGCCATCGGGTGCGGGGCCCTCTTTGGTTTCATCATTGCTATTGATTGGATGGTTGATACATTAGTGGGTGTTGTTTTTGGATGCACTTTGCATATTTTGGTACATGCGTTCTTGAATTTCTGTTTGGTGACGGTGACCGGGGTAGTTACCCATAAGCCAATTTTCAGCCGTCACCAATTTCGTTTACCAATTTTCTTGATAAACCAAGTTCATTACAAGCCAAAAAGTCCTACGATTGATCCCATGTGCAACTCGGATTTAGAATGTTTGTGGTATCATGTTTGCATAAATTAATCTGGCATATTCTCTTGACATAGCCTCATGTTACATCTTTGAGCCATTACACTTAACTCTTTGAAAATCCTGTGTGAGCATGTTGGGATAGCCGTACAATCAATTCCATTCTTTCTGAGAGTTCGGTGAGCTTTGAAGTCCTAATTGCATAGGTTGTGATAAGCATGCATTCGTTCAACCACGTGGTGTTTTGGAATATTTAAGTTTTGAACGAATGATTCGTTTGTTAGCACACGACATGTTAGAAGCATCGCACTCTCGAATTCCCATAATGCTTTCAATGATTGAGTTCATGATTCGTACAAGGGAGGTCATACTCATCCTTATATCTTCGTAGTTTCGTTGCTAGGGACTAGCAACCCTCAAGTTGGGGGGTGTGTTGATACCGTAATACACCTCATATAACCGATTCAACATGTCTTATTTAGGATACGTGTGGTACTTAATTATCAATTTTATCGGATAATGCACGTTTGGTAGCTTTTGTCCAATTTCAGGTTTTCTATGTTAAAAGAGGTGTTAGACCGACGAAATTGTGAAATCCAAAAGTTCGGAGGAAGTCTCGACACCCGAGGAAAGATAGAAGTACAATTGGAAGAAGTGCCGAATCCAAGAATGACGCGAAGTTCGAAGAAAATACGAAAAAAAAGATAGAAGAATCAAGAAAGAAGAAAATCGGACCTGACCTGATGAAACCTGACTGGAACCTTCTAGTCAGGCTTGCTCGGGATTAGATTTATTTATTTTGTAAATTCCTATTTTTAATTAATCTTTCTAGATAGTGTCCTATTTGAATTAGGTAGCCTTTCCTATTTTCTCTCCAAGGATTCCTTCCTTTCCTATTTTCTCTCCTAGGATTCCTTTCCTAATTTCTCTCCTAGATTTTCTCTATTTAAGGACCTAGGAAACCTAGAAAAACAGATCTGAACTATCTCTTAGAGTCTTATCTTTTTGAATGGCTGTTTTAGTCTTCATCTTTTAGAGAGAATTCAATTGAATTACTTACGTTCTTAGCAATTATTCTACTTTTCAATTCAAGTTCATTCAATTAATTCAAGTTCCGTTCAAGTTTTCCGGTAAGATTGGTAGAAAATTATTGCGTTCATTAATTTTAGTAAGATGTCTTCAATTTATTATTCCGTTTTTACTTTTAACATGCTAGGCTAAATCTCTAGGCAAGATCCAAGGATGAATTTCATCCCATGATTTAAGGTTTCAATATCTTCTTATTATTTTTCACCGTTTATTCAAAGATTGATTCAAGTTCTTATTTTTCGAACCAAACAAGGAGTGTTATGCTCTTGATTAATCGTCGCCATTAATTTGGTACGATTAATACTTGGGTCGATGTCCTCCATGATTTGACCTAATTTTATTGAACAAAGGATCAATTTCGAATACATCTTTTGAATTAAAGATATTGTTACCTAAAATCTAGGATGGAAGGATTCCATGGATCTGGCCTATTTTTAATCAATTAAGTTTCCTATTTTAGTTTAATTACAAAATTAGAATCAAAATCCAACCAAATCAGAGGCTAGCGTCCGAAACGCTACAACTTCCAGTTACATGATCCCCCTTCCTGCTGTTCTTCGTGGATCGATACTCTATCTTGCCGCTCTACTGGTTTTCTAAACTTGTGAGCCAAGGATCAGTTTTAAATATTAAATATTGATTTGGCCAGTGCATCAACGACACTTTTGCCGGTCGATCATGAGGTATGAAGAGCGCCAACTATTCTATAGTATTCGGTGGCATCAGATAGAAGAACACCATCATATGTAGAGAGGCTTGAGAGAGATGCAAGGGGTGTGGAACATGGCTTCGAGTTTTGCACATGAGTGCGGTCAAGCATAATCCAAGGTGCATTTAGTCAGAGTCAATATCAGAGCAGTCAATTTCCATTTGGAATTGATTTCCACAAAGAAATGAACATCACCAAGATCTTTCCTAGTGAAGTGCGTATCCAGTTGTTGAATGAAAGGAGGTTCCAAGCTTGTTGAATAGGCAAGTAACGAAGGAGGTGAAAGACAACTCGCCCTACCAAAAGGAAATCCGAGGGGCGTGACTAAAAATGAAAGGAAAATGGAAATCGTATTGAGAAAGAGAAAGGAGTAGGGCCTACACATTGTGGATTGTCGTAGTATAGATTTTACGTCGTTTGGCCCACCTGGCACTGTTATGTACCCTTCCAGCAAGAGGCAAGGCAATAAGGGTAGTCTTTACAGACCTCTTCCACTTCGAGACGTCATACTTGCTTGCATCCCTTTCGTTTTCTTTGTAGGATCAAGGCGACTTGCAATTGTTACACTATGAGATATGGTTCATACCAATCCAGATGGGGCACTTGTCGACTCTAGATGAATACAAAAGGGTTTATGGCTACACAATGCATAAGAATTCTCTATTTCAGTTTATGAGCATCATTTTTTATGCTTGGAAAAAACTTCCATCACATATAAAAGCTAGTTGCGTCCTAGAATCGGTAAAACATGAATTAGATGAGTATGACAAAGACATGCCACACATTCACCCCAATATGTGTAGCATAACTTACAAGGGAAAAGACAACAGATCTATGAAGCACCAATATAGGTCCAGCGTATGGGTACAAAACATTTCGGGTACAGCGATAAGGAAAAATGCAAAAAAAAAAAAAGATACAGATACGGCCGCGATATGTCCATGATTCAACATGAATTATTATTAATAACGTATTTTATATATCTCAAAGAGTTTAAAACTAAATTCAAGAGTACATCATCTTGACTGAGTTAATGTCAAACCTTTAGCGTTCATCTACCCTCATAGGCATTGTTTGATCTATTTTTCAAAATCTTAACCGAATATGCCACAATTATATGCCAGAACCCACATTATCTACTGATTGTTTTGCATTCCTCTTTACATACTTTAACATTATTCTTTAATTGAGCCTCTTCAATTTTTTTACATTTGTAACATAACTCAAAGACAAGCTTTTTGGTAACGTAAGTAATCCTTTTTCCATTTTTTTATTGTATTGGTACTTCAGACTAACTCTTTTACAAATAAAAAACTATAGTAAGGCAAAATAAAAAAATAGGAACAATGATTGGTAGGGGAAAAAATGTATTGGCTATTGATATCACATATCTAGTACATACACTCACAAAAACAGGCGCACCGGTACCCAAACTAAGTACCCATCATGCACCCATGGGGTACTGGTGCCATACCCAGATACCAAATCATACTTGATGTCTTTTGCGTACCGGCTTCATTGTCCGAACCCTTATCTGTACCATTACCCGGGACTCATACAACCTCATTTATGGGGTACCCATGCTTCACAGGGATCACCGTACCATTCAATTAACTCTTTGATATTGAGTGATACCTAAACATAAGCAAAAGCTTTGCACATTCAGAGACTGAAGCCCGAATAGCATGTATGAATCTAAAAGTCTTCCAAGTGCTAAATTATTCCCCAACAAAATAATAGCTCGAAGATTCAAACTTTGAAAGGTTAGAACTTAGAATTGTCGGCCAAAAGCCTCAAACATTTAAGTGGAATTGCTAAAAACTTAAGGTTAAAAGAAGATGAATAGAAAGGACGGGCTACTTGTTATAGCCATGATTTTAGGCAGTCACCAGTCCACAAAGAGGGAATCATGAAAAAAGTCAACATCCCCTAAAAATCATCAACCCTATCAAGAAATTAGTGGTATCAAAAAGATTCTGAAACAATGTGTAATCAAGTTCCTTAATGTCTCCAACCCATAAATGAAACTAAAATTTTCACATTTATCTGTTCTTTATTAGGGCTTCATTAGCTTGGTATCAATGGCAACATACTTCATGTACTAATTTACTAAATAGTTATTGAAACTTACATAATGGAGCATAAATGACCATTTTTGTTTCAAAAGTTCGTATTTTAAAATTTTGCTACATTAGCAAGTTGTAGCCTAGGGAGAGGGGGCTCTTGCCTATGGAAGGACTTGGATACATGTCATGCCTTCTTAAGAATATAAAATGGCCTCATTCCAATCTATGGTGATTTGCATTTGCAGCCTTAACAGTTCAAAAATGTGAACATCTTACCCTTCCTGCACGAGTAGACCTGTAAACTTTCTCCAATTGCTGGTGTCTTTGCATCTCAACCTCATCAATGACCATTACATCAGAACTTTCATAACCACTTCCACTAATCTGCTTTATCACAGCCTGAACATAAATTTTAAATCACCACTTAGATAGAATCATCCAAAAATAGTATAAAGCAAAGTAGTCATTAAGAAGGAAAATTTGACTCCTGATTATTCTGTTGGGGATTATGAAGGATTCTTCACCATATCCAAAAGACCCCCTAATGCTATAGTAACCAATCCCGCATCTCTTTCCCTCCCTCTCTCCCTGTCTCTATCCTCTTTTTGCTATCATATATTGTTCTCCCACAAATCTTTCTCAAAGCTAAGACCAGATTGAAGAAGTTTGAGCCTCTTTCCAATATTGCCAATTTCCATGTCCAAAAATACCTTGAGTTTATTGATTTCTTTATAACACAACAGTTTTTAAATATTGCACGCAAGAAATATTATCTTCTCTAGGGCAATATCTTGCACATCAGTGCACTGTATGATTTTATCACTTCCAGTGTAGAATGTATGAAGGTAAGTAGGAAAATTGGAACCATGATTGCATAAAATCTACTCCCTAAGAGCATCTCCAACCCCAAGCCATTTCCTTTTCTGAAGTCCTAATTTGTTCCGAATTATTGGTAAGCTAAATTTTGTGCCGAATTTGGCACAAGATTTGGCTCAGGCCAAATTTACTGTGTCACTGTCCAAATGGGCGCCAAGATAATGGCTCAAGCCAAATTTCTCTCACATAATCCCTCTATAACCATCCGAGCAAATGGCATTTTGGCTTTGAGAAACCATTGAAGATGCTCTAAATTCGAAACTTCAATTCATTTTCCAGGTGTAAAAGCAGTAATCTAAGGAAAAGCATAGTGCAATATAATGTCTGTACAGCAAAGTCCACCTTTACCGCACCTTCACCCAACTAAGAAAGCATGAATTCTGTGGCTAAAATACAGAATGTTTACCTGCTGTTGTTTGGCGACTTGATCTCGAAGCTTGCTCGCTTGCCTTCTAAAGGCGTCCATCGCATCCAAAGTCTCCGATGCCAAAAGCCGACTGAAGTTGGAGGAAAGCTTGGATTGGACGAAGTTGTCACTGTCAGATCTGAGAATTATGAAAACGGAGGCCCTTTTTCCAAATTAGCTTAAATACTATTCACGGTCTTACTACCCACGCGCTGAAAATTATTAGAGCCCAGCATTTTAGTTTTTTTTTTTTGGTTAACTAGTTGGTCGTTTTAAATAGTAGATTGTGTCAAATAAAACATTAATTTATATTGATGTGACGTTTAAAAAGTGTGCGTTAAATAGCACAGAAATTGTATAAAAATATATTTTGAGTGTATTAAAAAAATAATAATATGTATTAAATTGTTAAAGATATTTTTGACTTTTATCTTGAACTTAATGTATTTCAGATAGTGAAAAGATTTTTTTTTATTTATATTTTCAAATAATAAGTACCTTGGAGTCCTTTTGATTTTATTATTTGTATAAAAAATTTTGAAAGCATGTTAGCACCGTCTCTAAGATATTACTATACGAAATTTCATTTCGTGTAATTTAGAGATGTGCATATTTATTGACGTGATTGTAACACTTTATTAAGTTTTTTTAATTTTTATTTGTATAAAAGTATTGGACTGAATTAAACTGAAATCGTTAGAAATATTTATCTTATTACACGATTTAGATCACCTTTGATAAATATTAAAATGCTAGGGCATACTGTTATTTTAAATTTTAGTCCAGAAACTTATTAAAAGTTCAATATGGTTGGTTGAATTTATTAATTCTTACACATACTTTTTTAAAAGAAGATAAGCTTTTGTTGAAGAGCTTCATTAATTCAAAATAATGATATTCTAATTATGGAAAATGCCGAAAATGTGGGAATCAATTGTGTTTTTCATGTTGGTTTTATTGGTATATATGACAATTTTGTTGTTCAAACAAATTTGACGTAACAAAATAGTGTGCAAGTATGTTGCCTATTCTAGATTCTTGCGTGGGGGTGTGAATAATTTCTCGTCTAAATCGCTCTAATAACTTGCACAGTGAACAACTAATTAGCATCAATCGGGTTGTTTTCTAATCGGATGGTACTCTGATGCTAAAGTTAGAACACTTGAGAGATTAAAGCACAACAGTAATAACACAATGAATGATAGCGTACTTCTTCAGTGGCCTATGATATCTTATTTATAAGCTCTCGAGTGCCCATTTTTAATAATCCAACATTGAAAAATCTTCCTTTATTTGCTGTATCAAATCTCAATCCTTCTATGCGGAGTAACCTTCCAAACATGGCACATTTTCAATCTTGATTACTGTCTAAACTTATACTTTCCAAATTGGAACCTACCATTCTGGGATATTCCCACTGCCTTGATCGAATGGCAGACCGAGGGATCGGCACTCAACACAACCCATATTTTTTTTGCGATAAGTCCATTTGGCTCTCATTGGAAGAACCCCAATAATGCCGGAGTTGAGCCCATTTTCATTATACCGACCTATCCCAGAGGAGGGCCTGTTCGGTAATACATCGGGCCAAGCCCCGCGCTGCTGACACGGTCCATGATCCTCCGTCCAATCTGAATCATTTATCCAAAGATAGTCCGGCCCTACATTTCGGCCTCCACATCTTGAATACTATATTTTAGTTTTGAGGTGAAAGGATTAACATCTAAGTATGTGCAAGTATGTTGTTTATGTCTAAATTCTTGAATATTTGTTTCAATTCAGCCAATGAAAAAAATAATTTGGGACATATTACTTATTATATTCAGATTTTCATCTGAGCTTTACTTATATGTTAGAAAATAATTTGGTTAGTTGGATTATAACTCTGAGACATATTTTTTTTAGCAAAGGTAAGTAATGTGGGGATATTATTTCTTTATGAGAACATTAATAAAAAGTTATTCACTTCTTGAGAAAAAGGTGTATTAAAATATGCATTAGAGAATTATATTTGAGAAAATATATATTAATTTTTGTGTGGGATAATTGGATTTGATAATTCTTTACGTACATTTTGTAAAGTCGGCGAGATAAAGTTTGAGATTGCACTACATGGATGTTATAAGCATGACAATTAATGCGTAAAAATAAATCTTAGATGCAAAGAAAAAGAGACTTGAGAAGTCAAAATAATGAGGCATGTGTGACATGGATTTATTATCTTCCTGAGTAATTGCCTCTGGACTAATGCAAGGCTAAACCCCAATAAAATTGTCGAGAGGGATAGGTGTAAGCCTGCAGCGAGTCAACTAGGGAGATAACCCAATTTCTGTGGTTGGCGACCCAATGAAGAAAGTTCAATGTGGTAGAAACAATCCGTACTATGTGACTCATATACCAACAACCTTTTATTTCATAAGGAGACGCATGTTGTGAGCAATATTAAAGTACAGTCGTCATTCTTGCTAACTTGTGTACATTCTTGACGGTTGTCAACCGATTGAGTTGTTGAATTACCATAATTTGGCTCAAATCAGCATCAATTCCTTTATGGGTCACAAAGTAACTGAGGAAATTTTCAAATCTAATGCCGAATTCGCATTTAGAAGCGTTCAGTCCCAACTTGTGTTACTTTAGTATATTGAACACCTCATGCAAGTCTATCAGGTGATTCCCACTCTTAGCACTTTTTACAGCCATATCATCTATATAAAATTTCCATCGTGCTGCCGAGCTGCTCCTCGAACATTTTTGTGATCATTCGCTGATAGGTTGTTCTAGCATTCTTTAGACTGAAGGCCATTACTCGGTAATAGTAGAGGGCCCTCAGTGTGATGAAAGCCGTCTTATCCTGGTCTAGACCGAATATAGCAATCTAATGGTAGCCCTTGTAGCCATCCATAAAACTCATACGATCATGTCCGGCTGTTGCATCGACCAACTTATTAATTCTAGGCAAAGAAAAAATTTCTTTTAATCATGCATCATTGAGATTGGTATAATCTACACAGACTTACCACTTACCACTTACCAATTCTTCTTTTCACTACAATGGCGTTTCCCAGCCAGCTCGGGTAGTGGACCTCCCGAATTATTTCGACCTCCAATAACTTATCCACCTCTTCAATTACCACCTTTGTATGGATTATGGTCGACCAATGGGCTTTATGAACAATTGGCCGATGTGTCGGGTCGACGTTCAGCTGATGGCAGATGAAATCTAGGTCCACCCCAGGCGTTTCGTACAGACTCTATGCAAACACTGTTATATTTCTTTTCAGAAAATCAATCGTCTCCTCCTTTTCTTGTTCGGCCAGAGATGAGCTGACAAGAAAGAACTTTTCTATGTCACTTTTATCTAAGGGGACTATAATCAAATCTTCGACGAATTTATTGACAGCAAGGATACCAATTTCTTCCAAAACTCATAGGTTAGGCACTTCAACCTAGGGCTGCTCAAAAAAACCGGTGAACCGTGAATCCGGTCCGGACCGAACCGATCCGTACCTTTTGGATTTTAACCGTGGATTAATGGTCCGGACACGGATTCAAAAAATAAAAAACCGTGACTTTTGGATCGGACACGGATTTTGATTTTGAAACCATGGATTAACCGATCCGGACCGTGAGATTTTTATTATATATATATATATATATATATAATTTTATAATTTTTATATATATATATTTTTTATCACTTTTATAGTTATATACTATATAGATATTGTTAATGACACTGCATTTGTTGTTTTATTTGTGTTTATAAGTTATAACTATCTGCCTTTGTTGTAATATAAGTTTTCTAGTTAGTGCATTTGGTACGTGCATGCCTTACTGGCTACTACCTTTGTTTGTTTCTGAATAAATTGAAAATCCGCGGATTAATCCGGAACCGATCCGTGACTCGCGGTTCGGATTGGAACCGAACCGTGAGACTTTTGGATCGGACACGGATTGCATTTTCAAAAAACCGTGACTCGCGGATTAGGATTGGATTCATGCCAATCCGGACCAATCCGGACCGTGAGCACCCCTACTTCAACCCAATGAACTTGCTTGGGGCTGAATGTGCTCTTCACGACAGCGATATAGCATTGCTTGGCTGCCACTTTGTTTCCATAGATGTTTTCTACTCCGTTTGGTCCAATGAATCTCAAAACCTGGTGGTAAGTGGAGGCCACCTCTTCGAGTTTGTGTATCCACTTTCTTCCAATAATGGCATTATATAGTAATGGGACATCCACGACAACAAATTCTGTCAGCGAAGTTACAAATCCTATGAGAATCGGGAGAGTGAACTTGCTGAGTAGCCAGACTGGAGCCCTATTGAAGCTGACCAACTTTGACCGGCTAGAGATTGACTTTAGTGTACTCCATCTTTTGAACAATCCATAGTACATGAGTTCGGCTGAATTGCCAAGATCGACTACCACTCGTTTGACAAACTGTGTGTCAAATTTAAGCTTGATTATCAGAGCGCCGTTGTACGGATGTCGCACCCTATCCAGATCCTTATTTGTGAATGAAATTATTCGTTCTGGCCCTGCCCAGCACTTTTTAGGAGTTGGCTCGACACTCATCACCTATCTTCTTTTAACGATTTGTTGCAATTTGGCCTTAAGCCACTATTCCTTAGCTTGATATATCATGCCATGGATTACATGGATCGTATGAACCTCATCAATCTCAGCAGTCCAGTTGTCGTTATTCTCCGGTACTTAACCCATGGTTTTCTCTTCATCTATCCAGTCCTTCAAGTACCTTGTATCTACTAGCTCCTTAAGGAAGGTTTTGAACTGTCAGAAATTTACCTTTAAGTGCCCCGCTCCCCATGGTATGAACATCTTAGCTTTTAGTTTCTTGATTTTGACTCTCTCATCATCTTATTCGGCCATTTGAAAAAGGGTTCGTTTTCAATTTTCTTGACCAACTGATAAAGTGGAATCTTAAAAGTTGTCTTTTCGGCTATAAATTCGAATGGTCAAATCTCCTTTCTTTCTCCCATCAAACAATATTTGTCTCATTCCGGTACTCTTTGTTCCCTTCTAACTTGCTAATCGTATTCTGTTCGGCTTGCCTTCTTTCTTCCCTCACTTCCTCCAGCCGAACATGCAGCTCAATAAGGTTCATAAGCTCGTCCATGCTCGTTGGTGAGACGAGTAGTAGGTCTTCAAAAATCTTGCCTTTTGAGTCTAGGCAAAGCTTATGTGACTACGATTTTCAGGTCACATTCTTCTATCTCATTATATAACTCCTAATATCCAGTCGCATATTGCCAAATTGACTCAGACTTTGACCTCCTGAGGCCGAGAAGAGCGTTCACTTCCTTTTGACCTTCGCACTTGTAATGAATCACACGAAGAACGCCAAACACAAATCTTTCCAACAGAAAATAGACCTCTCTAAAAGCTTGTCAAACCACAATAAACCAAGTTCTCCCAAACTGAAGGGGAACAATTTACACGCAAGGGCGTCGTCGGTCAGTACAGAGAAGAGAAATCATCTGCTTATATTGGACAAGGTGAATATAGGAGTCGGTCTTTGTCTCATATTTGTTGAACTTTAGGTAGGCAAATCCAGGAGAAGGTCTGAATTCAATTTCTGGAGTAAATGGGGTCGAGATCAACCATTCATGGGCAACCTCCAAATGAGTCTAGTCCAATGCGGCACCACATACAGTCGGCCGGTCGTCCCTGGATTTGCCTTTCTTGGCATTAACACTCTATCAATGATGTCGCATGATAGAAAAAAAAAAGAAGGCAATTTGTTAATTAACTAATGAATAAACAATCTCCACATTAACAAATGAATAAACAATATGTCCATTAGGTATTAACTAATCAATAAATAGAAAGAAAAAAAAAAGATAGTGGTCAGGTCCATGTCCATCGCCCTTGATTTGTTAGGAATAAAAAATAAGCAAGATGTTTATAAATACTTGATGTCCAACCCAAAATCAAAGTTGAAACCAAATCCCTTTAGAAACCTTAATTACTTCATCTTCATCAAATCCCTGTAGAAATCAAAATTGTAGGGCCCGATACCTTTTTGAAACAAATCAAAGTTGTAAGGCCTGTTACCTTTCTGAAACCAAATCCCTTTAGAATGAAAATATAATTTTATATACCTCAAGACAATGCAATCACTCATATAAAATAAGCATCAACACTATATAATTTTGATGCAAACCATTTTCCTGGTTGTGCTCGTAACAGGTCTCAGGATCAAATTGGCAGCCTGGGACTTTATTGGCTTCCCCTGTTAAGTGCATGAAACCCATTGCTTCAAAGGCATCGATCTTCACATTACATACACGAATGCATTTGGCCCCAAATCCAACATGGCAAGTTTGCAGAGGCACTCGTACATTCAGAAAAACCAAACATAGCAGAGAATTTACTGAAAAGGGTTTTAGTTGCCATTAGAAAGTAGCCGAAAATCCTTGATTACAAAATTACAAAAGAAAAATAACTTACCTATTGAGAATGTTCTTCAAAGTGATGTGTATCTATTGTCGTGTATTTATCCGATTCAAAATCCCCAAATCACTTTCTCCTCCACCGTTTATCTTTTTTGGTTTTATGGGTTAGGGCAATAAAATAGTCTAATTTATTTTTGGTGACAAAAGATGTATGAAACTACATAGTTTTAAGCTAATTTATTTTTGGTGACACTCATGAGTGATTTCATAACCCGCTCAAGTGAAAAAAATCCGCCAAACACAAAATATGATCTTTCTGCGATAAACTAATAGTTGTCACCGATAAAGAAATCATCAGTGACACAAAAATTATCACCGAATCCAAACAAATCTACCCTCCCAAGTCCCAATGGCACGCACAACTTGAATTCTCAACAAATATTTTGGTGACATATTTAGTATTTCTAGTCGCAGTTACATACCATTTGGGGACAGATGTCATTTCACCAAAAAGTGTTACCAATGTTCTTGTAGTGTATAAGCACTCATCTTTTGCTTCTCACTTCCTACTTCAAATCGAGAAAAAAATCCAAAACATGTTTTGATTCCACAACTGGTTTCAACATTTAAAAAAAAAAAACCATAAATCATAGAAGTTGATAAGCGCATAAATGTTCACATTAACAGTCCTTAATTTATTTTTGTTAAAATTTATTTTAATATTATTACTTAGTATAATGTTTTATTTTTATGTTGCAGGTATTTGGAGGTTCTGTTAAAAAAATGTTTGTAAAAAAATGTTTGTAAAGTTAATTTATAATTGGTTTCAAAGCGAGTCATGTGATCAAATCAAGGAGTGAACCCAAATTAATTAAAGTTTTGGAATGGAATTTAATGGGTTTTCACGTATGCATATATAAAAAAGTAACACGTAACTGTGGAGAAGACTTAATTGTCAACAATCCTGTGGAGACCATGATTACAAGCATGGGAATGAAAAAATAAAGAAAGAAAGAAAGAAAAAGGAAACAAGGGAGGAGGTGGCTGCCTTGAAAAGTCAAAAAAATAAGGTGGGACCACACATACCCTAGGATCGGAAATGCTACGGACACATCCAAAAAACACACCATTTTTGCACATCACCCAAAAACGACGTCGTTTTGGGGTGAGGACAAAAAAACCCCAAGTGTTCTCCTCCCCAAAATCAGACCAGTGTAGGTCCCTTTTCCCTCACCCCAAAATCAGTCGAACACTTTCCTTCACCACCAAATCAGGCCGACGAACTCCACCAACCCCGGACCTCCACCACCAACCAACACTACCTCCGTACGCGATGCGCTTTGAAGACTCATCTCTCTCATTCTCACCATCCGTTCCATCGACATCATCCTCTCTCTCTTCCTCTTCCCTCTCTTCTTCTCCACAGTCCTTGGTTTCTTTCTCTTGACCCTCACCCTCGTCTTCGTCGGGAACGGCGAACTCCAAGTCGAAGAAGGGTCCTTCACCGCCGTCGCCGTCTTCGTCCGTCTCTGCTCCGGAGTGACTGATGGCAGTGGAAATAGTTGTAGTGGAGGTGGTGGTCGGTGGTGGATGGGTCTTCAAAGCGCATCGCGTACGGAGGTAGTGTTGGTTGGTGGTGGAGGTCCGGGGTTGGTGGAGTTCGTCGGCCTGATTTGGTGGTGAAGGGAAGTGTTCGACTGATTTTGGGGTGAGGGAAAAGGGACCTACACTGGTCTGATTTTGGGGAGGAGAACACTTGGGGTTTTTTTGTCCTCACCCCAACCCCAAAACGAAGTCGTTTTGGGGTGATGTGCAAAAATGGTGTTTTTTTGGATGTGTCCGTAGCATTTCTGCCCTAGGATAGCATATAAGTACAACAAAAATGCTATACATACAACACAATGCACAACACAATGCACAACAACTATTAAAACGACGTCGTTTAGCGTTAAAAACCAAAAGAGAAATGCAAAATGGCAACAGTTGCTGTCTCTCACCTCTCTCCCTCTCACCCTGTTCGCAACTTCATCTTCCACAACCCACACAAGTCGAAAATAGAGAGGGGGTGAGAATCTTCCATAGATCGGAGATTGGCGATCGGCGACCACCTTTGGGTTCACCAACAAAAACCCACCGCATCCACCACTAACGCAGACCACCACGACGATGAACATCGTCGCCTCACCCTCAACCATCTGCGACCACCACATTGGCAAGTTTGGACCTCAGCGCCTGCGATTTCTCCACCACCAAGGTTTCTCTCTCGATTTCTCTCTCTGTGGAAGTATGAGCCCTATTTTTGTCCCTGATAATTAAACATCTGATTTTGTTATTGAATTTAGCGGCAGATTTGCTTGCTGCTGCTGTTAGTTTGAGGTTTCTGACTAAACCTGTTCGTGGTGGTCACGGGTAGGTGGTGGTGGTGGTGATCGCAATTTGGTGGAGGAGGGATGGGTGGTCGTGATTTCGTGGGGGAGGCGGGGGACGGGGGTTTTGGGGAAGACGAAAGAGAGAGAGAAGCATGAGAGAGAGAGAGAGAGAGCAGAGTGAAATTATTGTAGGGAAGTTGTCACGACCCATCCCGATATAGGGATGATCAATGACCGGCCAATGAGTCCAACTCACGAAGGCCTCTCACTAATCGAGTTTTGGAATTTTTACCTGTCATTCATCCATAATCTTGAAAGATTCTCAGAGTGCGCGGAAGCATATAAAATAATCCAACTAACAAACCCAAGGGCATATAAAGTGCCAACATCACTAAAACCCACAAAATTACAATATACAATACGTTATCGGCCCCAACATAGCCTATCTTACATACAACAAGATAGTTACCAACTTATCCGGTACATCTCAGCTTCTTAGTGCAAGAGGCCAAACGATCATTCTTGAGCTTCCATAGGCCCTAACGCCTCATGTCTCATTACCTGGTATGTTGTTTAACAACATCATTAGCATATCGCTAGTATGAATCAATATATACAAGTCTTACAGGTTTGCCATGACATAATCTCATTATAAACACTTCATTAGCATGTCAAGAACGTTCGTAAATTGATCCATGGGCCGTAGCTGAGGACATGATCAATAGTTCGTAGTTTTCATAACCCGTGGGTTATCAGCATCTGATTCAACAAACCAATATGCTTTGCAACAGAATCAACAAATCAACCAACCAATCAACCAATGGTGTATGCCAGAACTGATAAAGGGAGCGACCCTTGAATAATAATTCAGAATTTGGCATGACGTCATCCGATGCCACCTGGCCGTGGGACCCAGCCTTATCTCAAACCACCGCTTGTCACACCCCCAGCGGTCAGGGAGTCACCGTGTTTCACATGATGTCAATACATGATCATCTTTAATAAGGTTATCAATTTATAACATAGCATCACATGCTAATCAGTCATGTGTCGTGCATAAGCATGGTTTCAATGTAAACAACCATCAACAGGATTTAGTAAATTCACATGCTCGGTCACGTTTTTAAACATACAAGTAGGACAAGCATATCAAGACTCACCTCACGTTGCTTTACGTAGTCCAACGATTTGCACCGACTCCGATGTCAGGATCGATTCCTATAACAAGGAATATAAGTATTTATCAACTTATTCCTAGTTTCCAATACTTCGGCGTTGATGTTTATGCCCCAACCACCCCAAGATAGGGAATTCACAAATCACACTAGGTCTACCAATGTCCTCAAGTGAATGTACATAAGTTCGGATGGTTAAGGAGTCAAAATAGAGGTTCCCAAGTCTCAAATTATTGAAGTACTAAACTAGACAGCTTTTCTGAAATTTACCTCAATAGAATTTAGTATGAAACTCCAATCATCTCATGTCCAAAGTTCACCAA